>JANZLQ010000031.1:14489479-14513329 GCA_026212715.1 Elanus axillaris | reverse complement strand
GAATGGGGTTTACGGTCAGTTCATCACACGTTATTTCTGCCGCTCCTTCCTCCTCACACTCTTCCCCTGCTCCAGCGTGGGGTCCCTCCCATGGGAGACAGTCCTCCACGGACTTCTCTCGTGTGAGTCCTTCCCACAGGGCTGCAGGTGGACGTCTGCTCCACTGTTAACACCCACAGGCTGCAGGGGGACAGCCTGCCTCACCATAGTCTTTCCCACGGGCTGCAGGTGGTGGTGTGATCCTTTAATCTCCTTAACTGCAATCCGTCTATACAATATCTCTGCTCCGGCGCCTGGAGCATCTCCTCCCCTCCTTCTTCACTGACCTTCGTGTCTGTAGCGTTGCTTCTCTCGCATCTTCTCACTCGTCACCCTGGCTGCAGTTTTCTGTTGCGCAGGTTTTTTTCCCCCTTCTGAAATACATTATCCCAGAGGCGCTACCACTCTCACTGATGGGCTCAGCTTTGGCCAGCAGCGGGTCCGAATGGGAGCTGGCTGGTTTTGGCTTTATTGGACGTGGGGGAAGCTTCCAGCAGCTTCTCATAGAAGCCACCCCTCTAACCACCCCCCCTGCTACCACAACCCTGCGTCAGAAACCCAATACGCTCATGTCTGACAAATGTTGCCCAAATTCCGAGCCAAGGTCTGAGCTTTTGCCCAGGTGTGTGTCCTCACTGGAGGACCCTGGCAGTGCCACAGTGGCCTGGGCCAAGGACGATGGAGAGCTTGCACTTCTCTGGGGGAAGTGCATGCTCCATCCCTGGCAACCACAGCAGAGTTTCGCTGAAACATCCCAACTGTGGGAACTTCCAGCTCATGGGAAATTTTGAGAAAAAATGTGAAGTCTGATATAGACTGATTATGCATTAGATTGATTAGACTGATTATTACATTACTGTCCCTCAAGACTGCCAACAAGCCAAAAACTTTTAAAAAAATTATCTACGTTTGATAAAAAGGGGCATCTCGGATGAAATGGGAAAAGATACCTTCAGACCAGTTATAAATGCTGCTCTAATAGCAACTGTTCTTTCCTCCCCCTTCTGCCCACAACGCTCTATCAAGTGACCTGCTGTGTCAGACCAGTGCCTACACCAATTCCTGGTGGACAGATGCCCACGCTAATAAAATAAGGAAGTTCAGCTCTGCTGGAAAACACAGGTTGAATATACACTGCATGCAGAATTGAAACTGCCTTGTTAACTTTAGAGGGTATATATTGCCAAATTGGTGTCAAGCTATGTGCAGAGCATCATAAAGAATGGTCTTACTGAGAGCAAGGAACCTGATCACGGAGCAAAGTGCCCCAAAGCTGAAAGAGTCTCTGTTGACATAACTGGGTTTTAGTTCTTGCAATTCTCACTACAAGGACTGAATTTGACATTGAAGGAAAAAAAAGAGATGGATTTTAAAAATGTGCAAGAATGGCTTTCTTTGTTAACATGCATTGACTGTAAGAATCCGACATGACCTTGGTTTCTCATTTCTCACTTGTACAGTGTTTCATGACTAATTCTTCCTTTAAAAGCAGGATTTTTCTTCTCTTGATTGAAGAAAAAAAAATAATTCTAAACTTAAGCCTCTCTTTTCCTGATGTTACAGTTGCAATTCTGTTGATATATGCTCCTAACCTTTTGTAGCCTACCTGTAAAGTATGTATTAAAAAAGTGCTACATTTCAGTCACATGCTCTTGCCCCCTTTCTTCTCATTATTCCAGTTTCAAATGTATTTATTTCCTTACACAAGCCAATCTCCTCCAAGCACAATTGTCTCCTTTTAATATAGGAAAAAAATCTGTTTTTGAACCTTGTCTGACAAATAGAACAATCAACAAATTCTTTCTAATTCAGATGCAACGTCGCAGTTATCTCAACATTTAAATGCATTTTGCTTTGCATCCTAGTTCTTATGTCTTCACTGGTTAGAATTAGCTTTTGGAAAGTATTTAAAAAAAATGGGCTACAAAAAGTTTAAAACGGCCTTCAGTGACTTCTGTTCCTTTTAACTTATGGGATTCTTGTCCTGCTTCTGACAGTGCAGAGATGTGCGGCATTTCTGTGTCACCTAAAGAGGTGATGCTCAATGCAGATCCTTCTGGGCAGATGCTTTTTAAGACATACATGGCAATCCTAGCAAAGATATTTGAGGCAGTCCGTGCTATTTTCTTCAAACTTTGCATGTGCTCTATCTCAATGCTGGGCAGCCACAGCTACGTAGAGAACTGCATTTGTCAGCAAGCAGAAAATGTTTTCCTGCCCCAGCATACTTGTAAAAAATAAATGGTTAAGGTGGGAAAGTCTTCTTATTTATTTGCCCGCTTTTTAGATAAAGAAGGAAATTTTCATATGTTACCATAAATGGCTTAAGACCTCTAGGAAAAACAAAGCAATCTTGTCCCCATATTTCTGTCCTTGAATAAACAAATACTGTGAATAAACAAAGTTCTAGAACTTTGTAGCCAAAATTGGACTGTGTTCAGCTGAAAACCCATTAGTACAGCTATCACCTGAGGTATGTTTCCAATTGCTAAACAGCTTGGGCATTATCTGAATCTCTTATCCATAAGGTATTTAGACTTTATAATTAGATTTTGGAAAGACATGGATTGATTAGCTCTTACCCTCATTTAGGAAATGATACCTCCTTCTGGATTTTAGTGTCTGTTTCCACTAATGTCTACAGTTTAGAATCCTATAATGTATTTAACTCAATCTATCTATACAATATCTGCAATACAGGAAAACACCATTAAATTTTAAATGAGGAGGATTCCAGTAGGTTTTCTCAGCTCTATGGATGTTTCAGATGCTAATGCTACTAAGAGGTTATAAAATTTCATGCCTCTACTTCACATAGAATAGATTGCATTTCTATAATCCTTTGCTTCTCTGTTTGCCAGTTGCCAATAATCCAGCCATGTCTCATTCCAAGCTTGGGCTGCATGGCTGCTTGGTTTCCCTGCATCGTATGAAAAATGTGTTTCCGTGAAGCCAATGAACAGATGTGGTTTGCAAGTGTAAGGTTCAGGCTGAGCTCTGAGTTTTAAATTCTTAACAACAGATTTTGAAAAAAGTGCAGAGACAAAGAAATAAAAATTGGGGGAGGAAGGGTGGGAAAAGGGTTGGGAGGGTATAGGCCAGAACAGTGGGGCAAACAATCTTGTGCTTCAGAAGATGCAGGAGAAATTCTAGTAATAGATGCAGGCAGAGCAGAAGCAAAGATAAACTTCTGAAATTCCAGACAGGAGTAGAAGATGTAGATCAATCCCGTATCTCACTCATTACAAGTGGGCAACTTTCTCTCCAATGGCATGAAGAGAGTGGAAGCAGATAAAAGATTATAAAGTCACTGACTACTGAGAGCCACTTACAGAACTCTTCTCTCCTGCGGAAGAAAATTATTACTTACTAGTGGGTTTATAGCAGCAAAGAATGACTCCAGTGGTGGCTGGGGCTTCTGGTTGTGATGGTCGTTGACTTGTAAATGACAACTAGAAATGGCAATGCCAGTCACAGTGATGAAGTCAGACTGAAAAATCATAAAGAAAAAAGGGTATGTAATAGGACAAGAATAAATTCTACTAGTGATCTGTTAACAGTAGTAGCAGAAATAGTTCACTGCTGAACTAGCCCATATTTTATCAATTCTTCCAAAACTATTTTTCCTACTGAGCAGACAGACAAAGGGAGGCAGGACAAATTCTACTTTTCTGAAGAGAGGCCAAGCAGAAACCTAGTCCTGGCACCCATTAACCTGACCTCGAAAGCTTTGTCATGGGAATGCACGTGGCTATGTTTGAAACACAAGCAAAATAAAGTTCGTATTAGCTGATGGTCTTGGACCTTTATTATCTGGGCAAGCTAATTAATTTACCACTTTAATAAGGAGCTTGTAGAATGTAAAATCTTGCTTGTTAACATGTTAACAAGGCTGCAAACTAAGTATTCTCTTTAGATTGTAATAAAACCAGCTTTATGAGAGCAGGGGGATTAAAAGAGCTTCCTCCACAGCACATATCCAATTTAAATTAATAAAAATACTAATGAAAAACTGTCTTGAGGATGAGATAATAGACTTGCTATGAGACCTGCAGTACCCAGTCCCCATGGAATACAGGCACTGAAAAGCACAGCCTAAATCCATTGCTGTTTACCAGAGCCTTTAGTGTCAGAGCCTACATGCTTAAACCCAGGAATGACCAATTCAAGGCCTTCAGCATTTCCCAAAAGACAAATTCACTTTTATGCTCTTTAATGATACCGTAAAAACACGGTATCTTTTCTGCACTGCATCTACCTTGGTTTAGCTGCAACACCTTTTGTCCAAGGGGGAATTTAAGTTATGTTAGCTAGCCAAAGTATCTGCTGCCCTTCCTTTTACTGATTATTAGTAAGCCACAAATATTACTGTCATTCTTCACCTCTGTCTGGACGCTGTTTGGTTTTGTAGCCTGCTAGCCTGAGCCTTTGGCCACATGCAGCGCCAGAAGGACAAAGATCAGGACGATGGCAGGGGTTTATGATCTCCTTGTAGGAAGCTGAACGGAGAAGCCCATCGAGCAGCCCTGGATCTGTTAAACTATCTACTTGGCAAATCCTATGGCATGTCTGTTAAAAATGTCTATGCTCTAAACTTGAAAGAAAGGTGCTTTTTTTTAATTAAAATGCTGTAAAAAGGATGGTTTAGGTCCAGTTATATCCAACGTGCCTGGCTGACGAGAGTTCCTTGCTAATTCTTTAACTTGTAAAGTTGCTGTGAAGAAGTTCTGTACAGGGCAGAATCAGAAAAACGAGAAAAGGTTTACGGTCGAGCTGAGGGAGCGTGACTAATCCTTGCTGCCGCCATATGTTTCCCAAGAATGGAGTTAGCACAGTAAAATACCATTGAAAGGGTTGACCCAATGGACCAGAACAATAGCAGGGGAAAAGCAGGGAAGAACTGCCAATAAGGCATTAGCTGGCAAGGCCCAGCAGAGTAGAGCAAGCTGCCGGCCAAGACCTGAGAGAGGGTTACATTTCTGTTGCATATTTAAGACTGAATTTACCCAGGATTTGGGCTGTGGTTCAGTGACGGGTCACCAGGTTTCATAAAGGTGGTAGAGGGTTCATGCTGAAGATGCCTTTTGCATGGGAGCACACGGAGCACGTGGAGCCACTGACTCTTTCGGTCCCCAGGGGCTTTCTTCTACGCAGCATCCCAGAGAGAAGTCTGTATCAGCAATCCCTGCATATTTTGGAGATTATTCAAGGTTAGGGAAGGCAACACTATTAATGTTAATGAATATTCTACTCTAGCACAAAGTTCTGTGTTTTCTTTGGTAAGCAGTTTCATATTTCATATTTGCGATTATTTACTGACTGAAGACATTCTCCATGTAATTGCTTGGCTGTGCTGTCTGGCATCTAATAGCATATTTTTAAACTAGCTCTTCTCATTTCCGCCTCTCAGTTTTCGTCATTATTCTTTACCAGCTTCAAGGAACTGGCCTTGCTAAGTCGTTCAACTTTGGCAAATATTTTTAGCTCAGTGAGAAAATCTATTTTACCCAAACTGGAAAACTTCAGTTTGGATTTGACTGGTAGGTAGTTTTCAGACAGGTAGTTTTTCTAATTTTTTAGAAATATCCTGGGGATTAGTGACAGTAAAAGAACATCGTATGTTCTCTAATTGTTACAATTTCTCTTTCTGGAGAAGATGTTTAAAGTTGTTTCTTTTTCACTGTCTAATTTGGACAACACAACTGTATCATGCTTCTTAGAGTAAAATGGACTTGCCTAGTAGATTTACTCATACCACTCATAGGAATTGTTTGTAATTTAGCCCAACTGAGATTATGACCTCATTAAACTTTTATGCAATATCTACATGAACAGCAACATCCCCATCCCCTCCCTGCAAAGCAAAAAATAAAACCTGGCCATGGGAAGCTTCATTGCTAAACAGCCAGGGAGATAAAATACCGACTAAGATATTACATCTGGTTGGGGTTATTTTCTGGATAAAGAAACCAAGTCAGATTATTAAAATAACTTGCAGAAATTTACACAGTCTGCTGAAAAACAGGTCTTTGAAGTTCCAGTCCAGGGTGACAAAATTGTCCTTTTTCCCTCCTTGTTGAAAATGGTGAACTTTGTTGGGGATAAGGAAAAAGTCCAGATTCCTTCTCTTCATCTTCTAGCCACAGAGCTGATGAGTTACCTGCATTGAAGATTGATCTGTTTGGAGACAAAGACTGAAAGAGGCACAAAACCCAGTAATTTAGGATGAAAGCGATTGACAAACTGATTTTTCTTAATTCATTGCTCATCATCACAACAGCAATGTAATGAGGCATATTTGTGCAGCAGCTCTGGATAAGATAAAAAACTCAACCTAATCCATAAGTATATTGAAAAGCCCAAGGGATGCATGCTGTCCTTGGAGCTTGTAGTAGTTTGCATCTGCTAACAGCAAAGGCCCGAGTAAACCTCACATACGGGTCAAGGAGCCACCAGACCCCCCTTCAGAAACTGAAAGAGCTGAAAAAAAACCACTTTTGATCAGTCTGGGAACATGAGCTGAAACTTCCCTGGATCTGGCAAACACAAGAGGTGTCAAGGAAGGAGCTAGAAGTAGGAAGATTCAAAAAAAGGACTGGGAAATGTGTAGAAGTGGTGGTCAGGGTAGAGTTTCACAACTGAAAGTAGAAATTGTAATGCTGAGAGTGAGTATTGTAGCTAAGCACCTGAAAGGTGATGAATAGAGCCAGGCAGAGTACTTTGGTGGAAAACACAGCCTGGGGAAATTTGGTAGTCTCCCTCTTTATCCCTGAAGATATAGATGCTATAACTGGAAATAAATTCAGAACCCTCTAGGGAAATACTGGTATTTTATGGAAACTGCTGGGAAAGGCTGGAACAGTATTCAGCATCTGTTCTGAGGAAAATAAATCTGTTTTGAGGATACAGTCATGGTTCCTCTTCTGAAAGTTAGATTTTATTTTGGTCTTCCATCTTCTGTAAGCTGCTCGTGTGCCTCAGGAGCCTCCAGAATTGGAAGAACTGGAATTCAGACAACAACCATCTTAATTAAAACTACGGGTTATTGGCAGTGAATTGCTCTCATCCTGCATTTTAAATAGCCCTCCATTACACTCATTCCCTTGTAATCTACTTTCACATTGTTTTGGCATGTATTTCACATCCTTTCACTAGATTCTGCTTGATCTAAAAGCTGTACGTGCTATAATGTATGGGCTGAAGTCAGATATGTCCCAGGATCTGGGACAAAAAATATTAGGAGAGAAGCAGTTTTGCTTCTGAAGTGAAAAAGGAAACTGATAGCAGACACCAAGGCAAAACCAAACCCAGAGATTCCTGCTAACTTGGAGCACCAGCAGCCGAGGCGTACAAGGTTCTGCCTAAGTGCTCCAATGAGCAAAACTAGACTAGACAGAATTTTGTTTCCTTTCTCCTTCTTGAGTCACCTCTTTTTATTACATGATCATTGTTTTTTAAATTGTCCAGACTTCTAATTCATGTAAGAGCTTCTGAAAAGAAGAGTTGCATGGTTTTGAGTTAGCATGCTTTCTTTATTGTCTTTAAATGGACAGAAAATCGATATGCTATCCTTCTGTTAGTTCGTTTCACGTAAAGGAACCTTTTGCACAACTAGTGACTGTCAACCTGACCAGGGGAGCCCTGTCAGGTGGGGCTGGTCCTTACGTGGAAACCAGCACAAGGGTGCAGGCAACATCACTTCTTACTGTACCGTTAGAAAGTTAGTAGATGATGTTACTTTAGATTTAATTTGCCACCTTTATCAACTCCCCTGCCAATTTTTAGCTAGAATTGCCACGTATTTCAGAGAGAAGAGAGCATTGCTGAGATTTGCCTTCAGGCAGCTGTTGTAGTCATGATTTCACGTTGTTCCGAAGCAGTTGTAACCCTTCTTTCTCACAGTGCCACCGACACCTCTGGGAAAACGGGAGACAAAAGGAGGGAAAATGTTTAAGCTAGAGACCCAGAGAAAAGCTTCCACATGCTGTGCATGTTTTCTTGTTTTTAAGAGAGGTTTATTAAAGGTCTTATGTTAATGAAAATGGTTGTCCAATCAGCCATTGCACGTGTTTCTGAAAGGAATGATAATATGCCCTTTACTGGGGCTCAGAAGGGATTCTTATTTTAAACTCCACGTGTTAAAAGAGCAACCTTGCTTTGAAGTCAGTGACCACTGCAAATATCAAACATATTTATAGATGGGTAGAAATATGCATTTGTGGACTGTCTGTCAACTTACTCTCTTTCAGCCTGTCCTAGGGTTTAGGGACATCACCTGTAATGTCACCCTGTCAACTAAAACCCCAATGAGAGCTAGCCAGCTTCTGGAGATAAAGCACCAAGAGGACAGTTGTTGTTTCACTTCATGGCAGTAATGCAGTCTATTAAGTTTCTTTTTCCTTTTTTTTTTTTTGTTTGTTTTATTTGGTTTGGTTTTCTATTTCATTGCATTCTTTTCAACCTGCAGTCTTCATTACAAATCATGCAACTTGTTTTATCGTTAGGCATCAGTGAGAAAACAGAAAGAACCTTTCCTCTAAAAATCACAGAATCCTAGAATGGTTTGGGTTGGAAGGGACCTTACTGATCACCTAGTTCCAACCCGCCCTGCCAGGGGCAGGGGCACCTTCCACCAGCCCAGGTTGCTCAAAGCTCCATCCAGCCTGGCCTTGAAAACAGCCAGGGAATGGGCATCCACAGCTTCTCTGGGCAACCTGTGCCAGTGCCTCTCCACCCTCACCGTAAAGAATTTCTTCCTTATATCTAATCTAAATCTACCCTCTTTCAGTTTAAAATCGTTGCCCCTCGAAAGAGAACAAAAATATAAGTCTTATTTTTACACAGAAATTCATTGTAGCAAGGAAGATATCGTGGAATAAATTCTAAGAAGTATGCACCTATTTATATAATTATTTATTTGTCACACTTCTGTGACTTTTATCATCTTCATCAAAGCCAGCAGCATCTTTTTTTAATATCTTTTTCTTTGTCATGTTCAGTGATGTTATTCTAAGGTTCAGTCCTTTAATGGCAGATTTTGAATAGAGATTTATTGCTGGTCACCTCTCTTCTTATCTGAGAACAGAAGTGCCTGACCCACAATCTGCTGAAATCAACACGAGTTCTTTCCTCTGGCTCCAGTGGGCTTTGGGAGGGGATTGTTTGGACAGATTTCCTACATAAATTTTGCTAGATTTTCACTGCTCAGAAGACAGTGAGCTGGGATCACCTCTTGCTGGGTCAAAAGGAAGCTCTGTCACTGTCTTTTTTCAAGACAATGATTACACCTTTCTCAGCTTTTACCAGTCCTTAGTGAAATATTCATGTCTTGTGGACTCAAACATTGCTGCTTGCAACGTATGTAATACTTGCCAAAAATGAATGGGGGTTTAGCTGAACACATCTGTATCTCTGAGAAGAACGAAAACAGGTCTTAACTTAGAACCTCAAAGTCATAATGTTTCTCTCTCTGTCTTTCTCTCACACACCTTTTTTTTTAAAAATCTTTAGGTAAATTATGAGATGTATTCAGTGGTTGCTTATTTATTTCTTATTTTCTGCTTTCTAAGTCATCCAAGCTCTTGTGCAGAAATCAGCGTAGCTCTCATACCTCGGGAACGTGTAGCGCAACATAGCCACATGACCAGCACTCTGTCAGGCAGCGAAGGGCACGCCTATGCAATAAATCCACATCTGGTGTGTATGACAGGCCTTTCAAAATCCTGATAAACATCTTTTGAAATGACCTGAATTGTTAAATGTTTTCCCCACGTTTTCTTTTTCTCGACACTCCAATATATTTATTTGGTCACTCCCTCATTCCCCACATGCATCGCATCTGAAAACATGCCACCGGAGTCAAAGCCTGCTTTATCATTCATCCTTTTTGGAACAACCCGCTGACAAGCTTGAAAATATCACCTAAACCCACACCTGGAGCTTTGAAAAGGAAAGGATTTCTTGCAGAGGTGTAGGATGTGTCTCTGTTCCCACAGAAGCAGCAACAGTAGGTTGAATGTGCACAACAGGATTCTGAAAAATGAAATGATTTGGCAGAAACAACAGTGACCGGTGCTAATCAAAGCAGTTTCATCTCTCTGCCATGACATGTTTACATTTTTAGATGCAGCACAAGTTGGCAGGATTTTGTCTCATCACATTTATGTGGGAATTTCTGCGTATTTCAGTCATCATCATTAATTTTTCCTGACAAGAACTGAAAGTCAACTTCTGTTCCCATTTCTGCTTCAAGTTAAACAAGGGTAACTCTAGAGTAATTCCATTGTAATAATCTGCAGTGTTGTAACAGTGCATTTCTCGTGTTTAACATTTTCTGATACTACAAAAGATGTCTCTCTTTTTAATGTGATTGCAGCCACATCACATGCAGTAGCTTGGACAGGTATTGCGTCCTCACGGCCCCTTTTAAAAGTAGACTACGAGGAATAAATCTGCTTGTTTTCTAGAATATCCACTGCTTCAACCTGTCAAAAATATTCAAACCAGCATAATTTTACCAAGTCATCATGTGGTTAATGAATTCAAAGTCCAGAGGCTGTGGAAGTTTTCCGCTCAGAAAGGTTGAAGACTGTTAAGAGTTTCACTGCAGGAGTCGGTGTTCTCTGTCCCCTTCCACCAGTTCTGGTTTGTGTACGCAAGGAGGAGCCTGGGTGCAGTTAGAACTTCAGCAGTGGGGCAGCAGTCTGCGTTTCTTTCGAATAACCAAGAAGAGAGGAAAAAGGCACCCAGGAAATGCCAGAAGCTCAGAAGGTGCACAAAAGCCTTTGTCAAAAACAAACTATACAAAATATTGCCTGCCCGCCCACCAAAAAAAAATCAAAAAAATGTATGTTTTGTGGCTTAAAGCCAATTGAATTTGACTACATTTGAGGATCAAGAAGGCTTAGAAATTCATGTTATGAAATTTCAATAAAGTTATTTAATATTTTTTTTTTACCTGCCTCTGAGCTAAAAATACTATCGTGACAACAAAATATATAAATCCAAGTTTGCATCCACGGAGTAAACCCCAAACTGTTCTGCTCTTGAGATCAAGACTTTCCAACTGAATTCTCTGGTTTCAGCATTCTTTTAATTTATTCTAAACAATGTGACTTGGCTCAGTTCAGCCATAAGAAGGAGATCTTTTTAAAAGATTTTTTTTTTATAATTTATTTTCTCTACCTTGTAATCCTGAACTACTGTGATTGAGGCAAGTGTTCTCTGTAGGACACAGTTCACTAGTGTAGTAAGATCTTTTCTTTAGAAATGCTCTTTACCAAATGCCAGCTCCAGAGGCATCTTAAAAAATTTGAAACAGCTGCTAGAAAGCTATCTTTATGTGAATGCATAAAAAAAAGAGATAAATATATATGTGTACAACCTCATAGAGATCGCATACTTCCAGCAGGGTGAACTACTCACTGCTAAAGCAAACCTCCTCTGGGTTTCTGTCCTGTGAGCCAAATTCCCTTTAGCACTCTGCGCTTCCAGGTGCGTCCTTCTGCCAGTGCAAATCCACACAAATATATCTCGGTAAAGACCCCTGCCTGGCAGCTTTTTTTCAGTAATTTACATTTGAATTTCCATTCCCTGCAGAAGAGCTAAGGAAGAAGCACAAGAATAACCTAAGAGGAGCCTAAAAGGAAACTCAGAAACAGAAATAGAGAACAAATAATAGCTAAAGACTGGTGGGTTCGCGGAGAGGGGGAGGGAGGGGAGGGAAAGGGATTGTTTGGATAAACCTGTCTTTATATTACATAGTAAAAGACAGTCGCTGTCCCCCAGGACTGCCAGTGTAAATGCCCAGGAGATCCAAAGTCAGATAAGGAGGAAGGACTTGCTCAAGGTCAGGCTGGGGTGGCAGAGCCTGGGGCTCCCGCCTCCTCATCCAACATCGGAGCGCCCCAAGCCGTTTGCTGAGGCGCAGATTTGTTGTCAGTTCTTTTTGAGGGGAAAATACTATTTTAGCAAAATATTCCAAAATAGATCTCAGTATCTGAGGGCAGTGGTTCGTTTCGGGCTATATTATATATGCATTATTTTTTAACTTATGCTGATCCTTTCAGGCCTGTAGAAATACTATCATCAGTACATCTATGGCACTTGCATACATTACTCTAGAAGACAGGAACATAAGCAGCATCTGCCTTTTTTGCTTGACTGATTGCATTCAATTTCATTTCACTCTGTGCTGCTTCGGCTTCTATTTCTTATAGAATACACCTTACCAGGAAGGTCAGATTGGCACCAGATTTTAAATATGACTTACATTGCCAGTAACTAGCAAGCACTTTCCCCCTTAGTCGAATCATAACTCATGCATGGATCAAACCATCCACCTGCTTTTGAAAAAAAAAAAAACCCCAGTTGTTCTATTAAAAAAATAAAATTGAAAATAGCCCATTATAGATAAACATTTATGTTTCTGGCACATGCTTTAGCAATGGTTCTTGTATTATCAAAGTAAAGCTGCCCTCTTAATAATCTCCCATTAAGAGCTAATCACAGGTGGTGTGCAGAAACAGCTCTGGGGGCTTGCAGCAGTTCACGCAAAAGGAGACTCTATTCTGCCTTATGGTTAACGGGTATCTCTGAGAGGCAGACCTTTACCTAGTTATGACACAGCAGAAATCCTTCAGTTCTTACAAAATGAAAAATATACTCTTAATGTGCACGGTTCTTGTGATCAGACATTCGACAGCTCAAGCGTTGTGTTTCTCAGAAGGTACTGCCATTTACCATTCCCAGTAGATTTCTAGATCAGCTAGATCTATTTGTGTCCTGCAGCTTTCTCTTGTATTTACACAACACTCCCCTGGCCAAACACAGGTTTCATTGTAGCTCAATGTTAGTAATAAACAGGATAAAAAAACTAATATATTTTATGCCGGTTTATGTGAGATAATGAAGCAGTGTATTTTATTACCATGGAGGAGTGCATTTTCAGAGTGTTGAATAAACCCTGTCAACAGCAGAAGGAATTGCAATGGGGTCGTATTTCTGGCAGCTTCAGATTATGCTTCTAAACTTGCAACAGGTCCTGCCAGCGTCAGTGGTGTGCTTAGTGCTTCGGCTGCAGTGATTTGTGTGCAAGCTGCTGCTCGTTGATCAAGAGCTTTACTAGGAACGAAACTCACAAGGGAAGTGTGCGTGGAGCAGCGGCATGGCATTTTGTTCCTCCAAATATACAACATTCCTGCTTCACACGTGCATACGCAATGTGCTTTTTAAGAGTCAGCACTAAAATTCTGAAGAAGACAATTGAATGGGGTTTTCTGCTTAAAAAGGCTCATCTTATACACACGGACTCACACAGCAGCTAGGTAGAAGAAGTTTCTCTGTGCAAACAAACCAGCTAAATAACATTTTAGATGACTCCACTAGCCGGCAGGTGTGCCGTTACCCTGCCGATGACTTCAGCTTCCTCCCACGTTGGGCATCAGCGTGTGGTGGCTCAAAAGCCTTGCGCACCGTGCTGTGACCACCACAAATTCCTGCTTGGCCTGCAATTTGAAAGCTGTCCACTTTGGTGCGATCTGTCAGAAGATTAAAAAGACCAGTACGGTCTAGCAAGCTGTATGGAGCAGTAAGTGCTCGGATGATGTGTGTCCAATAGCAGGGAGACTGTGGCACTGCTTGGAGCCTTCCCTGGCACAGAATAATCACCAGGGAGTGGGTGGCCAAGGTCTGATTGTGAGGACTAAGGTTTTTCCCACTCTCTGGTAAACTTCCTTCTGTGCTACCTTGGTGCTGGGGCAGGTTTTGCGTCCTTCAAAAGACTGATTAACCCTGTCTTGAGTTGGCATCAGGGCAGAGCTAGCAAGACCCGTGTTGGAAGAGCTGTTAGTAGCAGCTGAGTAGCACCTACCTGGTGCCCGAAGGACCTGTCTGACTTGCAGTAGATGAACGTGACTGAATCCACCCTGATGTATTCTAATTTTAGCGCCTCTGTCACATATTTGTTAGTCCTTCCCTGCAGAAAGGTGTGGCTGCTCAGCTTTTCTTCTGAAAGCTCAGTTGTGTGTTTCTCTGCTTCCTTTACTAATTTGTTAAATAGCACATGAAATCAAAGTGCAGCTCTAACAGTTTCTCAGACTAACTTCTCCTTCCAAATTTCCTAAGCCCCCCAAATACATTAAAAGGAAACTTTTCTTTTGTGAAGCTGATGAACTGAGAAAGGGAAAGGAAAAATAAATACTTGGGAGTCCACCTGAATCTCGAGTATATTTGCTGCCTAAACCATCTAGCAAACAACTAAACTGATGTTTCATATCTGGCTTTTGCTCCAACACCTCCTGCTGACTTCAGTCAGGTTCATGTTTACAGGTTCTTGTTTACAGTAGACACCATCTAAGTTTTCTTTATTGCTTAATTATTGGAGCTTCTATTTATTTTATATACAGCATGTTGTTCTCTATGCCAGCTCCAATTAACAGTTAGCTACAAGTGCCCCCTTTATGACAGCAATTAGCCTGTATGCAATGGTAGCTCTGCCTTGGCTAAGAAAGGGGAAGAACAGTAGTTCAGGTGCCCTAGAGACCAGAACAGCAAATGTTGTGCACTTTAATCTGTTAGAGCAGAACTGATCGTCATGCATGTTTGCTCTTATCCTAAAAAGAGGTTCCCAAGCCACAAAATTGGGATTTGAATCTGATCTTCCCTAACACACAGTTTTACTGTAAGGTAAGATATAGGCCTATTCATTTTTCCAGCAGAACACCTTTTTAGAAAAGTCTATTTTTTACATTGTATTCTTACTGAAGTACCAGAGAAGATGGGTTTTATTTTATATATGGTATAGATAAATATATATATTTATACACTCACACATTTCATGAGAGTGAGATACTTATGTGTGCTTTTGTTTTGAAACAGAGAATGGAGAAAAGACTAGAAGAGAATATTTGGTCTGTAGACCTGCTCCAGTGGATTCACGATTCCTTCTCAATGATAGTATGAAGAGTACCACCCCACGATTCAACGCAATTATTGGAGAAGAATATTTGATTGCAGTTTCACAACCGGTGTAGTTTAAGTGACATGAAAGCACAAGAGTAAGCAGTGAAAGCTGGGGTCCTCCTCCTGGGTATTTTGAGGACTAACTGTTCAGCTAGAGGTAAGTGAATTGGTCTCCCTTTCCTCATTATTTTGTTTTCCGCCTCATGCAGTTTTGGAGCACCTTAATTTATCATTTGGAAAGTGCTTTAAGATCCTTTCACAAAGCTGGCTATAAAAATGCAAAGTATTAGAAAACAAAATCCCATGAACAATTAAAAATTAATCACCTTCAAGCCAGAGCTTTCAGAGGAATGTCCAGTGGAAATAAAAAGACAACCTGGACTTGCAGGAAGAACGCTCTGTTCGCAGGAAAACTGAAGAAAAACAACCACTTCCAACCAGGGGATGTTGTTTTCTCCCCTGTCCTGCTGCCTTTTTTCCTCCTCCGCAATCCCTTGGAAGTTCACACTGCCACGAGAAGCAGAAGGATGGAGGATAAAGGACATCACCTGAAAAACAACAACGTGGAGATGCCTGTGCCCTGCCTGCCCGCTGGCAGCCGGGGTCCAGGCTCTCCCCACGACCAGTGGTTATTTAGCCCTTTTTGGCTTGAAATGGGGCTGGCACTGCCCAGTGTGTGTGTGTGTGTGGCAGATAGGAAGAGGGGTACGAGGGCAGGTAGAGAAAGAGCAGTAGAGGCGGTCGGAGATAGAGGCTGGCATGCCTGGGGGAAGGCGCAGGTGAAACAGTCCTCATCTGGAGAGGCAGGAGTGGGGAGGAGTAGGTATTTGGGGATGGAAGGATTATCTGGAAGCTTGTCGTGGGAGGTGTAGGAGGAAGTTCTTGTCCCTTGAGACAGGAGAAACAACAGCAATGTAAGGATGTCACACCCATGTCTGTCCTCAACCCCAGTCCGGAGGTGACTCTTGTCTTCACACTCTCCTTCATCAGCATAAACCCGAGGTAGTTTTGCCACAGGAAATCTCTGAACAAGAAGAGCGGAACAAGCACCAGGAGCTCCCTGAGGGGATCGACTATCCTCACAGAGGCTTGTTGATCTGTCCCTGAACATCAACAACTGAGTCTCCACAGCCTTCTTGGAGAGTCTCTTCCAGGGCTGTGCTGGCCTTATCTTTATAAAGCGTTTCCTCATGGGAATCTGCTGCTGTTTAAACTACTACTAGTCCTACATGGCATGTTGCAGCCATCCTCCTAGACAGTAAAGTGACAGAAATACAACACTGGCCATTAAAGGGCAGACTGAGATTGTGTCTATGGAATGAGAAAGATTGTACATGGCCAACTGGACTCCAACGCTATAGGCACAGGACAAGTGCTTGAGAAGAATGTATTTATAAAAAGATATATTTGGTAATTGGATTTACAGGCATAGCAATAAAATAATTCAAGTCAAAGGCTCAGCATGGCTATTGAACTAACTAATAGTCAATGTTATACATCAGTTAAGTATGTAGATCAGTAATAAAAAATCCCAAGGAAAACCAACTTGGAGCACAGAACCTACTATCATTGCTCCATACTAAAAATGTTTGTGCATGTCATCTGGTTATCTGGCTGAATTGTGGAACACTCAGCCCAAAATCTCCAGAAATTTTATGTTTAAAACCTTTCCTGTGGCTATTGTCATGCAGTGTCTTTCTTGGTCTTTTTCTATGGAACTAAAAAACTAGTCACTGTATCTGTTCATATCTTTTTCCCAGCTTCAATTATTTTTAATGGATGTTTCAAGTTCTCCTTTTACGGAGAGCTGAGAGCTCTCTTACACTGGGGAAAAAAAATAAAAAATTGTAGCAAGCAAGCTATAAACACCACAGTTCTTGAAGGGTAAAAAAGACTAACTTTCTGAATCTTGATATCAGTAGTTTTGCAAACCACTTCACGGAGCGACTTTTTTTTTTTAAAACAAAAGTCAAGCAGTCCACAGGCTGCTAGCCCGACAGTCTAAACAAATCTGTTTTTCTGGGTTCCCTTTGTCAAATCAGCTTCCAGCTGAAATACAGACAGATTTATCTCAGATGAAATATATCAGGCACATAAAGCAATAATTATAGCTGCCTGGTCATATGTTGAGAATAAAAAGCCAGCCTTAGATCAGGGTCAGCAATAGAGGGTGCCTAAATTACATACAATTTTTGAATAGAAACTGGGAGCATGGTTTCTTGATAGACACACGGAAAAAGTGTCAGCGAGCCCAAGTCTAGGGAATACAAATATGTTAAGAGAAAATTAGGAAGAACACAGTAATCAACGAGTTGTAGAAATAACTCTCTACAGAACTGGAGAGTCAGTTTTCTGGCTTCTGGGCACCGTGAACTAGACATCACTGGAGGGCCAGTGATGCCCAGCCCTGTTTCTTGGGGTTCAAATGTGGATCTGAAGAGACGGAGACAAGCTTTCTCAGTGTGCTTGTGACCAAACCAACCTCCCAAAGGACACTGACATGCTTTGATAAACTTTCGTTTCTTGCAGGAAGACTAACCTCTTTGCAATAGCTGTTCCCAAAGGACCTTAATAAGGGGAAAATCTAGTGTAGGTTTTTAACTGAATAAAATCTCTTCATAAAATCCTGCGCACCAGGCACTCCAGGCTGTGACAGTCTTGAGTGTGGCACTATGAACCTCAGAGAATTTGCTCTTTCTGAATGGTTTTTAATGTGCCCTCAGGGCCAAACTCCTTTGCTGCCCACTGCCACCTGCAGCCTGGCTGGGTTGTGTGAGGGTTATGGAAATTTTTCAGTTGAGTGAAGAAGTTGGTTAAAGCCGCCCTTGCCTTGTCCGAGGGTCAGGTTTTGGAAGAGCAAGGTGAAGCTGCTTGATAGGAACCGATTACTTCTTAAGAGCCACCACTGTAGCTATAACCTATCACAAAGGGCACTGCAGCAGCGACTGCCACACTACACCATGTCATTTAAATCCTTCTGGAGATTCCCCCATCAGAGAAACGTTGCTGCCAGATCAGCGGCCCAAGAAAAGCACAGAGAACCCTAAATATCCCAGCTAGCGTGGCCTCATGCGTAATTCCCAAGTCCGTTACTGGGTAGCTTGGAAGGAAATCCAAGCTAGTCCCGTCATGCAGTCAAAGACTGCAGAAGAAATCAAATTGCTTACTGCTCTTGTGAAATCAGGCCGTTCCCACCAATAGAAGAGGAAACTGGAGAGTAAGGATGAGATCGTACACAGTGGCCTTTCCTCAAGAGTTCATCCTGACCCTTCATTTAGGGACAGCCAACACCAACAGTGTGTGCGTTTTTTGAAGAAAACAGCGTTATGAAAACAAATGAAAACAGGTGAACTGCGATGCTGTATTTGTTTGAAGGCCACAATTCTTAAAGAGATGTTAAGATGCTGCATTTAGCATCACTCCACAGGCTAACTTAACAGTGTTAAAAATTATATTCTTTGTTTGATGATATTTTTGTTCACTGAAGTTTAAACCTACCCTGAATAATTGTGGAAAAATGGGGCAGAAGCAAAAAGAAAAGAGGAGAAATATCCACAGCTTAACTCCAGATCCCTTTGGGTTACTTTGTTTCATGTAGTTTTTGACTCAAGTTCTAAGGACAGTTTTTCATCTGAGTATTTAGTTATTATTTAGAACATCTCTTACTGAGACTACCTCTGTTTGTTCTTTGGGCAAAAAACCCCAGAGAACAAACAAACAAAACCGCAGCCCTTACTATTTTGTTTGAAAGTCTTAAGTTTCCATTTGGTAAACAGGATTTGTTTTGAATTAATCTGAAATTAACACAGCGGTTTTAAAGTTGTCAACAGCTTCAGCTTTTGATTGTCAACAGCTTCATTTTTCTACAGTATTAATGTGCAATAGCATAGCTAATTGATGTCGGTACAGAGCCATAGTTAATTGTTGCCATAGACTCAGAAAGGAAAAGATATAGATGCACTAGAAATAGGGTTTTTCAGACTCAATAATGTAATTAAAAATATTTTTAAAAAGCGCCAAATTTAGTATGTCAACCTTTTCTCATACAATGACCGCTACGCTAAGCTACAGTTTGAGACGACAACCTTCAAGATCTTCAAAACATTGTTTTTCAACTAGTAGTCTGCAGTGGGTGTTTCCTGTCAAGTGAAAATTAATTCCACTGTTTGTTTATTTTGAAGACTGGCTGCAAAGTCAAATTTTTGTGCTCTCCTGCAGAAGCCACAGCGATGCAGCAGCTCAGAAGGCTCCTTCCCAGCACAACACACCACTTCTGTTGGGTGTTCATCCTTCACACCGAATCGGAATGCAGCACAGCAGCGAAGTGTCAGTATGGACCAGTCTTTCTATTGTGGCTGCATGACCATGCAAACTAATTCCATATGCTTTTTTGCTTTCTGAACACAGTTTGGTATCTTCTTCCTCATTCCCATTTCCGCAATTTTTTTTTAATTGTATAATTTTGGTGTGGAGAGCTGAGGTGGGACTGGTTTCGAGTTGGTTAGTTGTTTTTTGTGAGCCTATAATTCAGTTATAGACAGGGGAAAATGTTTCATACATGGGGAAGGATCTGAATTAGGGTTGCTACTTACAGCATATGAAGTCAAAAACTTTTCGAAGGAACTGAGTTGTCTCATCATCTAAAGCATTCTGACTTAAGGGGGGAAAAACAGCTGATGTCCTTTAGCAAAAGATTTTTGCTGTTCTCTGCAAAAGAAACTGTCACAGTTGGACATGCAATAAGGTTCCTTTCAGCTGGAAGATTAATATCACTTCACCTCTCTTATACATTTTCCTCAGCTACTGAGCCAAACTGAAATTTGTATCCCTGTGTTCTGTGAGGAAAAGAAATATTTTTGCCTTTTGAACGTAGCCATTTAATTTTCAAATTAACTGTTCTCCTGTCCAGTTTTAGTCCATACTCATGTTCATAGTTCCTTGGCTTCTGGCTTGGGGACATTTACTTTGTGCTTAATATATTGCTATTTTTCTTTTTATTTTTTTGCAGGGCCTGATTTTTATAGCATTTTTCAAAATATATAGCATTGCCAAAAATTGCCCACTCCCTCTGAGACTAGCAATGCTGTGTTTGAAATCTTCTGATGGTCTTCAGACTCAAAGCCTATGTATTTGAGCTCTCAGAAGAGCCCTAATTTCAGTGGAGCTTAGAGTGCAGCAGAACAGGACTTGCATATAGGGTCAGGTGCTGAAAAGTTCAAATAACTTATGAATATTATAACTTTTCAAAAGCTAAATAAAAATCTGATGGAAAAGTAGCTTAGACAGAAATGGAGACAGAAATGGTCTTAGACAGAAATGGTCTCAGTCATGTCTCAGTCCCAAATGATGAAAGTGAGAATATTTCTTCTTAGTTTAGGGTGTAGATTAGTCTCTGATCCATATCAAAGTAAAAGGGAATAAAATGTAAGTGGAGCTATACAGGACTGTAAGCTTTTGTCGCTTTGAAGTTGAAGTCTGCAATACAGGAATTGCTACTCATAGTTTACAAGATGTTTTGAACAGAGGGAATTTTAAAATTGGTTTACTAAATATACAGGTTTGATTTTCACTACTGTACCATCAAGCTGCTAGATACAGTTGTCACTAAGGACTGGCCAGGATTCCTCATGCAGTACATTCTCTGAAATCTGATTTAATTTACAGAGATCTAAATAATGAAGGAGCATAAAAATATGGTCCAAAGTATTTTAGTGGAACATGCACTGTAGGGAAGAAGATAGAGTTGAGTACTTGGCTTGTTTTGAGAGTTCCTCTTCAAGTTTCCATTTACATGTAATGATATGCACTATCTGTATTTCCAGTGGTGTTTTTCTTTGAGTGATGGGTTTTGTTATGTTTAATTGGAAAGACATTTCCTCCCTGTTTTCCCAACACTCCACCACAAATTACATGCGCTATTAATTTTTATCGGAAACAGTATATTTTGTCTGTCAAAACACTGAAGAGTGATGTGCTCTTTTGACTTACATTTCTGTATCTGGCTAGATGAGTTGGCATTTAGGCATCTCAGATTAATGCTTTTCAGAAATGAAGAACACCTCAGAAATCATTTGATGGGAATAAGAAACATAAAAAACCTCCTCAAAATCAACCGGCAGGTTTGAAAATTCTGTTCTTGGTCAATAGTTTCAATCATAAACGGCTGTGAAGCCATAACTTTGTAAACATTTATTAGAGGTTTTCCCTTTTGTTACAGATACTGCCTTTGGTTTTCACCTTATTTCAACTAATTAGCGAATAGCAGGTGGTGGATTTTTTTCCAAACCAGTACATTCCCATGGATGTACTGCCTACAGGCAGACACACAGGTTGCATTTCTGTGCAAGATCTTCTTTTTATTTCTTCGTTTCAGCTAGCTAACAAACATCATCTTTATTACTAGTGATGGGAAGAGGATTCCAGATATGTTTGTGGTTACTTTTTTTCTTGATTAGTGGAATTAAGGAGTAGAGAGTGTGCAAGTTCTTGGTGACATGTATTTTTATCTAATTAAAGAAGCACAACAGCAGTTTGTACAAAATCATTTCCTGAGCATACTAATAAATCTGTAGAAGAATTTGAAGATAGATTGGTTTTTTTTGCTTGGATCCAAGCTTGAGGTTTTTTTGAAACTGGCTCAATAGTTGGTAAGCATTTACTTACAATTATTTTTTCCTCCAGCTGGTGGCATAAATAATTGATCTGATAAAAGGTTCTAACACATGAAGTCAGTAAACAACCTTCAAGATGAATTGGCACACATCCAATCCCACACACACCCAGCAAGAGTAATTTATGCCAATTAGACCCATGTAACGTGATTATATTTTTGGCCTATGACAATTAGCCAAACTATGTGCGTTCAGTTGTCCCTGAACCAGTCAGAGAGATAACTCAAATATATTGGGTGGCAAGAACTAATTGAACGCAGAGGTTAGAAGACGGTATCATTGGTCTCAGCCTTTTGCTCAATAGCTAAGGGGTGGGGATGTGCCCTGGGGTGCAGGGAATCCTCAATTCCCTCTCTCCACTCTCCGAGGGGTTTCCGATCTGCGTCTCCTCCCTCCTGTGATATGCCCCCAGGATGAGGTTATTCCAAGAAGGAGCTCTCAGGTCTCCCTGTCAGTGCTGCCAGACTTCAGTGTTCACTGGAGTATGGCCTGAACCCAAGTGAGTGTCCTAACCACCAGTCCTACCCACTACAGGGGGGAAATTTTTATCCAAGTATTATTCACAGTGTTAACTGCTTGCTCCAATTAATAATCATTCTCGCAGAGCAAAATAGTGTCAGTAGAAGAGATGCTGAGGTGTCCCTGCAAACACTTCCTTTGCTTCATGGTCAGTATGACCCGTCAGATATTTTTAGCCTGTGCTTTTTTTTTCATCCTTTTTGCCAAATGTTACTCTGTGCTCTTTTGTTCAACTTGTTTTCATTTCATCTGGATAAAGAAATTTTATTTTTGCTTAGCAAACAACGGTGTTCTATTTCTGGTCTGATAACCACTGTTTTCTGGTTACTTAAAAATAAGTGAGGTTAAGAAGGGTTTTCTAAACATTGCAGTGGATACATAACATAATATTCTGCAGAAAAGCCACTGTGGCTGAAACTTTATGAGGAAGAAATGCTCACTTGTCATTTTAATTTCCTCTTATTATAGCAAAATTATTAGTTTCACATTGCCTTCATTTAATACCTAATTGAGAATGACAGATTTTTTTTGTTTTTAGCAAAAATTCACACTGGCGGAAAAATCCACGTATGAAATACATTACAGTGGAAAGCTTAACTCTAATGTGAAAGTAGCAAACCAAGCCCTGGCTGACCCTCTGGTAACATGTCAAGTAGGTCTTCTCTTGGTATTTCTTTTGGAGCATGGGATTAACTGCTCCAACTGACTTCAGCACAAGCGGTGTGGGACTTGTCGGAGTTGATCGTGACAAGGGACTAACTTCTTCCAGATCCGTTCTGTTAAAGCACTTCACTCCAGCAGCACGCGGAACATCATTCACGGTCGTCAGCAGAGTCAGGTGTTTGAATTAGGCAGCTGCTCACGTACCTGGCATTGCTGGGCACGGGGCTTTGCCACAGGCCAGAGCGATGAGCTGTCAGAGAGCATTCGCTGTTTCTCTCTACCTGGTTTCCCCCATTTTTCTGTATATTCTGCAGATGATGGCTCCAAGGCGATGTTAGGTGACTTATCACCTGCTGATTAAAAGGCTCAGGAGGCCTGCTCGGTGTTGCATGCTACTCCTGCGAAGAAGTCCCTAAAGCTCCTGAATTTTACAAGGACTTCTAGTCCCGGCGAGGGCCTACAAATGGTGCTGGGGCTGTTTTCCCTGGGGGTCCAGTCACGTTCAAGACAGAACAACAACAACAACAGATTACTGTAACAGACACACGGTTCTTAACCAAATTAACTTAACACTTGAAGACACCATTTTTCAAGCTTGGAAGTAAAACAACAACAACAAAAAAGTTTTGTCTGTTCTCTTCTTCCCCTCCCACTCGTGTCGGCAGCTAACCCAGCTGTGTCCCCAGGTGTGCCATGGGTGCAGATGAGAAAAACTGATCCGACTCTCCCTTTTGTCCAAGTGGCCGATGAGGGGCTCTGCCAGGGTGAAGGTAAGCCGGGCGCTGCGGCGTGGTCAGCACTGCTCCGCTGGGGTCTTCAGCCCCTGGGGTGTCCCCTTGCCCCGTGCCTCTCCCCGCCCTGGGCAGCGCTAGAATGCCACCCTCTTGCGGTGTTCCCTTCCAAGATTTTTGACCACACACAAGCATTCAGTGACAGAGAAGGCTGAAAGGCTATTAATTTTTCAGCCAGCTTCTTTTTTTTTTTCCTTTTTCCTTTT
>JANZLQ010000031.1:14451457-14474499 GCA_026212715.1 Elanus axillaris | reverse complement strand
TCCGGAGACGGGCAACGGAGCTGGCGAGGGGCCTGGAGCACAAGTCCTGTGAGGAGCGGCCGAGGGAACCGGGGCTGGTTGGTCTGGAGAGAAGGAGGCCGAGGGGGGACCTGATCGCTCTCTGCGACCGCCTGAAAGGAGGTTGGGGTGAGGGGGGGCTGGTCTCTTCTCCCAAGTAACTTAGTGATAGGATGAGAGGAAATGGCCTCTCAGGTTGTGCCAGGGGAGGTTTAAATTGGATATTGGGAAAAATTTCTTCACCGCAAGGGTTGTCAGGCATTGGAACAGGCTGCCCAGGGAAGTGGTGGAGTCACCATCCCTGGAGGTATCCAAAAAGCGCGTAGACAAGACGCTCCAAGACATGGAATGCTGGTTTCTGAGCCTTTACATCGGGTGTCCATCGGAAGGTGAGGTGCGGGGCAGGGGCCGCGGGGCTTCCGTGGGTGCGTGGAGCCGGGAAGCGGGTCGGGGGTCCTGGAGAGAGGCAGGGCGCCGGCCCGGGGTGGCCATGGCTGCTGGGGGTTTGCTGCTTAATTAATGAATGCTTCAGGATGCGTAGCAGTAACCTCTTTGGTGCTGGCAATAGTTTACCCTTGTAGTGCAGTGAAGTTTATTTTCAGGAATCTAATTTTTAAGTCAGAGGGGAGCACAGCAAGGAGGTGAGTTTTGCAGAGGAGCTGTGATAGGCCTCTGCGTGGATCGAGGCTCTGAAGCAATGATAACAAGTGCTGTCGGAGGCCTTACCAAGTGCTTCATCTGGTCGTTTTCCACTTTTCCGATCAACACTCGAATGCTGTTGACAAGTGGAATTGACAAAACTAAAAGGACGAGGAAGTAGATTTCCCGTCCAGGGCGGGTGAAGTGACATTACTTACAGAGCGTGTCCTGCCAGAACTCTTGGAGTTCATATGGAGCTGTGTTTAACCTGAGGCTCTTATGGCTGTAGGAAAACCTCATTTATATTTTGTGTCTGACATATTTAGTGAAAACGTGGAAAACACTAGTGTAAATCAATGTAAAAATTCTGGAGCAAAAGGCATTGCCGCAACCTGAGACACTTTGCTGCTAGTTTGTTAAAAATGACATCTTGTAAGCCTTGTAGTATCTAGTGCCGGGTTTTTGTCAGATGTTGTATTATTAAAAACTGTTTTCCTTAATGTTTCTGATATCTTGACAGTCACTCTATAGTCTGAAAAGCTAAGAAATTATCTGTGTTTATGCTGCAGAATTTAGAACTGAATTTCAGTTCATCATATTCTAATTTATGCATTCATGGAGTTGAAGAGTAACATGCATGGCTGTGCGTATGGGAGGAGGAGGATCTGGTTCTTCTAACTTGATCTACTATAAAGTTTAAGTGGGAAGCAATGGTAGAAGCAGCCATGGGTGTCACAGGGGAGTGACCTGTGTCACATAACACATTGCTCACAGCTGAAATCTCCACCCAGAACGTAATCAAGGCACTAGGGGGTGAAGGTGGGTTTCCAGCCAACGCTCCCATGTCTCAAGCATAGTGACGCATTTCAGCGTCACACTTCTGTCTCCCAGGAAGCCCTCCTTACTGCTGAAGTGACCAGGCCAAGCATAAATAGTGTGGTCACTTTCTCATTCTACTCCATAAATAGTGAAGGGAAAGGTAGCAAAAAGTACTTGCAATATATATCACATTATTGCACAATAATGGCTTTTTCAAGAGTCAGTTTCTGAATATATGTCTGTGTATGGATAAATGGTTAATTATTGTTACTGAAAGTACAGAGGTATTACTGCAGCCTCCAAAGCTGCAGTATTGCCAGCCTTGTGGACTCAATAATTTAATAAACCAGAGAGTGATCTAGCAGAGTCCTAGTAGATGAAACAGTGTGTGCAGAAAAGCCTGTTCCTCTTATGACCCCCTTTTTTCCAGATTTAACATTTCAAGTAATAGATGACCTCAGTGCCCTAGGAAAGAGAATATTCAACACTCTACAAATGGCCTAATTTTGCCAGCATAGCTATTCCGAGATCACAAAAAAAGTGGATAAAATTTGCATTTGCTTGTGTGACTTAATCATATTCTCAACAGTTAGGGGGCAGGAGAAAGAGAAATGCAGGTGACTAATAATTAGTGGTAGTAATAAGACCCATATGCATAGAGATGTTACTTAGATGCACAGTGCCCTAAGCATTTGTCAAATGAGGATTTTGCTCCCTGTAGACCAGCTATTGTTGTTCCTGTATTGGAAGCTTCCAGTTAAAAAAATTGACTTTGGAATTCAGAATGGCGAAGGTAGGTGGCCAGGCAGGTCCATACATAAGAGAGGCTACGGAGGAGCAGAAGTGCTTTTGCTAGGGGTGGCCTTGTGTTCAGGAACTGAACTGAGCTTCCTTTGTGTAAACAAGCACATAGAATTAAAACCAGAATGCTTATTTCGTTTTCCTTTCTCTGTTTGACTTACCTTTGGCTGGTGGCTGGCAGCTTCTCAAAAAAACCTCTGCATTTTGCCTCCCTGTTCTTGGCTTGGGGAATGCAAAACTGGTACCAAATTATCATCAGAAGTGATAGTGTTCTTACTAATGCCTAGAACATTTTCCTGAAATTCTGATTCTCAGACTTAGTTTTAAAAGGCTGCCACATTAGCGGCAGGTCAAGAAATGCCAAACATTGGCTCTTAGGCCCTGTTTTCGCTAAGCTAAATTGAAGGTGGCAGTGATTTTAGTTACCGCTAGAATTACAGTTACATATTTCATGCATATGCTGTACGGTAGGCTCTTGTGCTAGGAGAGCCATCTCAAAGGTACACGCTAGAGAACAGGAAAAATAAATACCAACAGGGAATTAAAAAATAAATAATGTTCCTGCTAATCTAAGATGACAGTGTTTTTACAACAGAATCTGGCATCAAAGGCCTGCTGGGACCTCACTGTTTTTTAGAACTCGCAGATTACAGCTCAGAACAGCACACAAGAAAACTTGTGAGTAGTACCGGTTGTATGCTTACTGACATCTGGATGGCTGCCAACATCTTCATTTCAATAACTGCGGTCTTGGCGATTGCTATACTCTACAAGAAATAGATCCTGGGGACACTGAGAAGGGAGCTCTTTTTTTTTCTTTTTTTCTTGGGTAGGTATAAATGACAAAGTGTTGTACCAAGAAAGATAATACAATTTAATACTTAATCCCAGGAATGCAAGTGGGATCTGGTTTAGTATTATAAAATGAAATCGTATGTAAGCAAGCTTAACTGTTGACTCAAATATTTAAATTGTAGTGCTTAATATTTTATTCATTTTTTGATTTCCAGAACAGCCAGGAAATGGGAATTTTACTGGCTAGATCTGCCTCCAGCATGTAGTAATGTGTGTTGGTTTCGGTTTACTTAAGTTTGCATAGTAAATCTTTTGTCAGTAAACTATTGGTTTGCAAGGCAGTCCTACTCATATTTATCATATCCCCCCTTTTTTTTCTTTTTTTCCTTGCTGAATGTGTCACAGAGCCAGTTACTCATGGAAATCAATTTTTAAATACTTGTGCATGTCTTTTCTCAGAAGTAGGTTATGTTTGTTCATCCAGTCAGGAAATGGAAAAATACCAGATTATCTCTTTTTGAACACAGCTCAGCAACCCTCTGAATATTGGCAGCCGAGCCCTACGTAGGGAAATGCTGCAAAGAGATTCAAATACATCTGAATAATACAATTCCATTCACAGTACTCTAGGAACATGATGAGAAGAGAGAGGCTAAGTTTGTCAAACATATTATTCGTGGCAAATTATTCATTCAGCTTTAACAAGAATTCAGCAGCTGCTTTACGTTGCTGCTAAACGGGTTCTTCAGTGACTTCCTCTAGAAGTGACAGGTACCGGGGAGTCTCCATCCTTGCTCAGTATGCAGGCTACATCATCAGAAGAGTTTTCCCGTAGCTGCAGGCCATGTCATCCTTCCCTATCTTACCCTCAGTTCAATTAAGACATGATACGCTTTTCCTCCTCACTGCTCTCCTTTTATGTCCCCTTCTTCTTATATTCCTATGGTATTGTTTTTCTTTTTCATACTAGAGTTGGTTCTGAATACTGATAAGGTTAAACATGCTGTAAATTACTGGAGAACTAGGCCAGCCCTGTGGTGTCTGTTGTCTTGCAAACATCAAACCTTTCATGTTCAGAAGGTTCCAAAAATGATCTGAGTTTTCAACCTTTATTTTTCACAAGGTTTAAACATAAATGCCTTTTTTTTTTTTAAATCTGCTTTCATACTTCTCCATTTGCAACGTTTCCCAGCAAAGACTCGATGCAAAATAAAGTAAAAAATGTGTTAGCTCTCTTAGGCTTGTATTAATTACGAAGGTTTACAAAACCTCAGAAGTTAGGCTGGCCCAACAGAGGTTTCTGCTGTATGGTGGTAGTACAGTTCAAATTGGTTGATTTGATTTTGTTTTGTTTTGTTTTAATTCTCTCATTTTTTGATCTTCATTTTTGACTTTCAAGCCTTTCAGCCCTTGTGCTGGCACTTCTGCTCAGCTTCTTAGCTTTCACTTTTTTTGGTGAATTTTAGTATTTTTAATTGAAATTGAGTGAAATTGGAAGATGAACTTCTGAGCTTACAACGATTGAGGTGTTTCAACGTAAGAAAGGAGAATTGTGATTCACCTCTGCTGTCAACTCCCCCCCCATGTCGTTAAGAAATTAATTCATGAGCTCAAGCTAAGTCTTGAAGCCTGACAGGCCAGATTAAGTGACTGAATCCGTTCGCATGCTGTTCCCCGCAGTTGTTCAGTACACACTCTTCCTCTTTTTGAAAGTCCCCATGTGCTTTTTCTGATTCAGTAGTTCCCAGCCTTGACTAGCCAATAATTTAATGTATAGGTTTGTGCCTGAGTTAAGATCCTAGTTGGGTAATACACAGATGGAATCTTAGAGAAGCTCCCAGAGGCCAATATGATCAGAGTAGATGTATTTTTCCCATCTTGTTTTTAATCATTAATTTATTGTTCTCTTTCTAAATACTCATTTGCTAAAGGGTGTGTAAGAGGTTATTTTAATGTGTACATAATCTGCAGAATAACTTTCCTGATGGAGAGTGAACTACACTGCTTATTATTAGAGAGGAACTACACAGAGTATTTGTAAAAACACATGGAAAAAAACTTTGCTTTGATAGAGTACAGGCAAAATGACCTTTTTCTGTCTGGGATCTTTGAGCTTGGGCTACTGATTTGAAAGACTTATTTTAAAATATTTTACAGGATTTTTAAAAATGAGTTTTTAAAATCTCTGTTAATGACACCATCATAAAATTTGTATATGATGCAAACATAAAATTAAAATTATTTTTTAATATTTATATTAGAAATATCACAAAGAGATTATCAGGTTTTTAAATTTGGCAGGGAGGCTGAGAGTAGAGATCAACTTGCTTGTCTTTTCCCTTTGAAAAAAAATTTTCCAATTCATATTTTCTAGGTGACTTTTATTTGTAATAGACCAAACCTTAAACTTCAGATCAAATCATGTGGGAGCAGTGAGATTGTTTAGATCTTGGTTGTTTGTTATGCGTGTGGGTTTTTTTGTATGCTTTTTTTTTTTTTTTTAATTCAAGAGCATTTTATGATGGGGGAGGATTATATGATGATTGCCTTGTACTTCAGGGACAAGGGATGTATTCTGTGTGCCTGTTGATTATAAACCTGTTTGCTTGATTTGGTTTTGATTTTTGACTCAACATAAAGAAAGTAGTAACAGCAAAAGCAACTTGTTCAAAATCGGGACAGCATTCAGGCTTTTCCAGATGTAGTTTATTTTGTTTTGTGGGTATTTTTGTTGTTTGTTTTTGGGTTTTTTAATACTTCATCATCTAGGTATTGCTTTCCAGAAATCTGTTGTGGCTTTTAATGCTGTTAAGAGTTCTTGTGTTACCTCTGCTTATGAGAAAAGGATGGGAAAAAGCTAGAATTAACTTGCTGGTTTATTGAGTCTTACCTTTCTGTAATCTACATGCTCAACCTATTCACACTGTATAAAATGTAAACCTGTGCTGAAGTTTAGGTGATGTTGGAACATAGATGGTTTATTTATTAGCATTTTATCATTGGAGTGCTGCATTTTGATTAAACAACTGCTCAAGGTAAAGTACTTGCCCCAAAAGTTGGGACAGAAAGAATTCAGCCTATCAGTTAGAAACTGTTTTTCAGAGCAACACGAGGTAAATCCAGGTATAGCAATGAGAAGGATATGAGAAGTTTACGCAGGTACTCTACCCTTCCTAACCAGGCTACAAAACTGTACAAGTTTGGTAGAAACTCTTGTTTACAAAAACTTACAAAATATTGGTACACATTTCATCAAACCGTCAGTAATATTCACACAACCTTTTTGAGACATTGGTACGTTTGAGAGCGTGGAATCTTGGGGAAGCTTGTCCTGGCTGTTTCACTCACTTTCATTTCCTGATTCGTTTTGCCAGGCAGTGTTTGTCTGTTTCTACTCCAGTGGCCCAAGCTTCTCCTGTTCACTGTTTCCTACTTTTCTTCAGCAATTTTAAGTATCTTGATCTCTGCGAGTTGCTTTTTGGAGACAGCCCAAGAGGCCGTGTCTGTTAGAGAGTGGAGACTCAGCAGTTTTTGAAAAACTGGTACCTCGTAGAATTTCCAGGCCTGGCATTCATCATCATTAGTGATCTCTAATGTTGCTGATGGCGTTCCTGTAGCTATTTCTGCACAGGAAACTGTGGTTTCAGAAGCTTTTTGTGTGAATGGTGCTGCATGTAAGTGCTCACTCTTCTCTTAGTTTGTGTGGAGTAGCTATGGATATTACCTGTTCCCACGTGTACTGCTATCCCTGCAGCCGTGGTACCAAGGAAGGAGAGCACTGAGAATGGCTGAACCAAGTGCTCTGAGGACTGCCACCGATTTCAGGTACTAGTTTAGGGAAAAGTGGGTTTTACACACATAGGTTTCATCTTGGCAGAAACATTTGACTCGGGATTTTGGTTTTAACACTCCTTACCTACATGAGTAAGACAGACCTTTTACTATACTAGTCCGTCTGTTCATGCTTTGGGTAATTAAGGGTCAAGATTCTGCTCTGGCGTAGAAGGTTTTATGATGTTTCCATGAACTCTGCCACCGTGGCCAGCAAACTTCATGTGGTGTAACCAAAGGAGCATACAGTTATCCCCATTTCCACTGTTTTGAAGGCTGAGGAAAGGGTGGACAGCGTCTCCTCGTGCTTTATCTCTCCTGAAATAATTGGCTGGAAATACAGAGAGAAGTAAACAATGCTTTATACATGAGTGTAGTAAAATCTGTGTGTGGCTGAGAGCCCATGCTTGTAGCTCTTTGGCCACAGGACAGAATAGGAATCTCATCAGTTGTCTCTATGTAGGTAATGTTACCGTATGCATAGCACGAAGTATAAACTGGAATACTGGAAGATAGGAAACTACAAGAAATATTATGGTTTGTTTGTCTTGGAGTTTACTATGCAACAATCATCAGTAGTGATAATAACAGTGTTTTAAAATGCTTTTAAGCATAGCACTTGATGTCTACCATCACTGATGTTTTAGTTTAAGCCCTGTGTTTTTCAATTTTCCACATTGCCATTGCTGGTATAATTAGGAAAATAAAATTGCTACTTGGAGTACTAGGCAGGTGCAGTATCTCTCATGGGTGTAACTTGCAGCATCCTGTCACCTCAGTGTAAATGGGAGATAAATGTAGGACTGGAATTGTATCTAGACCCTGTGGTGAAGTGAGAAGAAGTTCTGTTTAATAGCATGATGGGGTCCTCTCTGCCCTGTCCCTTGATCTCATGGTTTCTGCTTTTGTAGCACTGTTGATGAACTTGCCCATGGAAAGGGAAATCTTCCACATTCAAAACCAGCTGTTGATTGTTTTAAAACCTTTTTAATGGTTTGAAGTAGATTCTGAGACATCCAGTTTCTAAACCTGCTTCAAGTGAAAGGTAGTTGACCTTCAGAAACTGATACCCTTCTCTGATTGATTAGTTTTTAAACACAAGCCCACAGAGAGGAAGCAGAGAACAGAAGCTTATTCAATACTGTGAGTTTTCCCATTCACTGACAATTACAGAAACCTCTTCTGCTAAGTAACTGCTGTTGACGTACTGTGAAAAGTCAGTGTCCAGTAGCCCTCAGAATTTCTCTTTTCTGCGCTTCTGAAGTTGTGTAGAGCCTTTACATTGGCTCTAGTACAGCCACTAACGGCATACATACCAAGATTTAACTTGGGAGATTAGTGGGTTTTTTTTTAAGTGGGTGCATATTCAAGCTTTTCAGGTTAAGGCAGAATGCTTGCTCCAGAGCTTCAAACCTTTCCAGAAGCTGATTTGTCTAAGTGGGAGATGTGTCTAAACCAAGGTTTGTAAAGGGAGCCGATCATTTGAAAGGCAACTGATCAGACTGGCGAACAAAAATAGCCTTCAGGAATACCAGCCCTTTTCTGTCTGTTCTAGCTATATCACTTGGTCCAATCAACTGCCTTTTCCTGCAGAGTTTGCTTGCTTCCATTAGACTCCGGTTCAGAACTTCACTGCTACAGTATAGAAATAATACGGGAATGTTACCATGGTGGAATAGTTTAAATTGCTGGTATTAAAAATATGCCACCAAAGTCACATTATCATTATTGAAAATTACCTATTGCTTGCATAGTGATGAGATGTACTTAGGTGAAAAAGTTTTAGAAGTGATGCAACTAAATGTCGATTCAGTATAAATAATAAGTTCTACAGTGTTCATTAGGAGATAATCATTATGCTTAATATGGAAGCACATCTTCCTGTGTAATGTTTCTAGCTTTTTATGGGTAAAGAATTGATGTCTCTTCTGTGGCATGTTAAGACATGCCCTGAGTTAAAGCTGTGTTGTTTGTTTTTTTCCCCTAGTTAACTCTTACTAGTATTGAGATTTCAGTTGCGCATTTGTGTTTAAATTTAGAGTTCTATGTAGTAATGCTTTTAAAATTAAGATTTAGACTCCAGCATTTTTTTTTAAACAAGAAATCTCAGAACTGACAGACACTCTGCAACGTAACTCTTGTAACGTGTTGGACTGTTCTTTTCCCATCTCCATTTTTCCGTGACTGCTGCATGGAATCTGGGCTGATGCTAATCTAGAAGGACAGCCACACCTCATGAAAGAATCATCACTGCTAATCAAATCAGGGTGAAAACCCACCACTCTGCATCAGTGGAGACATTTAATGTGCTGAATATTTCATGTACCATGGGCTGTGGCTGTAGACCCTCTCAATAGCTCCTTGTTGTGTGCAAATATTTATTCAAACACTCTGGTGGGGTTGAACGGGTGTGCGGTAACACCAGGAAGCCTTGAGTGATCCTTCTAAGAAACGGTAATTACATCTGACTCCACACATGCTAGGTCACAGTGGCTTGCAGACAGCCCCTTGCTTTGTCAAAGCTCCCCTTGCCTGCATGATTAAGTGGGCAGTGTGCCACAGGAAATTTGATGCATACAGGATGACAAATGTCTGTTTTGGCTGCTGAGAATTGAACTCAATCGTAGATCTGCAGAAACATCAAAATACAATCAAGGGCTGACATCAAACCTGTGAGCCAAGAGAATTCCTCAGGCAAAAAGAGTTGAACTTGAAAGTAGAAGAAAAGAGTGCTTTAGTTTGTACACTGGTACACCAGTTTGGTTTTGCTGACTTGTTAACAAGGAGGGGTGGAGGAAGTAACAACCCAGAAAAATGTGTGTGTCTGCCTTTCCAGTTATTCTTTACATTACAGTTGTAGTGGAGTGGTGAAAGAGCAGGGCAATACAAAACAGTAACTTTGCTTTCAGTTTTTAATATTCGGCGTTTTATTTTTTTTTCTCTACAGTACATAATGATTGATCTTGGATGTCTGTAGTCAAAAGAAGGCTTACTTCTTGTTTACCCTGATAGTATCTCCTTGTGACATAAGGAAAAACTCCCTGTGAAAAATAGTGGTACAAATGCTCTACTTAACCGCTGCTTTTGCAACTGCTTGATCTTACATGACTTTTAAAAAGCTGTCCTATGTTGTTGCTTCCATGTTGCTCATACTTGGTACAGTGTTAAGTGAGAACACAGGGGGTAAGACTGGAGAATCAGATTCATTATGTATCTCCCAGTAGAGGTAGGGATTGAATTTATGTTATTTTTTGCCCCTAGGTTTGTACAACCTGAACAGTCCCGTAGGCTGATATGTGTTACGGAATCCACTTCCAGGTTGGAAGCAGGCTTTACGTCTGCAACACAAGTGCATCATCTTGGAGTGGAGAATAGTGACTGTGTTCCTTTGTTCTGTGTGAATGATGGCAGAGGTTGGTTTTGGCTAGTGGATCCTACATCAAACTTATTCTGTGATCTTCATTTTAACTAGAGCATTTCTGCAGCTGTATTACTGGTGCTTGCTTGCAGCCTTACAAGGTTTATAGCCCTTCCTGAATATGAAATGAAGGGAGACGTCCTGTAGAGCTGCAGTCATGTGTCCTCTTCTGTCTGCTTTTGTAGTGCTGCTGTGCCAAGGGTGGGGACAAAATACTTGCTTGACAGGTGTGCTTGTCAAATAATAAAAATTATTGCTAAACAGGAGTCTAGGAGTTGTGAAAAGAATGTGTTGAAAGAGTTATTTGCTGAATTTGGACAGTCTGTGCAGCTGGTCGAGTAATGAACTGCTGAAAGGAATTTGAAGCAAATGTCAATATTTGTCAGATAAATTGCTTTCAATAAATAATTTTTTACAGGCTCTAGTCATCCATCGGGAGACTTGGTGACGATAGCTCTAAAGCAAAGACCTTCATAAGGGGTACAGAGGCACTAGGTGTAGCGAGGCTTCCAGGGGCAGCCTCCGCAGAGGGGCAGAATTCCTCACGAGGCAGACGGAGTGTGGCTTCCACCCTGCCTCACTTGCACGTTCTGCCATACAGCTCTGCTCTGAGGAAGGAAAGCTGTAGTTACTTCCACCCCAGTCCATTGGAGTATCCACAGACTCTTGTGAGTGTTCAGGCTGTATCCATGTTAAATACAGAGGATTAAAACCAAAACAGCTTTATACTCTGTGTGCCCTGTTTCACCTGTCGTGGCCAGATAAGTAATAAGCAGAAACATCTATAACTGGTAATAATGGCCCTAACTGTTTCAGTATAGACTGGGCACAAATGATTAACCTTTAGCAAATAAAACTGTCACAGACTAAAAAAAGAACCTCAAAGTATAAGCAAACAAAACCCGAAGAGTAGCCCTGCAAATACACAAAGATAGCTCTGAATACAACTTAGCTTTCTTCCAAGAACGACAGATTTACTTTCTGGATGTAAATGGCTAAATTTGTCACACTCCCAAGTGCTGCCTTCCAGTGTGCAATCTGCTTTTGCATGCAGCACTGTAAATGCCACTTGCCCCAGGCTTATGTTCTTGAGTTTTTTCCTCTCAGTGCCTGGATCCATAGTGGTAGAGTGAAACTCTGTTGTTATGTCCTTCCACAGGTGGGATCAGTTGTGAGGTTTATCTTCTTTCAAAGTCTAGCTATGGAAGTTTAAATTGCACATTGCAAGCTGGAGATTCAGATAGTGGGTTTTTTCCTAGGAAAAAACAATTTTTGAATGACAGAACTCACAGTCTAATACGTGCATTTGTCTTTTCCATAAATGCTTTCTGCGTGAAGCAGAACGCTTTGTAAGATGTGAGCATGATTGTTCCCTCTGTAAGGAAGAGGGCATTTGTAAAGAAATAGTTTTTCTCAATGTGTAATGTGTATACTCACATACAACATTTTATCAGAAGATCACAGTGTTACTTGATGTAGCTTTACTATGTCTCCTTCTGGATGGATTTTCATGATGTCAGCCTCTTCAGACTAGAGGCTTGAATCCAAGAGAAATGGTCATTATTATTTTTTTAAAGTGGTAGGCCTCTGTTCTCCTTGCAGTTTTGAAATATCAATCAAAAAAAAAAGGCATTTTGAAAGTTGCATATTGTATCCTTTTGAAGTAGTTATACTTTTGAGGAAGCGTGTGAACTGCTGCGTAGGCAGCCTGACATGCTGTTAGGCTTTTTGGAGAATTTCTTCCATTGTGACCTTTTTCAGGAATTGTTCTTTCCCTCTGGGAGGGGATGCAAATTCATTTTGTTCCTATCAAGAAATGTTGCTACAGTTGTGTTGTAACGAGTTTCTGTGAAATGAACTTTACTATTTTGTATTTAATAAAAACAAATCCTGATACTTGCTGCAAGCATTCACAGCATCTAATGACACGTAAGAAATGTGTGTGTCGCTGCTCTGAATGCCGAGTGGCTACATGGAGTCACTGAATGTGACTTTCTTCAGAATTTGGCTCCTTGCTGTTTGCTTAGTGCCTGGGAAGCAGTCAGTGGTGGTTAAAGTAAGAGAATGATTCTGCAGACAATATCACACACAACTAGCCTTTTTATTTCCGTGCTTGTTCTTCCATGTTTTGCTGTTCATTATGGACCGTAAAAGTATCTTAGCCTGGAGGGTTTCAGCTGAGCTTATCTGGATGTTTGCTTGAGTAAAGTAGCAGGGATTTGACTAAGAATTGTGGAATGTTATCAGGTACAGGGAGAGAAGCCAAACTATCTCTTTTTATTAAAGGTTTTTTTAAATGTGAAAAGGAATGTTCCTTAGTCCTTAATTGTAATGCATTGTTGCAAGTAAAAACTTATGAGCTGCAAGGAACTTAAGTCCATGGTTTCCCAGCTGTTTTCCGGCTGTCTAAACCAATATTGTATGCCTGCACTGAGTTTTCTGAAATAATGTAGTTAGAATTTCTTGGGAAATGTGCATTGAGGAAATCTTATTTATGCCTGAAGTCTTATCATCAGGAAAGAACCCACCATAACGTGTTTGCATTATAAGTGTTTGCACTGGTCTTCAGTGGAAGGTCACTGAGATTCAAGCCAGTTGTTATATTAGGAACTTGCTCCATCTTTGTAATGGCTTCTGTATACATCACATCTAGGCTGCTTGTGTTCTAAACTTCAGCTAATTTTGAGAATTGGGACTTAGAATGGTTGTCAAATTGATTAAAAAAGGCATGGAGTAAAAGCTGGAAACCCTTCTATTTTTTCTTGCTTAACTTACATAAAAGCACCTTCGCCTGTTCTGATCTTCGAAGTGCAGAGTAAAGAGCAGCGTTTGCTTGCTGAAAATCCAGGAAACACTGAATTGTCCATCCGGTTGACATCTGGCTGTCCGTATGTGCTTTAAAAATTGGATAAGGAAAAGGGAATGTATTGTGCTGCTCTTGTTTTTTAATGGGAATATCTCAGAAAATAAATCACTTCCTCCACCCTTTTTCTATGAGGAACACAAGGATAATTCAGGCAGAATCGCAGCAGAAGCTTCAAGTAATTGAAGTTCTGCTTTATCTGTTTTTTGATTCCCTAATGGACCTTCATCCCCAGAAGACTGAGATGAGATGGGTATGTTCTGATTAATGTGGACTATTTACCATTTCTGCTGATAAGCTGGGAGGATGCATTAAATCTGCCTCAGCAAGTGGCAGTGAAGTTTCAAATGGTAACGAGGACAGCTGCATCTTTCTTTGACTCCTGAAGGTCAAGCATTTCTAAATCCTTTCCCAGCTTATAAATAAGACTGCTGATGTGATTCAGTTACTTACGGAAACTGTAACCTCAAGGATATTTTCAGCCTTTTGTGTTGGTGGAAATACTTCTGGCTGTATTTATAATGATATTCCAGATAGTACTTTCCAGTGTTTATTGGACAGTAGCTTCTGTCAAGCTGTTGTCCTAAAAGTGGATTTGTTACCCCGTGTGCAATAGACCAACCGCACACACTCAGGAGAGACACTGCCTGTACTGCGCAGGGTGCTTGGTGGACTTCCCACGAATCAAGCGCACCAGATTCATCAGGTGTGTTCCTTTCATACAGCAACAATTGCATCTAATTTATTAAACTACCACTACCTAATACATATTCAGACTATCTAATGCATATGATTACATAACCCTGGCACATCAGGTGCTTCCCCCGCACGCGCGGGGGTCTCGGGTGGTCTTCGGTGGCTCTTTGAGGAGGTATCCCCTCCTCGCTTTGCCCGCTGAGTTGCCGTGTATCGGATCAGTGGTTCATTCTCCTGCCAAGAGGGAGGTACCATCAATCGGGAAGAACAGAAAGGATTAGAATTGGTGCTCCAGGTGAAGCACCATTAAACAGGCAGGATAGAAAAGATCAGAATGGTCTTGGCTAGCTAACTTAATTTAAAACAGGACTTTCTAATCTACACCAGGATTTTCTGTATCTGACATCAAAGCCAGAGACGTGTTTTGAATGAGTAACGAGACTGCCAAAATCTTAAAGGGGAAGTTGGAGTTAGAGCCGGATTCAGGTGTGACGATTCCATGAGAAAGAGGTGGGTCAAAAGCCCTCAGCTTCCTTAGGCTCCTGCGTTTCAGGCTCTGTGGCTCAGTGCTGCTTGTGCTTGGTGTCTGAGGCAGAAACAGAAGTGATGACGTGGAAGATTACAAGCCCTTGATGTACCTGTCAAAGTTAAGATTTTTAGCTTGATTTTTTTTTTTTTTGTCATTCTCGGGAAGAGCTGCATAAAATTCAGATCTCAGATGCGCCTGTGTATAATCCCCATTTGAGAAGAGGGGGGAGGGAAATGGCTGCTACATTACTGGTTAAAAAGAGGGAGAGTAAGCGCAGGGTCAGAGTTGCATGTAAGCCTCGTAGCCAGCTTCCTCTGGTGCTGTTACCTTTGTCCGTGTCGCAGCCCAGAGTGCCAGTCTCCTGCGCGCAAGACCTCTGCTGCTACTGGGGACTCAGCGTGTGGAGCGGTGGTCGCTGTCCCTCCACTCTTCGGCATGCCTCGCACAGCAGTCTTGTATTTTGCAGCTCTTCTCCGTGCTTTTGTTTCCAGTCTTATACCCTTTCTAGCCTGGTCCCAGCTACTTCTGTTTCCCTGGTGGCCAGTGAACATTGTCAGCCCTCTCTGACTCTTCCCCTTCTCCTGCCTGTGCCAAAGCTGAATCTGACCTGCTCAAGGATGAGAACGGTTTCCTTGGAAGGACTCTGTTGTTTCCTCAGGACTGAGAAGCCTTGAGCTGATCCTGAGTAATGGCTTGTTTATTCATCCCACAGATGATGGCTGTGCTTGCCTTAGAGAAGTGTGTCCTGTAATTACTGTTGCAACTTCAGTGGTACAAACTACCTTGCTCATAAAATATGGACGTACTTGCTCTATTGTAAAGCATTTACATGTTAACACTTCAGACAACTTAATCTGATTAGTACAACTTCTTACTTCACTGCAAATTCCTTCTTTTGGAGTTTGCCCCAGTGCCATGTTCCTCCTATGAAAGTACTCCAGTGTTTGAGGCTTTAAACAAAGGGTAAAGTACATGACTGTGCGGAGGTGGTCAGTGCTACTACTCACAGAGCTGCCAACCTCTTCCCGAACAACTTTCTCACTCTCTATATAAGCTACTTTCTGATCTGATTTGCATATTGCAAATACTTTGAAGATGTCCCCAAACTTCACATCATGACTGGCATACAGAGCAGCAGTCAAAGGTAGTTTAGTTTAGAGCTCTATCTTTGGTAGTGCCTAGTACTACCTTTATGAAAGAGAGATTAAAAGAAAAATCACAAAGATGCAAGATAAAACTACCTCTGTGGTTATGCCTCACTTGCATCTCTTAAGAAGTAGGCACAGATTTGTCACGTGATGTGGGATGTGTTTACTGATCCATCCACAAAATATGTTTAGCGTCAGTTGTAACACTGGATAGTTTAGTTATTTCTCTGTGTGTCTGTCTGTCATTCTCTCTTAAATAATGGTGAGTTCTTGTTTTTGTATCAGGGAGTTCAAACTACATGTTGAGTGAAAGCATGTTTCCTTTTTTCATTTCCTTTTATCATCAAAGTGTCAGTTTATCGTGTGCAAGGTCTTCTCTGTATAGAGAAAATGAGTGTTTTAAAAGTGGTGCCTTTGCAGAGGCACCAAATTTATCAGACTACGGTGTGGACAGACAATTGTGTAATTGAAATCATCTGGAATTAGAGTGGAAATTTGGTTTGCTTCTGGGATTTTGGTATTGCTATGGGACTGAGAGTCCTGTGGCTCCTTTTACTGGAAGTGTTGTCACTATAAAGGTACAGAGATTACAGCTGTGTCGTTATTTTTTAAAATGCAAATTCCAAATAATGCCTTTATCCATAGTAATTTCAGTCAGATATTCCAAACTCTAATTTGGGTGGGGGTGTATTGTGTGTATTTTTAAAATCATGTTGCATAAAAAGTTAGGTTTTGCTAATGCACGGCTACAAAGAGCAAATGCCTGGACTGCTGAATTTCCTGAACTGTCACTGAATAAGAGTTAAATTTTCTGTGCTGTGTACTACTGGAAGGTCTTTCATGGACTTGAATAGGAAGTCTGTACCGTGGGCATCTAGAGAGACTTCAGTAACCCTCAGGGATGAGCCGGCATGCCACGGGTCCTCTCACAGTAAGGTTTTGCCTTGAGCTTTTTAGCAAACTTGACAAACTTTCTGTGAGCAGGAGAGAAGTATACGCCAGTAGTTTGGTTTTCTGAAAGTTATTGGTACAACAGAGAAACATACGGCTGGTTTTCAGATGCCCAGTGACAGTTTTCAGGGAAGGCTTGACTGGTATGCCAGCACTCCTCTGGTCCTTCGCTTGTAAGGGAAGTGAAAGGGAGGAAAAGCCCTAAATCAAACTGATTTTCATTTGCCTCATCAATGTGGACTCAAATGAGTAGATTCCTGTTGTCTTCTATGTTGCAACTTGTTAATTTCTGAGAGATCTCCTGAGGAAATATCTAAAATTTGAGGCATGGGGAGCTATCGCTTCTGAGATCTGCAAGAGTGTTGCTTTCATCTTGCAGTGAAAAATCCTGACATGCTGATGTATGACCCAACTGATGTGCATCCAGCTACTGTGAAGCACAAGGCTTTATGGAAAGCCGTTCAAAACACACTAAAAAGACACCTGCTGGTCAGTGCTCAGATTTAATCAATTGGCCAAGTCATTGTTGCCGAGTTCCCGCTGTGTGCACATTCTGTACGCCATCCCGGCCAAAACTGGGATTGCCTTTGCTCAGCAGGCGTTTTGCCAGCAGAACTGAATGGCAAATACCCCTCGAGCAAGTCATAGATGTCCTAGTAAGTGTCAATGACATATAATGTATGGTTATGGTTAATTAATCATTTGGTGCTAACAACACAATAGACCTTCAACTGAGATACTAAAAATGTGTTTTTGTAAGGCTGACTGTATGCTTCTGCCTAAGTTACATAGATGGTGGGTCAGTGTGAGGTTTGTGCCCTGTAGAGCACATGTGAATTCATACAAAGCTTTTCTTTTGGTCCAAGGGATTCAGTCACTTGGAAATTAAATTCAGAGCCTGTGCTACAAAGATTGCCAATGTTCCCTGGCTTACAGACAATCAAACCAGGGCCAAGGAGAGACACCCTGCTGGTGTACCATGTTCTGCTATGGAAGAAAGTGTTTGCAGGTGATAAAGGATTACTAATGATAGCTGGAGGGCTGAGGAGACTAAAATCCCTACAAATCAATAGCTCTGAATGATATGTACAGAGACCAGAGCACCATGTCCACATCTCTATAAGAAAGGCAGTGCAATTTTGAGGTGAAGATCTTTTGTTTTAAGAAACTAGGAGTTTCACAACAAAATCTGCAAGATGTCTGTGGTCCACCAAGAAAATGCAAAATTAATCGCATAAAAATGTTCACTGTAGGCAGTGTAACTAATCAGGTAAGTACAAAAACCCCAAACTGCTCAGGCTTATAGCACTGTGAGAGAAAAGCAGGCAGCTCGCTTAATTTTGTTGCTAAATCTCTTTTCTTGATTATTTTTTTTTTCTTCTAGGTTGTCAGTGTTGGGTTGGATTACGGTGTGGTTGGATGTATGGCATGGCATTTTTGTTAGGCAAATAAATGACGGTATTTATATTTGTATCTGGTATTATGCTTGTATGCATTTATAGACAGTTACACTCTTACATGTCACACTATCTTGGTTTGCTGTGGACTCCCTTTGTAATGACCTGCTACACTTGATTTTTGGGTAGATGAGGGTGGGTGCGGAGCAGAACTGTACAGGTCCATGTACGTCAAGATACAAACTGGATGCCTTCATGATAAGTTCCCAAGCCTGATTTCTTACAGTGCTGGTCGTGGTGATTGGCCTTTACTTCAGGCAAGAGAGGCAGATGAGGGGAGGGCTGGTTTTTCTCCCGGGACAGTTTGTATGTTACCTCCTTTGTTAATCAGGCAGGGAGGCAGGAATGTGCATAAAACGTTCCTGGGCTCCATCTACCAGGTTGTCTCCTTGTGGCCACAGGCAGGCAAGCAAAGAAGAGCACAACACCCTGAGGATGGGGTGAAGAACACTGGGCTGCGGGCCGCTACCCCTGAGCAGGAGAGAGGCAAAGATTGTGTTTTAACTGCTTTTCACCATGCTGGTTTTCAGGGTTCTGTGCAGGACTTCTATAGCTCAGTGATGAATTGTATCCATACCACTTCCAATTACCAGTCCGCTTTTCTCACTTCGTTCCTTGTATCCTAAAACCAGTTGACTCCTCCCAGCTTCTCCTTCTTCCTAAAAATGCAAGGTGGAGGTGCAACTCACGGAGATGAGAACTGATGGTTTTGTTACTTTGTTAGTTGTATACTGCTTTAAATGCACTGTGGAAAAGAAAAAGGCATATGGCTGCCCATTGGTTGCATGAATTTTGCTGTTATTAAATGTTGAGATAACTGAAAAAGAACTGTCAGTCATTTCTGTGAATACATCTAGAATGTCATTGGGTGTCCATGTGGATGTGATCTTCCCTTTAACCCCCCAAAATGAAGCCTCTGATACTCTGCTGTATTAGATGATTATGGATTCCGCAGCAGATCTTTTCTTCTCCCAGTTGACAAAGAGGAATACTTATGTGGCTTGGGGTTGTAGTTTTCCAGAAGAATTGGAGACCAGGATCAAGCAAGACACAATGTAGATTGTGTGCACACCATGCCTTTAAAATGCAGGACAGCTATTCTTTATGGGGAACAAAGGACAGTTAAACCTGCTGGGCCAGATGTTGGTGCTCTCCTATACCCTTGTACAGAGGAGTGAATTTACGTAAAGGTGAAGGTGGTAGGGATCAGGTTTGAGAGCTTTGTTTTCAGTATGTGTAGTGTCTGTTATTAAAATGTATTTTTTCAGCTGTCAAGTGATAGCTTCATTTTGTAACTGGAGTTAGCTCCTGTCAGAACTGTCATGCAATTGCATTTTATGTCTTTTACAAAGATAGACTGGTAAAAATTGAACCGTACAATTATTTTGGGCCTTTTAACTTTCCTTTTTCTATCTTTAGGTGATCTAAAGCTCTGTAAATGTTGGCTGTTAAGTGTTACATTAAATAAAGCTAGGCAGTACAAAACATCAGGTGTTGTATTTTTATATAGCTACTTCTGTGTTACAAAATGGCAATATTTTTTCCAATTAATACTTTTCTGCAAGCCAGAGACTGCACATACACAGCTAATCTGCTGTACTTTTCAGATTCAATTAGATGCTGTGGGAACCCCATGGCTTCTTCCTGCCTGTTCCAAGAGTTCGTGTCACTGTTTCTTTTTCCAAGACTGAATTTGTAATCATGGGAAAATGCAGACATATGACCAAAGGTAACTTATCCTGATCTGTGAAATTTACCTCCCAGAAGTAATTTGACTATTGAGATTGTCTTTTAGCTTTTTAAATTGCACAGCGAAGAGATGATGTCGGTGTTGTACCTCAGAAACCTTCGTAATGACAAATGAAAGGAGCAATATCTGTTCCTTCAGCTGTGAATTTCCTGATGGCAGTAATGCAAGCTGAACAATAATATTAACTCTTTCATCTTTATTTTTGGTGTGTAACTTCTTTTGGATTTGATACTCTATTTATAGCTTTGGCACAAGGTTGAACACACTTATCACACCTCATTGGTTGCACAACTTACCCTTAGAAAGGTTATTAAGAGTCTTTCTCTTATTGATTCCCAAGCTGAGCAATTTCATTTTTTGTTTTCCTACTTTGACCTCTAACCCTGGGATCCATTAGGACACTGAGCCAGCAAGGTGTAGACACATCAACTACAGCGGGAAAGAACTAAAATGACACTGTCTCCAGCAAGGGATGCATTAATAGATCTGAATTCAAACACAGAAAAGGCAATTTTTTTCCTGCTGGGAAGCAGAGTCCTCAAGAGAGTCATCTCAGACTGAAGAACCTGATATGAAAATCAATAAAGGCCCTATTGTGCTGGTGATGTGTCCGGGAAGTGTCATTTTATATCTTGTTAGTGGATATCTAAAGGAAGTTAAAGCTACTTTGCTCATAATAATTGGATAAATCCTCTTTCATCAGTGGTCTATTTTGCTGTTCAAAGTAAAAGTGAAAAACTGTGGAGAGTCCAGTTTGGATATGATGAGACTGAATTAAGGCAATGGCTGCTAAGGGTGGGTTGTGGTTTTTTTTCGTTAGGCTGATACTGTTTCCAGCTCTGTTTTTCAACCAGAGATAAAAGAGTAATTAAAAATAGAAGGCTTTCTTCCATCTCTTTGATTAGGGGAAAACTCTGCTCCTGACATTTTTACTACATTAATGCTTCAGACAAACTGTAAATGCACCATTTGTGTTATTGCAGTGGATGAAGGAATTATGGGTCTTGGTTAAGTTTATTTGCATTATTAATGCTATAGGCTGGATAAACTCAAATGATGGCAATCATAACTGTACGCACAACCCTGGATATAGTTGTGGCCTCGCAAAATTAGCAACAAATATGGTAACATTATCACAGAAGTTTCAATTAAGTTATTGATGGAAAAACCCCATACACTCGTCAGAAGGAAGAACTTGAGTTAGGGAAGAAAAAGAGAGCGATTGCCTATGCTACGATTCAGTTTTTCAGTTTCTTTCCATAGGTAACTGACATTCTGCAGTTGCTATTCCATGTTACCATTTGAAATGACATATGTGAAACAAAATTGAGGCTTTTTCCTTCTGTGTCTTTCAAACCAGATTATTGTTCGTTAAACATGAGTAATGACAGGGGTAGGAGTTGACTGGATGTTGAAAGAGACAGAGAAATTCTATGCATAAATTCTTCTGGTGGCAGACTTTGCAAAGGCATTGCTCTCTTCTCTGCTTCCTCTGTACACCGCAGGGGGAAAAAATGTCTGAGCTGAGTAGTCTTTCCTCCTCCCTGGGAAGTTTGATCGGCATGTCCATGTCATGAGCTGCTTCGCTTTGCAGCTTTCCAGGTGGTAACTTTGAGCTCGTTGGGACTGTGTGAAATTCCGCTTATTTGCAAAACACTTACTCCTCTTACCAAATGCATACCGTGATCTTTTTGGTTTTCTTAGGCCTTCCCTTTTACCTGGTAGCGTTTAGCTTAGTTTCTTAATGAAGCTGAAGTTTTCCCAGTCAGTTTGGTTTTTGGACCGTCTTCTTATTGTAAGATTCGGTAACTTTGTCTTTCCGACGCATCTTCATGCTTTGCATTTCTGTTTTTAGGTAATGCTTCCCTCTGCTGAGATTGCACGGTGGCTTTTTTTGCACTTGCTTCGTTTCATTAAAATATGTGAAGAAAGAAGTAAAACAAGAAGCTCTTTTTTTTCTGGCTAAGAACTGTAGCAAGGTAGAAAGAAAGACTGTGTTCTACCTGCTGGGCTGCTGAGTTGATCAGTGGTGCAAGAGGCAAGGCACAAAAGCCGACCTTTCCCCTTACAGTGTCAGCTTTGATTATTTTTTTCTTTCTTAATGGTGTGATATACTGTTTATTGTGCGAGTACAACAGAAGGCAAAATCAATGTTAAGAAACAGTGGGGTTTCCATGTTTACCCCCTCCGACACACATGCACTTTCTTGCAGTGAAGATGTTACGCTCATCAGTAGTTGTGGGATAATCTGTCCCAGCACCCCCACGTATTATTTATTTTCTTCTTATTAAAGTAATCTTGATAATTTGAATGAAAATCCTATTGAAATCAAGGAAGACACACAAGTGAAAGACCGGGTTGCTACAGAAGTTTTCGCTTTAGTAGCATTTGACCTCCTGTTGGTTGGGGTGAAATACGATGACAATTAGGACCACCTTCAGTTCTAGAGTTTTGTTAGAGGCATATGGGACCAGAAGGCTTGATAATAAATACAAGGCCTGACTAATGGAGATTAATGTAGTATAAGAATGCTGCAGTTAAAAAGATAAACCTCCAACATGCTTTGAATTTTTTCAGCCTTTAATAGTAGTGTCATCAGTGCAGCGTGGATGGCTTTTGCTACCTACCTCCTGTCTTGCCAGACTGTATTCTGCAAGAGCAGCGGTTGCGTGACTACCACTGGCAGTGTGAAACTACTATAACCTTTAGATGAGATCTCCCAAAAAGTATATTTACCAAGTACATTAAGTCCTGCTATTTTTGCTATCCCTGTGAATGAATATCCTGTCCCTTTGAGAAACTTGTTAGGTTTCTGTCATTTTATAGGAAGATGTTTTCTTGCGTGTTCCTCTTCATTACAATTGCAGGTGTGTATATATGTGTTTTTCACTCATGTCTGTGCATGTGCAAAATTTCTGGTTTCTTACTGCAGCTGTGTAGAATAGGTCAGAGGTTACTTCTACGCCACAAAATAGCATTCCCAGTTTTACTCTGGTACATCTCATCTCTTTTGCACAAATTCATTTCAACAATAGAGCTCAGTTAACATCTGCTATTAAATATCTGTTCTTGAATTTAAATGACTGTCTTAAATCTCATTAATTTGAATAATGCATTTTATTAAAATTGGACTCTAAATTCGCTGCTATCGATGCCGTGTTAACCTCCTTATTTCTCCCTTTACCTTACTCGTTGGAGGAAAATAGCTGGAACAATACTTTGGATACTGCTTTAAAGAATTTTTCCCCTAATAGTTGATTGTGCTTGGTTGACCCCAGTCAGCACCTAAACCATCACGCACTTGCTCACTCACTTGGACCTCCCCCC
>JANZLQ010000031.1:14431824-14449904 GCA_026212715.1 Elanus axillaris | reverse complement strand
ACGAAAAACCCCCCCCCCCCCAAGTGCAGTGACTCCTCTGTACTTTTCAGTGTATTCATTAACAATACTGATCCTCCTAAATTAAGTATCTTGGAGTGATGTTTTTCATTTCAGATCTTGGATAAGGAGCAGTTAATGATAAGATCGAGCTGCACAGGGCCAGGCTGATGCCTTGGTATAAAGGAAGAGCTGATAGGTGATTCAGTACACCAGATGCTTGCATCTAAAATTAATCCATGTGAAAAACGGTAATAATTTGGACTATTTGTCATATACTTTCTTACAGGGAAAAAGTAACTGCTTTGTGTCTATGACAGCTGGTTTGTTGTTGGGTTTTTTGTTTGTTTTGTTTTGGGTTGTTTTTGTTTACTAAATAATCTTTCAGTTGTATGTTTTCTGTATTAGAAAACAGTATGTCTTGAAATAGACACCAGAGACAGAGGAATCTGCTACAGCGATATTAGGAATAGATAAGAACATTCTGGACTCATTCTGTATATCTTCATTTGTCATTGCTTTGGTGTTTATCCTGGTTATTATGAGTGAAAGTATTTAATGGCATTTTCATAAGCTGTATAAAATGTCGCCTTCTAGCAGTTGTTTAAGTATTGCTTTAGTACTAGAAAACCAGGAAATGAAGTCAAGCATTAATACTTTTTCAAAGCTCGGTCTCTAAACTGTAGCATTTCAGTTGTACGGCAAATGAGTTCGGTAACAACCAAACCGAATGTAAAATGTAAATACAAACTAGAACAAGAAAACCCGAACTCAACTAGCACTGACAATAAAAGAAGCATAGCCTGACACATCCAGAAGAAAATCAGGAATTGAAAAATCTCTTTGCTGCCTCCCCCTGAGAAAGCCTTTTTTTGCCTCCTGGCAGTTTGTCTGTTACAGAAAAGGATTGGGTGACTCTTCCTGGAACTTTTAAGTATGCGAATCTTGTGCTGTCTGTGCTGCTGGGGCATGTCCCACAGCTGTAACGAGACAGGAGAGGAGTCCCTCGGGGCCTTGGTCTTGTCCCTCTGCAATGACTGAGGTCAGGTGCAGGTTTTTATGGTGCCAATGAGCTGCACAAAGGTGCAGAACCAGGTTTCTGCCGTACCGCGGTGGACCGAGTCTGTTCGTCTCCTGAGGAGCATTGAGGAGCCCCAGGTGAATGACGCAGACGTGAATGGGGCTGCCCGATAACCCTGCCCTTCCCCAGCTGCTGATGTTTTGGGGAACCCCGAGCTGCCTTTGGGGCATGCTGCTGGGAGATTTATGATGGGAGGTGAGGAATCGGGTTTGAGGTTGGTAGCGCTCGGTACAGCATTGCTGATAGCGTGTATGCTGTTCTACTTGCCTCAGTCTCATTCTTTATGTGTCCGTGGCTCTGGTGTCAGTTGATTTTCAGTATTATTGTTTTTAAATTGAAAAGAAGCTACTGCTTTTGGAAGAAAGTATTACTTCCCATTTCATTCAGTTTTAAGAATGTCTAATGTTAGTTATTGGTTACTTCAGGCTGAGGGTTTTTTTGGCTGTGAAAATGGCAGTCTGGGATTTAACATGAATTTAATTATTGGTAGTTATGTCTTGTTCTTACCCATGAATGGGAATACTAAATATATGAGGAACTTTCTGCAATAGACTTTACAACCTGGGGAAAAGAGTTTGGCTTCAGCTCAAGAATTTGCAACCAACCTTTTCATAATTTTTCTCATCACTTCAGTTTTATTGGGGGCACTTGAGAAATGTCCCTTGACTTTCTGTGGACAATTTCATGTGTTTTTAATTAAAAAAAAAAAAAAAAAAAAAAGGAATGTAAAGTTTGTCCAGCATTTGCAGACTTTTTTCTTTTTCTCTCTCTTTTTTTTTTTTTTTAAATGAATGTAGCAGTGGCTGTTACTGCTTTGCTACTAGTGTTGCTTGCACAAGCAGTTGGAACTTAAACTGCTGTTTCTGCCACTCCCCAACATTTAAAGAGAAACATGATGTAAAAGGCAAAGAAATACAGAACTGTGGATATATCTCTGTAGAGGTGTTTTTATAAAAGGCTTTTGGAGTAACTATTCCTTAGATACAGAGGCAAAAATCAAATGAAACTGTGCACTACACATGAAGTAGGAGGGAGACATCGAAATAAACAGTTGATTTGCTAACGCTCAGATTAAAGCTCCTACATGAAGAAGAGATAGTGGCAAGCAATGCAAGCCGTACGAGCAACAAAAGGTGGTATACCCTATTTTACTGTAATGGGTAAGCTGGGATTTGTGAAGGCTTGCTCCTTTTTAGCGTAATTTCATTTTTTTAATGTGTTGGAGCAACCACATGCATGCTCGATTATTATCAGATTACCATGCGAATTATGAAATAGCAAAACCTGTCTTTGACTATTCAAAGATGTCAGAGCATGTTTTCCGTCCATAGAGCAAAGGTAACTGCAAGAATTGAAAACACCTTAAGGCCGTGATAAAAGAGAGAGAAACTGGTCTGAGATTATAGACTACAGAAGTTTTATATGAATACCTAAGCTACAGTTCCTTAGACAGGGTATTAGAACTGTTAGTTTGTTTTGTCTTCTTGACACATTGAGCTAGAGCAGTGCAAATCTTTTATGAGAGGATTTTCTGTATTTTGTGTTCTTATATAGGCATCACAGAATGTGTAAGAGTTGTGGCTCAATTTTTATTCCAGCCACATTATTACTATATTTAGAAGGTCATAAGTAAATATCAGAACATGTTTCTCTATTTCTAGCGGGTTTTGAAATGTCTAACACCAACCTACTACTGGAAAGCTATTCAAATTCCACAAGCGGCCTGTGATTTGTACTATATGCCTACTGAGTCTTGACCCATAGGCGTGAAAGAGCCCTTCAATTTACCTGTCATGAATTTGTAAGTGCTCTGTGAATCACAAAATTAGCATTGTGGCAAATTTTTAGCTGACAGGTTAAAAAAAAAAATCCATTCCCCATTAGCACTAATCTCCTGTTCTTCCCGTATAGTATTGGCACTTGCAGGCTCTGATCTAATGCAGTGTTTGGGTTTCATCTTTTCTTGAGCCAGGGAGGAGTTAGTGCTATGGAGCTGTTGGGAGTACATACGCATAGATTTTGAAACCCCGTGGCACAGGACATGCTTTATTTGAGAATATGGTATAGACTAACGATTAAGCAGGAGTTAGAGCCAGCCCAGTGTGCTCAGTTGATCGTGTTCTTCATCCCCTAGAACACCAAAGGTGTAGTAATCCCCAGTACTACTCCCAGATCTAAGCATTATTGTTCAGTTCATTTGGCCAGTATTTTATCCTGTCTTCTGAGGGAAGAGCCTATTACTCATTTTAAGTAGTGACATATGCTCTCAATAGTCCAGATGCACAGTTTCTGATTTTCTAGATGAACTGAAAATGTACATTCTGTCCAATTCACCAAACAACTGCTATCTTGCTGATGTTGCACAGCGTTTTTTTCTCTAAACAATGATATTGAAAAGAATGGGATGGTTTGTAAGGAAAAATACTATTGAAATGTTTAGTATTTCCTATTCAGTAAGTATAGATGCTTCCTGGCACAAAGTGAGGGATTTTTATCCAAAAAAGTGGGAGGAAAGGCAGACACACCCCCCCCCAACCCAAACCCCCAACAATCAGGAGGTTCTTGAAATGGGGAAATGATACTATTTTGGAACAGTTGATTTCCATGGAATCTTTCTGACTCTCTGCTTAATGGTTTATAAACCATTAAGACACTAGAAATTTGAAGGAATGTTGTATCTTGTAGTTAACAGTAGAAGCATACTGATATGTGTGCTGTGTACCCTGGGACGTAGCAGAAACAATTCACATTGTTTTAGAGGTTTAGATTTTGTCCGGGAACTCCAGTTACATGAAATGAGTGGAAGGCATTAAGAAGGAGGACCATGTTGTTGGAGGAACCACTTTTGATGCTATCTAGTAAGCTTTACGTTGTGGATTTTGTCTCAAAATGGAAAGGATTCCTCGGAAATTATGTCATGAAATAATGGTATTTAGAGCATGTTTCTTGTTCTGTGTTTTACGCTGTACTTCACTGTACTACACTGTACTTTTACACTGTACACTGTACTTTAGCAAAGCTCATTAGCAGGTTGGTAATTCAGGACCTACCTGCATGATCTAAGTGTTAATTATACTAGTTAATACTTGGACATCAATGTAGCTTTAAAGAACTTCAAAGACAGTGAGAGAGGCTGTTGGCACAAGTGGGTGTTTGAAACGCTGCACTGCTAAAGCACTGAGAGGTTGAGAAAATAGCTTCTTGTGGTTTGTATCAAACCCTCTGGAGGTCTGAGGGACTGTATTTACTGTGTCTGGGTGAAAGTATGAGAAGCCATACACTCATTTTATACTTGCTGCGCCATGTATGTCCCCCTCCTCCCCTAAGATAAGAGACAAAAGTTTAACCTGAAAGGAAGGCAGTGCCTTTTAAGGACGCCAGCCTCCAGTACACCAGCCGTACCCTTGGGCTACTGCTCAACAAAAGGACAGGAGAATTTTATTCAGCCTGGTTTCCTGTTAGCTCTGCTATGAAACCCGTGCCATGTTGATTCTAATGGCAAAAAGTCAGACAAACTATTTTAGCTGAGAATTAGTTCCAGTCCCTGGCAGAAACAAAGAAGCCTAAGTGCATCTTTAGATCCTCTAGCCAGGCTTAATTTAGGAGTCTTTTGGTTGCAGCCTTCCAGTAATGGGAAGAGGAGGACTTCTCTTAGGAATAGATGAGGCTTTTCAGGCTCAGGTTGTTGTAGTAACAGTGCTGTGGCTTCCTGTGATTTAATCACATCATATTATGTTTTTTCATTGGGCTCCAGCTTCTGTAGTCAAGGGTGTAAGAACTGGTACTGTCATTTCAAAAAAAAATCTCTTCTTTTCTTGGTTGTAGACAAAACCTCATAAAGAGCATTAAAAAGTGAAATAACTATATTTTATTTTAACCTGTACTGAAGGCATATGGTTAGCAAGCTTGTTTTGTTACCAAGTTTTTATTAAAAAGTAGGTCTTGTATATTTTGGTAACCGTAATGCAGCTTTTTAAGGGAAGTGCTGGCCTTTGAAGAACCCGGATAACGGGCTGGAGTTCAGGCTGCTTGTGTCACACTGACGGCACTTTCCTCACGGGAAGAGTGTGGCAGTACATCCGCGCATCCGTCCATCCGTCTGTCCATCCTTGACATCCTGCCGGCAGGAAACCAAACTCCTCCAGGCGGGGAGAAGGGGAAGGAGAAAAAAAACCCTGAACCCTGGAGGCCGTAGGCTGGAATTTGAACTGGCCAGTGGAGAGGTGCCAGGTACTCGGAGGTGACCGTCTTGGCCAACAGGGATTAATGACCCCAGGTCAGATTTGGCGGGGCTATAACGGGGTCCCACCGGAGGACATTTTGGGATCAGTCCTCCTGGGAGCAGCGGGTCTGCGGTCGGGGACCCCCCCTCGGGTGGGCACTGACTGAGGTCACTCCGGAGGGAGAGAGCCCGCAGCTTGTTGGTGAGCAGTATGCTTTGAGTCATCACTTAAAAATCTTAAGGATTCTTAAGTTGCCTGTGCAGTACTAATTCCCCTGACACCATCTTGCCTGTGGTTTTATAAAATGTTACTGAACCTCTAACTAGCTCTTACTGAAGAATAAATCCGAGCTTTAACTTCTGTTGGATTTGGTTATTTGTGCACCGGCAACAGAGAGAATGACTTTGTTTTGGTTGTTCAGTGCCGTAACTTTTCTAGTAGCTTAAATAGCTTAAATACTTGCTTTGGGAATGATTAATAAGAAATAGAACAGAATAATACACAGGGGTGTTCTGTCCCGCACTGGTGCGCAATTACTTCTATGAATGAATATACAGAACCGCTGAGAGAGAGGCAGGTGGACATTCGAGCAGGAGTGATGACTCAAAGAGGCCGTTTATTAGAAGAAAAGATGGAGGCTTTCCTGTGCTTAGGAGGCTTCCTGGGAAAGTACCAAAAGCATAAGTGAAGTAAGAAGGAAGGTTAGCAGTGACACGGGAGGAGTGCTTCGTGCTGTAAACAGGAGGGGGCTGAATCTTTGTGGAACGTGATAGACGCTGAAGACGGGTACAGTTGTGGCAAAGATGAGAGGACAGGTAAAAATCTACTTTTTAGTAAGTTGCTTGATCTGAAATGTTTTGTGAATGAAAAGAATGATAAAAGCATCTGTGGTAAAACTAGAAAAAATACTCCAGTTACAGGCATGGGAACACATCTGAAAGCGCCCATTTTTGTTTCTGTACAAGGATGAAAACCAGCCAGGCAGCGGCTACTTCACTGGATTTGCCAGCATTATCATTTAGGCATTTTAGCCTGTGGAGCGAATTTGGGAGTGATGGTCTGTTGGCATGAGGCAGAGCTTCCCTGCGGCCCCAGGGAGCCAGGTGAGCTGTTGTGACACACAAATCACGTCAGCCTTCCCTGGCAGTAACAGCCAGGACTCTTCTGGAGACAGGGGCTTTGTTCCAAACTGGCTGTGCTGTGGTCTTGCTACAGCACATCTGGATCAGACCGATCTTTTTAGGAGAGGACGCAAAGGTAATTTTACCTTACAACTTTCGTAATGGTAGTACAAAACAGAAGAGATAAGCAAATAGTATTTAGTCAGGAAGTATGTTTCCTGTTTTAATTTGCTCGTAGAAAAGCTTTTATCAGATATGGTAAAGAATAAGAGTGCAAGGCATTTCTGCACACAGAAGTACACATAAATCCTTTTCTTCTTTTGGTTCCCTCCATGGTCAAAATGTGTATGTAAAACACTTTGGAGTGGTGGGAGGTGATGAAAGAAATCAAAAGGGAAAACAAGCACTCTCCTGCTCTAAAGAAAACAACACTAAATGACTGAAAATGAGCCAGTCTCAGTGGACCAAATAAATTCATCTTCCGTTCTGTATTGTATGTTTATGAAGTTTGTGCTTTGTAAAAAGGCACCACAATTCAGCCAGTGTTTTAAGAAAGGAAAAGAAAAAAGCCACTCTTAGGACAGTTTGATTCTCCAGGTGGTTGTTGAGGTCATTGCCCATTTCTAGTACATTTTGTTTCCCTTCTACCTGCACCTGCCCAGTAGGGCAAACAACTTTAACCCAGGCTGGTAGAGCCGTAGGGGTCTCTGGGTTAGACTCCATGGTGATGGAAGAGCTGCAGAGTGAGCCCAAGACTTGTTTGACACCAGAGGATGTGCATGAAGTTAAAGCTGTCGTGAAAGTCCCGCCTAGGAGAGAAGAGAATTTGACTTGGTCTGTGGATGTTATTAGATTCCAGAAAACCCTCCTGCAGGGACCCACTCAAAAGGCTGAGGGGAGAGACTAGAACCCTGAACTTCTCTCCAAACTCAAACTGATTCTGAAATGAATTTTAGAAGATAGATGGCCACAATGTCCTCCTACTTTTATTTCTGAAGTGTTAAATGTTCTACCACAAGGTAAAACCACAGGAAGACTACTGTCTTTATCTCGCCTGACCATAGCCCAAGCACCCGCCCTAAGGTTTAAGCATGTTTGCAATGCTTCTGGGGTGTTAGCCGAAATGACGCACAGAACCTCTTTTTTTTTTTTTTTTTTTTTTTTCTTTTTTCAGCTTTATAAAGATTGGAGGATGGTATCTGCCTGTGGAGCTTCCCAATGCATATTTTAAGGAAGAGTAGGTCTACAAGTTTCAGATGCCAAAATATAGTTCATTACACTTCAGCTGAACAAATTGCTATACTAATCCCTTGTAATGTGAGCTGAAGTACTTTACCTTGGTTGCCAGTCATACTAAAAGCAATTTGAACATCCTTGTCAGAAAAAACCTTCGATACCACACAAAAAGTCTGATACTGAAGAAGAACCTGACCAGAAATAATCCCTTGTTAAACATAGTATCATGCGATTTTGTAGTGCCTAAGCTATATTTCTGGTGGCCTGATATTTCAGAGGCTTACAAGATACAACATTGCTGGAGTTATTTATGAGAAGTTAGATTGTGTTCTTGCAGTAAAGGAGAGTCTCAGTGGCAGTGGTTAATAAAGAAATTGGCTTGGTTTTAACCCACAGATTTTATAATGCTTTATTTTTTCAAAGTACTTATACTTGTCCTACAGATGTAGAAATGGATGTGGTGGTTGTTGTTTCCTTAGACAAAATTTGGGCAGAAGTCTCAACTGTAAGATGAATAAATATTCTTTTAAGTACGCTTCTGTGCTATTTGCTTGCACATTTGCGATATGAGACACTTGGAAATACTTGTGTCATAAAACCTAATGGACCTCTTATGTCTTTGGGTAGGATGCATGAGTCCCGCAGATTTTCCTAATACTGACACAATGCACAGTGTATAATGCATTCTGCATCTTGCAGCATTAAATACCATTATTGACTGGCTGAAGCCCAACTTTGTGGTCTGCACAAATAGGTGATTTTACTTCAGCTCTTAGATGGTAAAGTGTTTACAGCGGTCCTTTTAGATGTGGCATTGCACGCAGTCCTAAGTTGGTTTGAAAAGAGAAGTAACATAAGAGCAGGTATCTTCCTCATGTCCTGATGTACCTAAAAGCTGTGCAGCTTTCCTTTCTCATTAAAAATTTGAGTAGAGGTCAGAGTATGTCAAGGGACCAGCAGTGGGACAGACAGCCTTTCGCTTTCTACCTCTAGGATTCAAATCCAGCCAAATCATTAGTAGCTGCAAGTTGTTACCACCCGGTGGCTAAGCACTCTATGTAAAATTAATTTGGTAGTCTCAGCCCAGTTCTGAGTAAACACATTTCCACTTTACAAATATGATGAAACCTGGCACTAATTGGCACCCTTGCTAGCAGCCTCATCAGAGATGCCAAAATAACTGAAATGTTTCTTTGCTTCCGTTGGTGGTCTCTCCAGGTCAGCAGTGAAATGCAGTGATGGGGCAGTATGGAGAAGATGGCACAGCTGTTGCCCTCGCTGTTTCGTGGACTAAGTCTGCAAAGTTGTCAGTCTGGTGCATTTCTCACGCCAGTCTATGTAGAGTTATTAGGATTTTTCCACCACTGTTGGTGCGCTTTCAGCAGTCTGTTGGCAGTCAACTTAGAAATCCTTTTTGCCATCTGTGTGGTTGATGCAGTGATAGCAGAATAGCTAAGTGGTTCAAATGTGGGGTTGTATGGTATATTTAGGAACTCAGAAATACAGCCGGTGTAGGCAGAGCACATTGCTGACAGGTAGCTATTAATCACTTTTAGCCATTTTTTCCCCACTGCCAGCTGCTTTGTAAATGAGGATTGGCACATAGTAGACGAATACCTCCTCATTGTCCAAAATGAAAGGAGTTTGTACCTTGTTTTAGTGGCAGAAACTGTGTAAATGTCAGCAACCCCAAACAGAGATAATACATTTCAAAGTGAGACAGTGTTTTAATGCATGTAATGCCTGGAGGCATACAGGTTTGGGGAAAATAGTTATAAAGAGGGAGAAGGAAAATTCTTTCATGTTGTTTTGTTTTGTGAGATTGTGTGTGTCTTTGATAACTTATTCAACTGACCAAGAAAGTCAGTTTGTGAAGTGCAGTCACTGAGTTCATCTCTACCACAAAATAGCGGGGGGGGGGGCAGTGTTGCTAGGGAATCCCCTCTTGCTTTCAGGGGGCGTTACAGTGATTTGTCTGGTATTCTTGTTGCATTGTGAAAAGCCTCATGGAAATCTCAATATAAAGATTGCTCCAAAAAGTGGTGTTGGTAGTTCAAAAAGAGGCAAGTGCCTCTAAAGTCTTCTCTGCTTCCTTCGGAGTGCCTGCTGCTCTGCCAGTGCTTCTGTGTGTGCTCAGTGTGACAGTGCCTCCAGGAGGAGTACGGAAAATGAAGCTCCTGCCTACTTTTGGTAATTAAAGATGCCATTTATATCTGCCTCCAGTTGTGAGGTTCTCACCTTAGGTGTGCATATAGTGCCAGGTAACATTGGAAACTTTCACGTTGTGTTTGAATGGCACATGTTCAGGTTGAAGGTTCACGTGGTACAGGTACAAGAGTCACAGTAGTCAGTCATTGCTTTTGCTTTTCCGTAGGGAGAAATTGCATTTTGTAGGCCTACTTTTGCATGGAGTTGATTATGGTACATTCCCTACTCAAGCCTTTAGTTTTGCAGTTTAGTTTCTTTGAAATATTATATTTAAAATATGTTCAAGTTTTCCTTCCAGAAGCTTTGAAGTCTGCAACAAAATTGCGCACGCTTACTGCTTTTCCATTAATATATTTTCAGGCTAAATATACTGCCTCGTTCACCAAAGCTCTCAACTTCTATCGTTTAAGCTGAAAAGCTTTAGAGATATGCAAATATCTATCTATATATGGATAGAAACTGTGTTTGTTCTGACGTGAGTGAAGAAGGTGGTATAGTCTGTCTTGAGAAAGAGATCCACAGGGTTGCCCTTTGAGAATCAGTGTAGGTCCAGGGTTTTGATAGAGGTATCTCAGTTTGTGCTAGGTAATCGGCCAGCTCAAACTAGCTGTCTCTGCTCTGATTTATTTCATTAGTACAATCAACGTGCTTACGTCTGTGCTGGGGTGCTGGGCCTCAACTTCCTGGGCTTTTCTGATGGAGGTCGTAAAAGTGTGTAGATGTTGGAAAGATCAATAAAATCTAAACTGGTAAATTGTTGAACCAAAGAACGGGAATCTAGCAGGGCTGTTGTGCATTACCCTTGCGATCACGATTTATGAACATACATACGACAGTATCCAAATGCCAGTAATGTGCATGCATGATTAAAAACTTTCTTGATTTTTTCTTTAACTGAGTATCTTCATGTCCTTTTAGTATAAGAAAAGGTGAACGTAAATCATCTGTGGTCTGTTAACCGCATTGTTTGCTCTTCTGTATGCTTTTACTAAGTTTATGTGTATTGGTCTCTTCTTGAAGGTAACTAAAGCTGACCTTTCGGAGGGAAGTTGGGCTGTGCCTTTTAAGCATTCTTTTAGAGACTCCTTTTCGAACCACCGCACTTCTGCTGTATCCACGTAACAGGAGACACAGGAGCACTGCCAGGCCAGCACTGGCTGAAGGATGGGAGCTGGAGGGGTACGGGGTGTTCTCAGTGCCACAAGATGTGCCCTCTCCCTCAGTTCCAGAGAAAAAAAATATGGCAATAGCAGGCACGTATATACTGACAGCAGCAGCAGCTGGAATTGCTTTAAAATGAGCTACTTTGTAACCAGGCAGATTTGCACTTCAACTTTGGTACCTATCCATATTTTTAATCCTTGTTTTCCAAGTTAAGTAGGTACTGAGCTTCAGAGGTTTCGTGAATTAGAACCTTTCGCTAAAGAGGTTTTGGAGCCTGAAAGCTTGTTATCCTGGCACCTCACAATTTACAGACATACAATTTTTAATTCCTTTTTAGTTTATTCCAATCTGCTAAAGTTCTCAGCTTAAGACATGCAGAAAAGTAGAACCCCAAATAAAACAGTCTTTCCTGTGGACTAGCTTCTTGGCCAGCCTATTTAAGATGACTTTGTAAAAGAACATCAATGCAAACTGGAAAATGAGTATGGTCTAGAAATAGCATTCCTGTGGAAAAAGATACACTGTCTACCACCTTGCATTTTCAGCATACCTATTGCACTTAAACGACAGTCACATCAGTGCTCGTTGTCTGCCCAGTGTCTGCATCTTCCTGTGTAGTTCAGTATACTGTCACTTAGTTTCATAAACTTTTGCAGTCCAGCATTCCTTGCTATTTCTTAGCTTGTGTAATGTGCAGCCAAAATGAAATATGAATTGGTGTGTTTCATACCTTGTTAGAGACAGAAAAACTAGAAGCATATGGGAACTGGAACAAAGATCACTAGTGTAAGTTATGCGTGTTCATTCTCATTGTCAGGTGCTTTTAGTTTGGCCCCATAGTTTAAGAGTTATGGTAGGTCCTAGTCAGCATTAGAAATGGAGTCACTGAATTAATTTCCTTAAGGAAAAGGATGTGTAGTAGGAGTTAAATCTGGTCAGTATTTGAGTGGGACTGAGATTTCTGTTTTAAACTGTACTAACACAGTGTTTGTGTGACATTACAAACTCTGCTCTGAATTTGCCTTATACGTTTACAGTAGACATTTCGAAATGTAACTCCTCATGCTATAACAAAGGTGCTAATAGAGGGAAGAAATGCAGAAGCGAAGTCATTCCTCTCTCGCCACTGCTCAAGTAATTTGAATGCATGGATGTTTTCCTTAGGTACAGTACACGGGAACTGTTTAACACAATGACTGCTACTTCTTTTAGACATGTTTGATAACAGGTACCAAAACAGATGAACATGGTATTTGGGGTGTCTGTCATGGTATGTTTTTGGTGACTTTTTTCTAGCTACTTGGCATTCAGTTTGTGAGGTGAAGTGAGAACATTTGAGACCTGTATTAAACATTTCATATTGCAGATTAATTTAAATGATTAGCTGTGGGGGCATCTGGCTAATGTGCAAAATATCTTTGAGAACTCAAAATACCTAGGCACAGTTAAATTTTGGAAACAACTTTGGAGTTATAATGATATGCAACTAAGAAAACATTTCGTGTTTCTAATTTTAGAATCTGCTACAAAATATTGTCTTGCTGTTATCTGATCCTGGTGTTTATTCAAGTCCCACAGTTTTTCTGTTCCCTTGGGGATACGTAGAACCGATCGAAAGAACAACGTGATTGTATGACTATGTTCATGGGAATATGTAATATAAATTAAATGCAGGAGGTATTAGAAATATTTTTTAAAATCAAACTTTGAGTCCAGTACGTGATGGAAAGCAAAATGCTGATACTGGTAGAAATGGAAACAATTAATTTAATCACTCTCTGTAGTTACTTGCTGCAATTCATTTAACCACTTCAAAAAAATTATTCATTATAAGCCATTTACTCAATATAGTTCATTTATCCAACAGTATAATTCATTTGCTGCTTTATCCATTTACTGAGCATAATTAAGTCTCCTGAATGAATGTATTTGTAAAGATTCACTATCCTTTTATCAAGGCATTAAGACGTCTCAGTTAAGTTGAAGGAAGAAAAAAATCTGTTGTCATAAAGATTAGCTTCTTCACAAGCAACTTCGGTTGCGCTTATAGCTCATCTTCTGTCTGATTTGCTGGTTGGAAAGCTCCCACCCCCAGTGTAAGTACAACTAGAGTGTCAGTTGGTCGTCCAAGAACTGCAGGGGTATTTGCTGTAGCCGTGAAACATCAGCTTGCTTACGTGTCCTTTCAAGACATTGTAAAGCGCAGCATACACCTGAGAATAAAATGATCCTATGGCAGCTCCAGACTGCTTGCTTACCTATGTGGGGATGACCTGTTCCCAGGCTGAATGGTGAACGGCGGTGGCTGTGTTGGACACTCTTGGTCACCAGGTGTGGTCAGCTAAGGCAAAGAGCAGAGCAAGAAGCTGCTGAGAACGGAAGAAAGTTCAATGGCTTGTTTGGTTTTGTTCCCATAGTTTCTGTTCTGTAGGTTCTGGGTTTTTGGTGGTTTGGGGTTTTTATTTTGGTTTGTTCTTGTGTTGTTGGCTTTTTGTGTAATTGCCCTCCTTAAATGGAAGCAAAGTATGGGATTAGTCTGCAGATCATTAGCATGCTAAAATATAGCTGCTTTGTCCATGCGAGTTGTCTGGAGACCTAATGGAGACATGCCCAGGGAGTGCCTCGGGGAGGCGGGGATAAACTGCTTTTTGGAGAGGCAGAGGCAATATCCATCGATAATAGGGCAGTCGAGATACCTATATTAGATCAGCCGTCTAAGTTCTGTTCCCATTGCAAGGGCATGACCAAGGAGTGGTATGTTCATTGAGCTTGGAGGGGGCATTTGATTGGGTATGAAGAATGAAAGTTGGCATAGTAATAGTATATACACCTGTCTGTTTGTTCTTTGCTTTACCTGAAAGGCCAATACTGTTATTGAACAAATTTCTGTTTATTTCCCCACTCCCCCAAGCCTGCCAAGCGGGCTTATCATTTGCAGAGGTTCATAAGCTCCTTATGTGTATAAAGAGATATGCAGCGTAGGTAGATATTTGGAGTGGTCAGATGTTCTGCTTGTCTTGCTTCTGCCTCCCTCTGTTACTGCACGCTTTTTAATTTAAGCACTGTAGGGCAAGCAAAACCTGTGAAGTGAAATGGCATTCGGTGGGTCTCCTGCTTGATCACACAGCTTTAGGGTAGACTTTCACCTGGTTCCAGGTCACTGGACTGGTCTTCCCTCTGCCACAATACTTCCTGAGACTCTTTAGTTGTCACTTGCTCTTTTCAATGCCCTTGGCCTTTCCAGTTTTCCAAGCCACTTACCTTTCTGTTTTCAGTGCTCTTTTTTTTCATGAACACCGATTCAAAGCACAGTTCAGGTACTAGTGAAAGAAGGTGATAGAGGCTGGGTGAATGGCTGGCATGGAGTACAAGATGCTTCAGTCTCCAACCTCCTGCTAAGGTGACTTTACTGTTAAATTACTCCTATAAAAGTCAAGATTATTGGTACTTGTCCTGTTCTTATAAAATGGATTTAAGGGGAAAATACATTTTCATATAGATGATAACTTACACCTTTAATTTATATTTTTGTGATCCTATGCCATTAAAGTTCTTAGTGTTTGGTCAGTAAAAAAAATGTACGTGCATACATTTAAATAGTTTTGTAATAGTGTTACATGTTTGTGTGATTCTTGGGATAAGAGGTATTATATTAAGCAAAGGTAGAATGTACAGTGCTAAAAAATAGCATTTAACATTGAGAGGTCGTAAGTTTTACTGTAAGACTGTGCAGCTGAGTCCATTCTTTTGGAATACTGAAGGCAAGCTGGGAGGCAGAAAAATTAAGTAGTTTGCCTACAGACTGAATCACAGTGCATGGAGTGAGCAGTGCGTTGCAAAGTTGTGGCTGCAAAAAGATCAACAGGTGAGCGAAGAAGTAGGTTGGGTCTCAACATAGGCCCAACCAAAAATGATCTAAAATAGTAGTGAGAGAGAAGGTAGCAGCATTGGAAAAAAAAAAAAAGGTAATAGATGGGAATGTGTAGTATTCTCCACTTTGCAATATTTACTAACAAAAAACCCTAAAAAAAAACCCCAAAGGCAAATCAATAAGAGCAAAGAAAGGGTTCAATAGAAAGAGATACTTGGCTGATTTGATAAGTTGGATGGGTTCAAATGCAAGATGGAAGCACTGTGGTGCTCCAGAAGCATCTTCAGAGGGAGGCAGTGATTGACTCTGCCTCCTCCTTCCTTTCCCCTTTTTCCCATCCTGGCAGTTATACGGAGGGAGGTGTTCTAGGAACCTAGGTGAGCAAACAATGAGAGGTGAATAAAATTCTATTAAGCTTATTAACAAGTGTAAGGTTTGGAGTTGTCCAGTAGCAGGATGACAGATGACAGTATGAGCGAAGAGAAAAAAACCCTTTTAAATCAGATGATGGTGTGTGGTCTTGGAAGCAAAGGAAGATGTAGACAAATGATCTGGAATTCATTAACTCCTGTACGGTACGTGACTTTTTTTAAACACACTTCATCTTTCATTTCTGTCTCTAAGCGAACCTTTAAGCCTAATATGAAAAACTTAGTGAACGTAATCTGGCTTTTTGTGAAAATTATGAAAAATGAACCCCCCCCCCCTATGGTTTTGTAAAACTGGGAAGTCTTTTCCTAGAGCTTTAAAAAAATGATAGATTCCATGAAAACTGTGTACGCTGTGGTTGTTTTCAGATTTGTAATAAACCCCAAGTTTTGGAGAAATGCTGATCTGTGTACCTTGTTAGATAAGATTTTTTAACATAGATGAAGAGTCCTGTTCTGAGAGATACCTGTAGCCCTTCTGGTCATTTGAATTGAAAATGATTACACTAGGTTATTCTTTTTCTTCCCACCAAGATTCCAAAGCTGAAAATTTAGTGGAAGTATTAATTGAGCAGTCTTCTTTTACTGTTTCTTATTTTCTACTCAAATTTCTTAAATTTTAGTAAGGGAATAAATTGAGCAAGTTTGAGTAATCTTTTATCTGTTATCTGTTGTCGTCTTCTTTTCTCCTTCTGGAATTTGGTATCTTTTCCAAATCCGCTCAGTTTTGGAAAAAAAAACTAAGAAAGAAAAATTGCTATTAGGGCCCTTTGCCAGCAGGTGCAGTAGCTGTTGCCAGGGCATTCATTAAAAAGCAAAAAGGTAACTCTTGTATTTGAAAATCGCTGTCCTGTACCTTACTTACACAAACATCCAAGTGTTAGTCAATCAAAATACCTTTGTCTTACTCTTTGTAGTTATGAGTTGTAGAATATGGGAATAACAATGCGAGGAGGAGAAGATGAAGTCAAAGAATATAAAGCCTTTTAGGTCATTCTGCCTTAGTGTCTTTAACTTTTGTAGTATACTAACTGCATGACGCTTATGAAGCTTGCTGATGCTTCACTGCATTAAACTTAAGTTATGTTCTAAAAGCTACCATGTAGAATTACAGAATGTCCTCATCTATAGTTTTATGCATTTATACTTCTCAGTATTTAAAAAAAATGCAGTGGAGTTGAATTCAGCTGAAGATCAAGTTTGGCTTTGAATTTTTGAATTCTGATTTCTAATCAACGTCAGCACTGGGAAGGTTCTTACAGTCGGGAACAGCTCGAGTTTTCTTTTGATGCTTGTTTTCATGGTCCATGACGCTGTAGGAGCAAATCTGCTTTCACTTCAAGGGGTGAGGGGGATCCTTTTTCATCTGAAAACTTAAGAAAATCTTCATATAAATATAAGTATCCTTGGCAAGAATGGCTAACAATGACAGCAGCAACAAAGATGGTTTGGTTTCCCTTATTGTCCCCTTCCTAATATCTTCTCCCACTCCCAGAATAAAAAACTCCAAACCAACAAGTTTGAAATATGAGAATAAAATGACATGGATTATTTTAGGTAGTCACAGCACTTAGCCAGTGCTGTGCATTTGTTTATTAACTTGCAATCAGAGAAATAATTAATTTTTCTGAGATTGGATTGATTTCTTAGCTGTATAATGTGGGGGTTGTTGGGTTTGCATTAAATGAAGTATAATACTTCTAGATTGATACAGCTCTGAGAAGTTAAAATAGTGCCAGGTATAAATAGAACTCTATCATCCCGAGTTTTGGTTTTTTTTTCACTCATTCTTTTGATATGAAAAGCTGTTACAATTCATTATCTTGGCAGAAATCATACTCTAAGGATGAAACAAGTTGTGATTTGAGGTGGGCTAAATTAGAATGGAAATATATTTCTACAGGAAAGCTTCAAGGAGCAAAAAAGAATAATTATACTATTAAAAAGTTATTGCCAAAACCAATAACCTTTATGGAGTCATCATGCCTTTGATTTGGCAAAACACAGAATTGAGGCTTTAAGTCTGAGACACCGCTGCAATATTTAACAAAGATAAATGATACTTTGGATGAGAAGAGGTGTTTCCTATTACTTCACACATCAGCGGCCTAAACTTTTTCCACTTACTTTGGTTTATTAATTTTAAAGATGATGACACTTAGGGGCCACAGTTCTCACAGCTCTAGGTACGTTTGCTGCATATTGTAGACCTGGAGGATTTCAAACAAAAAGATGGTTAATCTTATATAAAAAAAGTATAAAAAAAGCCCGAACTGTTTTGAGAATGGCAGATGAATGGTGCCAGTGTCGTGCCCTTATGTTCTTAATATAAAATGCGAACACAATCTTTTAAATATTTGTAATACATACAGCTAAGTGAATTAGCATTACAGTGCTAGATTATTTTTTCTTGAATACAGGAAAAGGTCAGAAGAATTCTTCTTATTGTAGTACTTGGTCTTTCATGAATGGATATTTTGTTCCTTTGAGGATCTAGCCCTAGGCTTTGACGAGAATGGGAACATGATGCGCCATTTACTGTCTGAGATAAATACGAAATACTTAACATTTAATTTGTATTAACTGATACTATGCCAATAGTAAGAAAAAAGTCAGACTCTTCCTTGAAAGAACTGAGAACGCTCAGTGTGCTTTGAATTTGACCTGTATCTTTATAATTACAAAAGGCTTATAACTGTGGCAACCAAAGTATCTTATTTTTTTTTGGGGGGGGGGGGGGGGGGGGCACAA
>JANZLQ010000031.1:14400924-14427189 GCA_026212715.1 Elanus axillaris | reverse complement strand
TGGTTGTTTTTTTTTTTTTCTTTGGTTTGGTTTGGGGGGGGGTTGTCCTCCCTCTCCGCGGTTTGGCATTTTCTCCAGGCTGGTCTCAACTACGTGGTGTCACAGTCAGCCCTCAGTGTCCTCTGCTTGGCGGAAGAGGCCGTACTCCAGCTCTCCGGCATGGAATATTTCTGCCTGCCTTTCAGGGGTGTTAGGCAGTGTGGCTCTCTCTCAGTGCAGCCACAATGTTCTTTCTCTTACCCCTCAGCTTCACTGCCGTGGGGGACTGTGCCCCCTTCTTCCACCGCTTAAGTCGTAGCTTCAGGGTAAATGGGGTTTTGTAGGCAGAGTCAACACGGACTGTAAGTATTGATATATATTCTGTATAAGCAACAGTTTCTATATTTGTTCCTTTTTTTTTTTTTTTTTTCTTTTTTTACTCCACGCATCCAAAATATTTGTTGAAACCCTCATGACTGAATTCCCTTTACTCTGCATAGTGTAAGGAACCGCTCTTAAGCTGTTAGTAAAATTCCCCTTTTTGTTCACTAGCCTGACGCTCTCTCTCCTCTCCATTTCCCTCTGAGCTGATCTGCAAACCAAAGGTGTTAGCTCACCATTCAGCAAGTGTTCTGCAGGCACTGCCGTGATGAACTGCATGTTGGCGAATTGGTCGCTCTGAGCATTGTTTGCTGGTATTACCGCTCGGTTGCTTTGAGTTGTCTGCTGTGTCTCACAGGCTTGTTTCTGGGTCTTGGGATCACTGGTTGAAGGACTAGGTGGTGTTCCCCTAATTTTAGCGGCATCATGCACTTCATATTTAAACAAATCTCAGCAGTTTGCACTAACTTCACTTTCCATTAATTTTGCACATGCATTAATTAAGCAACTTAAAGTCTGACTAATTTTCACGAGGTGTTAAAAGCACAGCTGCAAGTGGACTAATTAAAATGTTACTGCAAGGTTCATATTTGATTTTTACACTTAACTGGGTTCATGCACATAATAAATGGAAAGTGTGTTTGATTAAATTGTGTTTAACTTTGAGTCAAGTGTGTGACAAACTGGAATTTTGGGTGTGTGGAACTTCCCAGAAGGTGCTGAATCTGGTGAAATTTTAACTGTATTTTAAATGTGCTTGCCTAGAAAAAATATTACCTGGTCCCATATTCTGTACAGGATAGAAAAAAGCAACCCGAAGTACGAGGACTGGTCTGTGTATGTGGTTCACCCAAAGTGCTCCAAACTAGACTAGGAAATTCCCTTCGGCATTAAAATGAGCTATATGTTGCACGCCATCCGCCTCCGTAAAAGCACCCGCCTCAGTGGCCTGAAGCTGACAAAATGCAGCTACTGGAGAGTTTGTAAATAAATCAGGTAAAAGACCAGACCCCGTGGAGAACAGCCCTAGTTTGGCTGAGGATTGTGTAAAATGTTTTGGATTTATGTATTCACTGCTACATAAAAGGATTCTTGTATGCAGAGTTACAGCACATTAGCCAATGTACCATAAGGTCTCACTGTAGTTTACATAATTTAAGTTCATTTAGCTGCTGGCTAAGAGGGGGTCCTATTTTCAAGAGTATGTGTATATTAAATGAAGAATTAAAAAAAAAAAAAAAAAGGAGCTGACTTCCATGTGTAGAGTTCAGTAGGGAGTGTGTGATGGTCAATATTTTTTTTTAAAAAATCAATCCCCAGTATGAAAAAAAGTAGCTAAAACTTAGGTGAACTTTTGGGGTTCATTTTTCAGTAAGTTCCAATTAATAATTTTATAGCAATTTGAAGTACCACTTTTGGCTACGAAGTAATCCATTCAGCAATACAAAGAGCTAAGTCACAAGCCTTGTTTTCCTAAACCGCTTTTTTAGCCCATTTCTCCAATTCCTGCGCAGCTTTATTTTTTAGAAGCAAACGGGATTTGCTCAGAACTGCTTTATTCTTTCCTGAAGACTGCCTTGCAGACTGGAAGGGCCCGTTTCAAGCAGGTAACAAAGGTGATTTCATCTAGGAAAGTGTTTGTAAACCCTATTCATCTTTCAGGCCTACAAAGCATTGCTGCGATGATGCATTCGGCTTGTCAAAGCTATCGAAGGGCATCTGCCTCTCTGATGGCTAAATAGCTTTTCCATTAACTTACATGAACCATCTTGAGATAATCTCCCTGTAAAAAATGCCGTAATCTTTGTTCTCTCGGGGGCTATGAGATTTCCTGTAATAGCATCAAATTTAGGTTAAGTTATCTGAGATAATCTCAAAGAAGGAGTCCAGACTTTCAAATACACTTGTAGGTCTCTGGGAGTGATTGGTAAATGTATACAAGGATACTGCCTTGTCTTGATTTGAAACTGAGAAATCACAGTGAAGCTGAAAATGGTTGCCTATGGTTTTGCCTTTCCCTTTGGTGTCAGGTTTATACAGTGTGACAAGACTGTTGAAGCAAATTTTTATGTTATACCTTTTTTTAAATTTCATTTGCCCTAATTTTTAGGGCGGAGCCTCTAACAGATAAATGTTTTGGGGATCAAGAGTACTTACCAAACTTTACCTAAGCACAGTAAAATTCACTTCTCCAATGGCTGCCAACTCATTTCTTACACAGAACAGAGATGCCTGACCTGATCTGTCATAGTACTTAACTCCAAACACATTTAGCATGGCAGATTATCAGTTTATCTAAAATTTCTCAGTGCCATTCTTAGCTGAGAATCACTCCCTGGTGTATTGTTTTATTTTTTAGATTTTAGCTCTTCAAGAATACTGATAAGTAAAGTTACAATCATAGTTGAATGTCTTTTATATTCAATATGTACATTCAGTAACAAAAAAAAAAGTGTTGCCTCTGTCTCTCGTGCCAGAGAAAAGGCATGATCAGTAAAGGGTCCATATTCATTCAGGAAGACCTTTTATCTGGGAACATGCTGAATTTTAACTTTCTCCCCTCTCTCTCTCCTTCTCTCTCTCTTTCTTTTTTCCCCTTCCTTTTTTCCTGTTTGTTTGGGGTTTTGGGTTTTTTTTTTTTGCCAAGCATAAGATGCTTTCAAGTAGACAAGAATGATTATAGTTGCATTTCCAGCATGGATTATTGTTTTTAGAACTTATTTTCGTAACAGCTTGGTAATGAATACTGATCAGTATAGTTATGCTAAAATAACCAAACAGCTGGAAACCTCACCAGTCGATAATGCAGCTTATTTTTAATGGTTGTTTCAAACTCATTCCCTTGTGTATATTTTCTAACAATGCTTCATGTTGTGGTTTTTTGTACAATTCAGACTTTGACATAGTAACATACATGTGTTGTTTTCTCAGATGTAAAGGTTCTAGTTTAATATGACTTGGAGTTAGGAAAAAAAATTTAAAAAGACCCAGTGAAAATTGCATAAATTGGGGCTGGGGGGGATATATAAGGCCATATTTTGGCGAGTCCCTTGGCAGCACAGTATTTGCTACTTAGATTATTTAGGGAAGAGTCAATATTCTGCCGCTGAGTGTGGCGTGGGACAGCCGTTGCGGGACGTGATATAACACCACTGAGAGCTGCAGGCTGCTGAGCCAGTCTCGGCTGACCTCTGGAATTCAGCTGCTCTTGCCTTTGAGGTCTCTTTCTCAGCGGTAAGGCGTATTGTCCCAAATCTCTCCGTTAGTGGGAGATGGTGGGTGTTTTTCCTTGTATTTTTAGTTCTCTGAAGGTCAGCAGTGGTCAGGGTCCGCAGGTGGAGTAACTTGTATTGCATTAGTCCCCTCACTCTGGGGCAAGCCTGAATTTAGTTAAGCCGTTACTGGTAAACATCCCATGAATCTACTGTATGTTATGGAAATCGGTGAAGGAGATTCCATATCCTCCAGAGCTCTCCTGTGTCAATGTGTGAAGGATCTGTACGATTAGGTCCTTTCCCTGTTCATGAATTTGGGGGGGTGGGGGGAACATGCCTGTGTTTGTGTCAGATTACAGCAGCGGCTGTTGTTTGGGTTTTTTTTTTTTTTCCCCTTACCACTGCAGGCAGAAAAAGAGAGAAATCGACTGTCTTTTTCTTTACAATTATCCTTGAATACAAGAAAAGCTGTTTTTATCAGTGGTCTTAAAGAGAAAACCTGATTCTTACTGCATTTCCCAAATTTTCCGTTTTCCATTTTTCTCTTCTCCCTGACTGGTGCCGTGCCTCCTGAAGTGCAGTGCTCGGAGCGAGATAAAGTGCTTGGACCTTGCTAGGTCCTGGAACAGTGAGCATCCACAAATGTCCGCTATAGCGAGTCTCCTGTCAGTATGGGATATCCGACTTAAATCCTCTTAACTGCCATCTGCTCTCTATTTTGGTCTGTATTGCCTGTATCAAGACCATAGGCTGCTAACCTAAGATAGCTACCTGGGGAGACCTAATAAGAAGAATGTGAAATATTCTTCACTATTTCCCTTCTCTGTAAGGGGGCATACTGTGTATGTGTCATAAACATCTGTGGCTAGTTTTTTGGAATAGCAGTTCGGATCCTTTCTAATAAGCAAGAACTATTTGCACATACAGACTCTTCTAATGAAATCTTTTTCTGCTTCAAGTAGAGAAAGCTGTCGAGCCAAGTTACAGCTGAACCATGTATGACAGATAGCCCAGCTGTTCCTCGGTAGGTAGTTTTTAATTCCCTCCTCTTAGAATGCTTCACAGCTAATTATAATTATACTTTAAAGCTGATCACTTTCAGAGCCTGCCTGATGAGGCCTGCCTGTCTACAGTAGTTATGACCATCGCTCAGTCCTGCAGAAAATGGTAGAGCCAGGACAATGGTAATTTAAATACGTATTCCTTCTTAAATTTAAATATGTAAATATGAATCTGTTTGTGAAACATCTAATAGTGGTCTGATATTGCTACATTCTTAGGCTGGAAAACATTTGGCAGGTAGATCAATGGCCACCGATAAGGAGAGGATGTCATTTGTGCCTCCGTTGATAGACGCTCTCGCTGGCGGCTGGTGTCGGGCTCTGAGCGCGTGTGAATGCAGCTGCAGACGTGTTCCTCCCCAGATGTTAACTCTGACTGTGAGGAGTCGTTCCACAAAAGCAATACTGGAGACGGTACAGGAGTCTTCAAAACCCGTTCCTGAGGTCTGTAATACGTACACATCTGGTTTCGGTTTAAAAGTCAGTGCGGGATCTTAGGGCTCGGTTTTACTTTTAAGCAATTCAGGTGGGTCTGTCTTTAGTTGAATTAATTTTGGAACCTCTCAGATTAAGTTTGAGTTCTGCTTCTTGGCTTGAAGTTTTGCAGTTGAAGCTGGTGGAGTTTATTAGGCTGAACAACAAGTTTCTAATGACTGAGGTATTGAAATTAGGATTGCTGGTGTATTTGCCCATCAAAGGATAAAAATAAGGGCACTTCCACTAAGTATATCAGACTTTAGTGTTGTTGAATATGCTGTTTACCCTTGATACTAATAATTTCCTTAAATAAAAATAAATCTCTACTTCCCTGTTTTTTATTACTGTTAGTCTTACCATCTGTTAGAACCCAGTGGCAGAGCCTTTCAAACCAGCAGATGTACTTTTACCTTGTGATATCTGATACCAGTCTGGCCTTACCTTCCGCAAAAGGGTTTGAAGCTGGTGGCTATGAGTGACACTGCTGAGTATCAGTACTGCTCCTGATTTAAATGTTTGACCACAGACCAGTAACACCTACTTTTCATAATCTTTACTGTCTGTTAAAATGAGATTAGCGTTACCTCTGCAAGGCTTGTAGACTTGCAGATTAGAAACCTGAATAGCAATTTAGAGTCCCTAAATTGAGTATTCTTATGCTAAAACAGCGTTACCATGGATTCTCAAAACCTGAAATCTGAGTTGATCTTGGTTCTTTTGCAATACCTGTGTAAGATACATGCTGTACCTGGTAGTTATTTCTGTGTGGCTTTATATACAAAATGAAATACTATGCTCTTCCTCGGTCTTAACTGGCATAATCCCAATGCCTTTTATATGAGACTTTGAAAACTGAATTGAGGGACGCTCAGAATAGTCCTTGGATCCCCAGATTAGATATTTACCTAAAATCAAAACTGATTAAAAAATAACATTTTTATAATAATGTCACTAGAATTTGTATTTGTATTTGGGTTTTCCTTTCATCAGTGATGTTTCAGATGGCAGCATGCTACTGGATTGTGTTGGTACTGTTGAAAACATATGGGGTATGCCATTAATGTTTTTACTGTTTGCAGTTTGTTTTTGACAGCACAGTTTATCATTAAGTACCTGGTAATGAACCATTGCAAACACTCTCCAGTGAAAGGAGTAAATGAAAATATCTCTGCGAGGAAAACAAAATGCATTTTTGGCTTCTGTGAAGTCTCCGTTGTCTGTGCCGGGTCCTCTTTCAATCATTCTAAATGTACCATTAAGTAGCACTCAGGGGCAAAACTGGAAGAAGTGGTACTGCAAGTGTTCCTGAATGTGAAAATGGCCCTAATATTTCAGCACCTGCCATGCTATCATAATAGCTGTGTCTCCACTCAGATGGGTCATTTACCTTTTCATAAGTGCAGACCTTAGTATTGTAAAGAATAAAATTATTCTGAAGTGTCAAAGCAGTCACTTTTAGGTACCTTGGAAAATGTAGTATAATTGTGTGGAAAATGCAGATTGAGGGATCCAGTGGTCATCCTCCTTCATCTCATTAAGGCCTGGTTCCTGAAAATGAAATTAGTTGCTTGAAGCAAAGCTTTAATCAGTCTTCAACTTAACAGTTCATTGCATTAATTTTTCAGCAGTGAGTTCTTACTTCCTCTGTTGCAGTACACACCACCTGATCCACATCTGAGGGGGAAAAAGACTTCAAAAAAATTCTGCTAGGTAGGAGGATGAAGGAAAATGTTGGCAGCAACAACAGTTTAATTTTTAGGAGTATCGAGGCGCTTTTTGTCCCCCGCTGTCAGCTATAGTATCTGTTGATACTCAGTCAGTTAAGCGCTTTGTGGCTCGTTCAGGAGGAAGTACGCAGCAGGAGTGTTCTTGTCTGGTGCTAAGACGTTTGCCAGAATCTTAGCAGGCTTCCCACACAACTTATACCAAAGACAGTTCTTGGCTTCATCGGAGGTACAAAACATGCAATAAATTAAATAATGTGGTCCTGGTCTTCAGCTCTGTGAATTGCTAAAACAGGAGTTATGTTGGGGTACCTACCCTGACCAGGTACGTGAGCCAGGGTATCTGGAGAAGAGCCATACAGCTTTTCTACACAAAGACAGATTGACTTGTGGCAAATGGGGGGGAAAAAAGTTTAGTCGCGGAATGAAGTAACTCCAGGCCCCAGATTTTAAATGGGATGATGATAACTTCATGCCATGCATCCTCAGGGACGCCAGCTAGAAAATGCTAAAGAAATACTCCGATGAGAGATGTTCTCCTGGTAGCATCCATCACGGGGTCATAGCTCTACCAGAGGACGGGCCATAAGATCAGTTCACAACAGTGGTGTGAGCGAAAACCCAAGAAATCTGTACTGTTTCTGGGAGAGGGTCTAGAGGGCAAAGAACCAATCCTGTTCTGTGTGAGGTAAGTTATGATCTTTAGGCACTGAGGAAAATTGGGTCTTAATACGGTTCTACTCATACCTGTCGAATGCATCTAAGCTCTTTCAGGTGTCACCGTGCTCCCCTGTGTCACGGGACTGAGTTTGACCTTGGCATAGAAATTGCGTATAATTCGTTAAACCAACACAGGGCTGCTAAATTGCAACTCATTATTGATGGAATAAAAATGTATATTAAACTTTGGCTTTCAGAGAAAAGAGAAGTTACTGCCTCCAGATAGTCCTGAACTAATGTCATGATGTTGAAATCCATGTAAGTGGAATGTCTAGCAAAGACAGGAGTAAATCGGGTGAACCTATGACAACAAAATAAACAGTTCTGTAATAAAAACATGAATTCTCTGTTTGTGAGAAGTCACTGTCACACCTCACGCGTTCAGAGATTTCAGTACTGCAGTCTGTTGTGCAGCTGTTGGAGTTCTCCCATCTACACAGATGCTTAACTTTTACCAGTTCCTTAATTCTGTTTAGAGTTTTGTAGCAACTGATGGTCACTTGTATAATTTCAAGAATTTGTAGAATTGCAAGCAAGAATGAAGTGCTCCTTGCCCTAGACATTCAGTACTGAGTGGGCCACACTAGTTTAGTTTAAAGACACGTGGAGACTCTGATCGAGAGGAAATAACGCAGTTTAGCTGTTGTAGGCATTGGTTTTCTGTCTTGTAAAATGGTGAACGTGAAAAGAACAACTGTTTTGTTTAAATGCCTCATGTTTCAAACTTAGGCACGTGAATTACAGCTTACGTACAATTTCACTCAAATGAAAAAAAGTCTTTACGGGATCAGGGTAAATGCTCTGATCAAACTTGTGGTCTTGAGTTTTGCAACAAGGTGGCTGCTTACAGCTGGATATTCCCCTATTAATCGATTCTTCAGTTTGGTCTGGTTTTACGTGTGCTGTTCTTACTTGGGTAACAAAATAAGTGGCAGGCCAATAGGTATGAAAATCAAAAATGAATGCGTTGGGTTGATACGGGTGCTCCACTAGTTAAGTGGTGGTAAAATCTGCTGTGTGATAGTCCGTTTGTAGTCCCAGTTCCCTTTCAAAGCACAGAAAGTACAAGAGTTATACAGTCTGTTTTTCCTGACCGAACACAGTAATTCAGTCCTTCGTTGTGCTTCGTCCTTTTTTTAGGAAACACTTCAATATTTTAATTTTTTTTTTTTAAATTGGTGTCATCAGCACTAAGAAATGCATGGATTTTTATGACAAGGTCGGTATTCCAGGAATTACAGAAGCAGTAGATGGTAGGAGTGTGGCGATTACAGCACAAATGGAAACAAATGTGCAGCAGAAGGGGAAGACACTTGTTCTTGTTTAGTTAGCTTCTGGAATGTGATTAAACTGTGAAGGAAGAGAAACAATTGCCAAATACCTAGATCATATTATACTTTTTCATAATGAGGTGAATACGATTAACGTATAACTTTAAAGTGGATCATGCTCAATGGAAGACAGTTAAATTAGATAAAGATCAGAGAAACTTTTTTTATATATGTCTACTCTATATTTGTGTACTTTTCATGCTTTCTATTTGTCTGTTAAATTCGGCTTACAAATACTGGTATCTAAAGTATTTCAGGAAACAATTTTAGAGCAGTACTTTCTGATAGAAGTGCTATTGAATTTCATTAAATGGAAATTAAGTTGCAAATAAAAAAAAACATCTATACCACAGTTCACCAGTAATCCTCGAGTCCAAGCATTTAGTTCACATCAAAACCTAGGCGATGCCTTACTCAACAGTTTTCTATTTGAATTGTGATTTTTAAAACTAGAGCAGGAAATTTTCTTTCATCAGTAGAATTTAATGAATTAGGGAACACGTAGCTTTAGATTACATAAAAAATAAATAAATACTGCACTTATGACACAATTGAAATAGCTTACTACCTTTGGTGGAAAGTATATATCACTTTGAAATGCTTCCTTTTAATATGCACACTTTTATTGCAATTAAATAATGAAGGCAGCCAAGTCTAATGAGCGTCATGAAGTGTGCTTTAGCTGTAATGCGTCGGCTACTTTGTGAAGCAAAAAGTACCACAAATATGTTAGTTAAAGAAAGCTGGAAAAACAGAAGAAATAAGAAAATGAACGCAAAGTTATAGACATTGATAATGAACATCTTAGTGCAAACTATAATACTGTTCTCAGTATAAAAAATTAAGTCAAATATATTAGATAAAAATAATAATTTTTGAATCTTGATGTTCTGAAGTAGAATCCAGAACGTTATGAAGTGTTGAAGCTGCATCTATACTCAAAGTAAAGTGCTGCCAGGCCCAAAATAAATAGTCGTCTGTATTGCTCGGTTCTAAGTTTGGTTCTTGGCATCTTTTTAGCCCAGACTAGTATTCTTTGAAACAATGGTCAGGTGAGGCTCCAAAGATTGTATATTCTAAAAACTGTTACTGTAAACAGTTTGGGCATTGCTATTCTTGCGGGGGGAGGAAGCGCACAAGAGTTCAGCAATTCTGCCGAGTATTCACTTTCCTGTTTTATTTAATAGTATAGAAATAGCTTTAGATAGCCAGTGCATGTCTGTAGCTCCAACATGAGTTGTCCTGATTATGCAAGCACTGCATTACAGATCTGTTCTGGATTCTTAAAATGAGGGTGTACTTGTGCTTACTTAAAGACAGACCTGAATTCCGATGTCTGCCCCAAGACTGGGTTTTGTATTTCTCTCTCACTACACAGTATTTAACAAAAGAGAAACAGCATGTAACGAACACAACTCCAATGTCTGAGAAAGTTGGGGATGAAAAAAGAAGAAGAAGAAAGTGGATGCAGCTGGAATTTCAGTGTGTAGAGGCTTACATGACAGCTGAATAGATCAGAGCTATGACCTTAGGGAGACTCAGCTACCCAAGCCTCACTTCAGATGTCTGTGTTTTCTTTTTGAGGAACTGTATGTGTGGATTGGATTTTTAAATATCTTGTGCAGTCTTTCTCCCAAGTGAGAAAATTGTGAGCAGTACTCATGTCAAGACCCATTAGATGAACCAAGCTTGCCAGTCTTGCTCATCACCTAATATGAGGATGTGTCTAGTAAAAACAGACAAATAGAAGAGGGTCTTAAGGATAAATGTGAGTAGAAGAAGGCTTTATTGATATGTTACAACTCCTTGGAAAACTATTCCTTAATCAGGAGGAGTTATGCATCATCTTTTTAAAGTCTGTCTATAAATTTTAATGCTGTTTTTGAGCCAGTGCATATTTTCTGGTTTTGTTTTGTGTGTCTCATACTTTCTCCAAGTATTCGGTTGTTAGCGGACTGTGAAAATATGCAGTTTTTCAAAGGGGTAAGTGTTCAGCTGAACTACGTCTGTATTGGGAAGTGGTGACCCCAGCAATTTCCTTTTATAGGAAGAAGGGAATGCAGAGTGTTGCCCCAAGAGCAGCACTGGAGAAGGTGCATATTTCTGGGGTGGTGGAAAACAATCATTCATTGAACCACTTTTCGGATTGTGTTCGCTTTCATGATACGCTTCCATCTACTTTTTTCTTCTTCTGCATATTTGTATCTGGAAGGAAATACATTATGTAAGTGCTTGTGTTTTGGAATTTGTACTGAGAAGGGCACCTGTACTGCATTTCTGTTGCAGTGTGAGTACAGACCCAAGCCATTGCTTGCATCTAAACTCAGCTAGCACCTCAAATTTTTGGACACAAGTATCTATTTAGACAAGGACTTCAGCCGAATATTAGAGCATTGCTGGGGAGTAATTTAACATCTGTGCTACTCTTAAATGCTCCATTTGAATTTGCAACCACATGCCCCAAAATGCCTTGTGGATATGTAAGGGTGCATAGAACATGCTATTTAGTACATTTTTGGATCTATGCTTTATTGAATAATGCAGACAAAACTAAGTGACTACAGTAGCATTTAACCCCATTTTAGTCTGCTTCTCTGTATAGCCCTTTGCAGGGATGGATATAAGATTTCTTGGCATCTGGTTTTTACTGTAGATGATCAAATTCTTCAGCAGAAATACCCCTTGCCAGCCTTACAGCCCAGCTCATGTGATCTGTATGCTTGCCTTCCCCCCTCTCACCCCCAGCATTGGTGGGTATGATTTGACATTAGGTGACTAGAAAATCTACTCTGGCAAATGCTGTCCAACAAAACTGTCAGCACTGGCATGGTTCTGTAACAACGAAATAAAAATTCTCTGGGATATAGTGATTTTGAATATATACCTGGGCTGATCTGCACCACAGCACCACTTCTGCTTTGTTCCTCCTGTGGCTGTGGTTATAAATTCAAGAGACCGTGTCATCTATTCTCCTCTGCTCAGATTTTGAGCTTCAATTTGCTCTCTTGAGCCTCTTGACAGGAAAACCAAGAACTATTTTGGGGGAGAACTAGGAGACCTTTTCTTTTCTTTTCTTTTTCCCTGACTCTTACGCAGATTTTTTTCCTGAGGAGCTGTGTTCTTAAATGTGCTGCTGAAGAATAGAGTTTTTCAAAAAATAGTGATTCCCCCTATTAGACCTGATTCCTCTGCATAGGTTTGAGAGTAATCAGTTGAAGCACTTACAGGTCTGTAAATACTATCTAGGCCACTAACAAGGCCAGTTTTCCCCCAAATCAAGCGCTTTATGCTCACCAAAGGTCTGACCTTTAGATTTGTTCCATACAAATTGTTTACCTCTTCTGTGACATTGCCAAGCCAAGCATTCTGCTTGATGACAAATCTAAGTTTTGTTGTTTGCTTTTAATGGGTCTCATTTCTCTTGTGAATTGTCAGTCACTTTCTCTTCCTAATGGTTCTCTAAAGACCCTGCTTTCTAAATGATCTGTCAATATATCTTTGCAAAATGTCAATTGGAAAATTTAAGATTATCAATAGTATTCCGACACAGTCACCCCCCCCCCCACCTTTAAGTGACAACATAAATACCCTTAGTGCACACCATCATGCATCATGATTCAACATGGCACTACAATAACTTTTGTATCGGCAGTTCTGTGCAGCTTTATGTGGTCTAAAAAGTCTTTTTGGCAATTCTTTTCTAAACTTGCTGCTGCTGGAAATTCAGTTGTTTGTGTAGGATATGTACAAAACCTATCTCTCGATACTGGAACAATAAAACTTCAAGTCCAAGTAAACCCTACAAATGTCAAATCACATTCCTTCTTCCCTCCCCTGCCCCAGTACCCCAGTTAGATTTCTTGATAAGCAAAATCCTTCTGGATATCTAGTTGTTATTTACAAACCAGTTCTAAAACCACCGCTGTTGTCCCCAAGAGGAAAATACAGCCTCTGTGCGATACGCTTATTTTAGCATACGTTTTAGTTCTGAATAGCTCGGTTTCTTTTCAGAAGCTGGTATTGCTACAGGTGGCTATTTCGTATTGGAACATTAATACAGACAGCAAAGAGCCAGCATTAATAATAATTTCTGGGAATAATTATACTGGTGGTGGTGTTTGTTTGGCGTTTCCCTTGCACAGATACCTTAACTGACGCACAGGCTTTGTGCCTGGTTTTGTCCATAGCACAAATTCACCCATCTTAACCAGGCTTTTCCTTTCCACTCGGGTAAGTCTTTTTAGTGTTCCTGACTCGGAAAACTACACGTAAAGTGAAAAGTAGGTCAGAGAGAGACAGTCTTTTAAGCCCTGGGCTACTGCTAAAGCCCGCTGTATTAGTTGGTGCACCTGCGGTGCTTGGATCTTCTTCGGTTAAAAAAAAGGAGTTTCTTTTGAGAGAATGAAAATGCAGGTCAGATTCATCTTAAAAGAGAGGGGAACCTGACATGGTAAAAGCATCGGCATTTTCAAGAATACTCCCACGAGAAAGCATTGGGCTTACATTCTAGGCTTAGGGAACTTTGAAGGGAAAAGGTGCATTGAAAAGTTGTACATAGTTAATAATATTGAAAATGTTGATAAAGTTATGTGTTGGAAGGGTGGAAGCTTTGAACAGCTGATAAAATGGAACACCGGAGTTCTAGTGGTTGTTTTTTTTTTTTCTAAATTAGCAGCTTCAAGCTACTGAGAATTTTCCTTTTTCCCCCAATGTTTTTTTGACAGTGTTAAATTAATGATCCTGAAAATGAGTCAAATATTAGGGTACAGTCAGCGAGGGGAAAAAAATTGGGTATAAAGTGGTAATTATTAATGGGAAAGTGGGAGACATAAAGCAACGATACTTCTCTTCCTCCTGCATCTTAGCTAAAAATCTAGAAATCAGATTTCATAAAATTGCTTGAACCAAATCAACGTTGTCTTCAACACTCTCCTCTTCCTGCTCACAGCTGTGTGTTTCATTTTTAACTGGAGCCATCTCTAATAGTACTTTGATTGCCATAATAAGCTAATAAAATTCACGACAATGTGAGAAAACAATCCTGCGAGGGTAGCATGTTTGATCGGTTTGTAATCACATGCCTTGGAGTAGGGGAGGGGAAGGTAAAAGGATGTTAAATGGTTGGTGGCAGAGAGGTGGTGGAAGGGACGGTGAGAGTAAGAGCTTTTTTATTTTAGTAGTGGTCAGTTTTTAATTGCTGAGTTCATCGTATAGTTCTCTAAAGCAAAGATCACCATTTTGCTTTTGGTTATTTCTCAACTGTAGAGATTAAACTTTGAGGCTTTTCCAGATGAGACTACGGGCAAAGTAAGTGCTAATGGATGCCCGTGAATGTATTTAAAGAAAAACACCACTTAGTTTCATAGTAGAATAAATATTTAATAGGCAGAAAATATGTAGCACAGTATATGGTAAAACATACGGAATATTAGCAAAGTATCTGTTCTCTGACAGTAAATACGGAGGAAATCTTCGTAAAAAGTTTTCACTAGTGTGTATATATTTCAATATAAAGACTCAGCATCATTTAAATTTCCTTACATACCTCAGATAGGATTATTCTCTCCCTGGTTGTTGTTCAAAGTCGGCATTTCAGACTTCATGCGAGAGCTGTGTATGTAAGTTAACGTCACCTAGACATTTAGCATTTGTGAAGTACAAACCCATATTTCATGTAGTTCTGCCTCTCAGGTAAACATCCGTGCTTACAGAGGTGGCATTTACATTGCGTATGTATGCAATTTAGAAGACGGATTTGATTCTTTATTTGTCTTCTGTGCAAGTTATGAAACTTCTGCTCCCAGCCCCTGGTGTCCCATAGCCTGAGGTGTGACCTTGACAGGGTGCCTCTGCTTACCTCTCTTTTACCCCATGAAGATGCTTCTAGGATGCTGCTTTTAGTCATTTCCCAATATTTGGCGGTGGTTGAGCTAAGTCAGTTGATGCTCAAGCACGTGGGAAGAAACGGTTTCTAGTTGCAGTGAGGTTGGAACTGCAAACTTCTGTTGTCTGCTTTTCTTCTGTTCCCTTGCCAAAATACCACCCCCAGACTCTGCTGTGCTTGAAATTGAGAGAAAGAGGTGAAAAGTTGTTCTCTCCCCTCTGGGGAAAGAGCTGAGGAGGAGGAGGAGGAGGAGGAATTCTCAGCATTTCACTTTCTTTTCCCAAGTTCTGATGTGGGGCTTGTCTTGGGGAAATCTATGGAGGAGAGGTGGGGAGGACAGCTCAGGCGAGCGGGCGTAGAGCCCTGGCTGGGCAGTTAAGCTCCGTAGGGATTGGAATGGAAAGTTACCGTTCTTTTGCGGATTTGGAGCTCAAAAACATAATCTTAAAAGGCATAATCGTGTAAACAACCTGATTTAATTCTGAATGAACCAGCTTGGAGAGAAGGAGACTGCATAGCCAGACTGATCCCAGGTCTTTGCAGGTTAACTTGCTCTGCTGAGCAGTGTGTACGTGCAGCTGTATACACAGAGTACCTGTATTCATGCAACTAACGTCAAGATTTATGCCTTGCTTCTATCACGACGTTGTTTGGCACAAATTTTAGGAGGTGACTCATTATTATTTATAGGTTGGATTTCCTGCAATGTAACCTTCCTTATATACAGGCAAAGAAGCAGTGAGAACATCTTGTAGTTCCATACTGTATTTTGGGATGCCTCACACTTGCTCTTCACTCATGCAAACCACGCTCTCACTGAACTACTTCTCACCATTTCTGTTGTCACCCTTTTGATAGTTTATTTTGGGTTTATTTTGGGAACAGAGATAATGTGAAGTGTTACACGTCGATTAGACTTTCAGCTCATTCTGAAACCTCTGTTATTCTTTCATCCCATCTGTCCCAGGAAAAGCAGCATGAGTTTGTGCGCAGAATAAGACCAAGTTCCCCAGTCACGTTGTCCAGTCCTGTCGTTTCTTCCAGTTGTGCGCCTGGCTCTGAGGAGAAGCCTGGGAAGATGAGCTTAAGATGCTGCCCAGTAATTCTTGGCATTTCAGTGGAACTGAAGCATAATTCACAGATGGGAGAGGCAAAGCAGCTTTGGCTCTGAGATTTCTGTTTTCCTTTGGCCCACATGAATGCTCAATATAGTGTCTTTTCATTCTACCGCTGGAAATTCCCCTGTCAGGGACTGAACAGTTCTTCATCCCTCTGACTCCTTTTTCCCCAGGACTTTGTAGGTGCAGGGGGGAGAACAGTGGAACAGCTCTTTCATGGCAGCAAAAGGAACAGAAGCTCAGTATTGGAGAGAGATGCTGAGCATGAGGTTCACTTCAGACTGCATCGTCCTGTGTTGTGAGATGGAATAAAAGTGCATGTTCTTCCGCTTGCTCACTAACTATTCCCTGGAGTAAAAAGGTGGTCCTGCCACTGTGTCAAACCTGAGAGAGTATGAAGAGTGATTCCACTGGATAAACTTTAACGGGCATTGCCTAGCACAGCTTCTCCCTCATCACCACAGGAGAGATTCCAGGTGCAGCTCACATCACAGGGCTCACCGTGTGGCCCGTTTTTAATGTGCAAGAAGAAACGTGAGAGATTCTGCTTGCCTGAGCAGGGTACACTGAAAATATAGAAGAGGTTATTAATGGGGATAGGGTATGAGGCGTTAATGGTTCATTTAGTGTGTTGCAAGATTCCCGAACCGAAAACAGGGACATCCAAAAGTTTAATGTGGAAGCCAATTGAAGAATGCTAATCTTTGCATGCTTGCAGTTCCTTCTCTGTGAGAGGCTAAGCAGATATATCCCCAGGCCTGGATTCCCAGTATGGAAAGCTGCTAAGAGGACAAGTTAATGGCACATTGTGTTGGAAACTGCAGTTTAGAATATTTATAAAAAAAAAAAAAAAGTAAATCTTTGAGGATGTTTTGTATGGCGGGACTCAAATAAGTGAGCTGAGAGACCTGTACTAGCCTTGCCCCAGTTTGCTAAGGCTGGTTCGCGTGACTAGTAAGACTTTCCCTTTTACCCTTCTAAGATGGTGATTACGGAAGATGTAGTCTGCTGGTTACAGAGTGGCATGGAGCAGTGCAGCTTGCTACACACATTCAACAGATAGAAAGTGTATCTTTAATAGGTCAGTCCTTCCATTCTGTGGTAAGATGAAAAGAGTAGTTGGGTTGCAGCCATATGGCATTACTGTGGTAGAAGGTATGTGGAGGGGAAAATTGGGGGGATAAAGTAATGAATAGATTAATTCTTAAACTTACAGCACCTTCTTCGCTTACATGGCAGGTGCTACTCCTGGTTAACATCACAGCCTACAGTTAATACTGACCGTAACAATGAATTCAGAATATGTGTCAGGTTTAGTAGTGTACTTCTGCCGAGGATTCTCAGAGAATGGGATACTTGTTGGGCTGCATGGTTTAGCAAACCCATTCTTTTATCATATACTCCCTTGAATAGGTTCTGTTGCATTTTTATTAGGTACAGAGGTGTGAAGAATGTTCAGATTACATTTGGATAATGGCCACAACTTGTATTTGTTGAAAACTTTAGCTGTAATGGAGAGAGGTGTATAAAGAGGACAGGGGGATGTGGTTCAGTGAAGACTTTTATCTGATGTAGTGGTACAGATCTTCTGAACAAAAATGTGTTCTCCGCTGATGTTTACAAGGCTTAGTAAAAGAGGAGTGAAATACCTCAGAAAAAGTCTGTAGACTTGAGCTGTACCCATGTCACCATCTCCACATACGCGTCTCCCACCACACAGTAATGGATTTGTTGCCTTAAAAATGTTTCATGTTCTTTCATTTTGGCTCATTTGAATATGATATGTAAAGCATAGGTATGCTAGGGAGGACTCTTGGAAATCTCCTACCTGTGTTGCAATTCAGTCCTTCTAGGAGTACTCTTAAACTATCTGTAGGGATGTCTGGGTGCTGTAAAATGATGTCTGAAAAGCAAATTATGCCAAATGGCGCTTATTTTCAGAACACGTGGTGTGGATGGATATACCCTGATGTTTCTATAAGCTCTTCATACAGGTGCTAGTAACAAGTACAAGCAAGCAAAAAAAGAAAAGCTGCTAATTGAGGCTTTGTTCCGTAACTAGTTTGCTGAGGAATAAAGTACAGCCCGCTGTACGAACAGCTTGGTTGTCCTCATCCCGTCTCTTCAGCAGATTTGCTGTGGGTTGAAGAGGAAGCTCCATCTGAGCTTTTTCCCCCCTTCCCTACTTTGTCGTTGTAGAGTCAGCCATGGTGACTATGTATATCTTGAGGACTGCATTTAATACTGTGTTACGGAATGGTGCAGTAATTTGTTGTTGAAGTTTTTTGACAATGGTGCACTTAGAAATTTTTCAGCCTGACCAGGGTGACGCTTGATGCCAGAGAGTAACGTATCTTCTCCAGCACCTTGAGTTGGAGTAGAGCTGGGCTTCTGAGGGGAGATACCAGTTCCACTGGGAAATTATTTTTTCCTTCCCACTGCCAGATCGGACTGTGAGGTTATGTTTTTGTTGGGATTTTTTTGTTTGTTTGTTTGTTTTCCTCCTCTGTCTTAGCACTTTAGAAATCTGCCTGAGGAGGCTGATAATACGCGTAGAATCTGAACAACTACAAGTGTTGTAATATTTTCTGCAAAACAGAGTCCACTGTCCTGATACTGACAGTAGGAGCGGGACGACAGGAAGATACTACACTAGGCAAGTGATTTGTATTGCAAGTACTTGTTGAGGAAGCACCTTTTCTTGTTATGCTTTCCTTTCATAAACTGTTATTTCTTAATGTTAGCGAGGTACTGGGAGCATTATTGGAGCTAGGCTGAAAAACTTGATGGAGAGAGAGAGCAGGGACAGCAGATCAACCAAGCTGGTGCAGGTTATACGCTGCGTGGTCTACTGCGACACAGTTGCGTGAAGGTGTTCTGTAAGTTGTTGTGTGTGAAGCTTTGATCAGCCATATCTGTAGTGAGTGACCCATCAGGCATCATGCTTTTCAGTGTGTTAGCATTGTATCTCTTACCGGAAAGTTTTCTGATAGCAAGTAAGCCAAAGTGAAGCTGGTAAGGATGGAAAGATGACAATAAGCTGAAGACGAATTCCCAGTAGAGTGTGTAATAGTGTCAAAGGTGAGGATGAAATATAAGAATTCCTCACAGACAAGTGTGTGTTTCCTACTAATTCAGTGCCTTACTATGTTTTGTGAAAATGTAGGAATTTTTTTTTTTTTTTAATTTATATTTTCCTCTGAAGGATGTATTGCAAATGAAAAGTGTGTCAATCCTGCCTGGAAAAGCTGTCACTATCTCTCAATTTGAAATAAAACTTACTTCTGTTATATCAAACTTAACCATCTTCTTGTTTCACTGTCAGTTACCTGATACTTTTGTTCTTACCGATCTCCAGTCCCCTGCGTATCAAGTTACCTTTGTTTTTGATGAAGAAGCATGGTGACCTATGCATGACCGGGCCACCTTCAGTTCGTGGAGTTTCCAGATGCCCGTTCTGTGACTGATAGAGCAAACCGATCAGATTTAAAGGACAGTTCTTTGGCAGTACACAAAGGTCACTTCTTTCTCAGCGTAGAGCACACTGGGAACTAATATGTGGGCAGAATTAATGCCAGGATAAAAAAAAAAAAAAGTGGATCTGGAAAGGCAAAAAACAAAGAATATGTATCTTATAAAACACAGCAATTTGGATCACAGCAGGGCTTGTACTATGATTAAAGTGTTTCAGAAGGCTGATAGTACTGCAGAAACTAACTGATATTTTAAATAGACAAAAGCAGATGAACTACAAGGTGTCATCCTAGATACGAGAAGTTTAGGGAAGATTTCTGTTACTCTTTACCTTTTACAGATTTCAGAGATGTATGAAATCTGGCAGTTGTCCCCAGGGAGACTTTCTAATTTTCAAGCTTTTTTTTTTTTTTTTTTTTTTAAACTCTATAGTCACCCTGCTTATTTGTCTTGAATATTAAACAAGTGTCTCTTAGGGATTATCACTCAGCAGCCTTGGCTTGATCAAAACTGTCTAGACCATGACAATGTACTGTATCTATGTTTGCAGGTTTTGTCTGGTTTATTCTTTGTTTTTTTCTGCTTTGTTTTTGCTGTTGTAGTTTTAACACAGTACCTCTTTATTCAGGTAGATTGCTTAGGAACAATACAAAGCAATGCAAAGCTTCAGAATTTCCTACTTGTTTGATTTTTCCCTCTGTTACCATGTTGCCCAACTTTGGGAGGTGGCTTTAGTAATAACTTTTGACACAAGACTTCTCAAACATAAAAGAACAACAGCAAAACAGTTTTCATAACTGGATCCATTCACTTCTTGTTGCTCTTTTTAATGCCTAGTGACTCTCATGGTATAACATATGAAGCTGTGAGTTACTGCCCTCCAGACTAATCAGGCTGAAGACTTACCAGGACTAGTACAAAGTTGAGAATAGGGCTGCTTTAAACATTCATCCTTTATCAAGCACTGTGTTTAGTTTGGGTAGCTTTTTAATCATGATGACTACTTAGTATTTGCTTTTGAAGAATGAAAGTCAGCCGTAAGATGCAATCAAGCATATTGCAAGCTGGTCTTGTACTCAGAAAAAACTGCCTAATCCATAATCTGTAGCTCCGAATGGAGTAGCTTATGTTTTCCAGTACAGATGAACCGATGTGTTTGATCAGAATGTGTGCTTTCCCCAAAGGTGTAGCCCTATCTCATCTATCTGGAGAGGTGTGAAGACATGCTGGTATCATGTGGATTAATCATCTTTAAAACCTGAATGTGATGCATGAATCATATTCGTTGTGGAGCAGGCTGATAGACTGCCATCGCCATCACTGTTTTCACTGTCAGTAAAAGCACGAGTCCTGCTGTATTTCACATGGAAAGCCCCTTCTGCGTGACAGCTCTCCTTTGCCTGAGCTCTTACACCCTGCCAGCTCTTCTGCCCGTTTGTAGTAGTGTGCCTGAATGTTTATCCGTTTGTTTCTGAAACCTTAATGCATCTTCATATATTATTGTAGGTGGCATTACAATCATTGACTACAGACAATGCTATTCAGCACCTGCCACAGTAAAAGTCTACTTTCAGTTGTTTGCATCTTTGCCAGGATCTAGCTATTTATGCTTCAGTCTTGCCTGCCAGGCATAAGTCTCAGAACAGGGAGAAAAAACCTGGGAAGAAAAAAAGCCAGTTCGGGGAGGAAAAAAATGCAATGAACGCTTTTGCTGCTTTTGTTGGATTTTGAAAGTGGATGCTGTCCTAAATGAATAATATATATCCATCTATCCATATGTATTTGAGTGGTTATGTATGTATGAGTGTATATATCTCTATGTGTTTTTCTGTTGAGAGGAAACCTGTTGTAGACGGGGAAATCTGAATGGCTGTACAAATCTGCTGTATAAATAGTAGCTATTCTTAGAACTTGGTAACTAGGTTCTCTAACAGTTTTGTCATTATTGGGCTACATTACCTATGGGGGTCAGGGATCTCTGCTTTCAGTGTTCTCCTGCTTTTTTTACATTTTTGTTTCTTTTTTTTTTTTTTTTTCGGGGATAAATTATGAATAAACTAGCAGAATTCTACTGGCAGGCCTTGAGTGCAAGATCTAATCCGCTATATATAACAAGTTGCCTATGTATTAGAAAACCCATGTTGTTCTAGTCTGAAGAGTTACTTTTTAACATACTGGTGAGAGTGTTTTAGATAACCAATCCCAGACAATATAACGTTACGTATTTTGTGTTAGTTCTCACCGTTTTTCTTGTAGTATGAACGTTTCAAGTCCTAACTGAGGTCTGTCAGTGAGGGGAAAAATACACACGTAGACTAATAGTCTTGCAGCTGTCAGTCTGCAAGAAATCTTTTGGGAAGAAAAAGATGATAAGGCGATAAATTGGGCGACAAGATATGCTTAGCATATCTGAGGATGCGTTGCTAAGACTTCTAGATGCGTACAATTAGAGAAAACGTGTCCTAATCTGGAAAGTATGATCAAGACCAAAAGATCAGTATTAAAGAGCAGTGGCTGACAATCAAGATAGGGCCAGGGAGGCACCGGGGAAGGAGCACCCTTGCAGAAGTTCACAGTACGAGTGGGCTAAGAAGGGAAGCGATCACCACAGGCTGAAGCGGATTTCATTGCTTGCTGGTTGTCGGACGGCTATTTCGTCGTGGTTAGTAGCTGAGGTTCCTGATGGTAAAAAGAAGGTACCTACTCTCTTAACCTGTACTTCGACAGTGGAGAGGAAATTTCATGTAAAGAGTAGCGAGAGAGCAAGTAGAAGGGCACAGCCTACTTGTTCAGCTGCTAGCAACATGGAAAGGGTAAGTTCGGGGATGAAGAGCTCCTGGCAGTGAGGATCAGGAAATGGAGAAGGGGAAAAGGGGCGAGCAGCAGAAAATGGTGTCTTGGTTCAAGGCTGGAGCAGTTATTTGGAAATGAAAGGAAAGAAGAAACAACTTGTTCCTGCATTGTTGCTGAACGCCCGTGGAGTAAATACTGGTGTAGAGTATGTGTCATGCCGTAGCTAATGCCGACCTAGACAAGAGAACGGCCTGTTTGCCAGGTGATAGAATAACCGGTGCCTGTGTTTAGGATGTAAAGATTTGAAACTTTTACATGTATTGAGTGTAATGCTGAGGTAGGCAATGCGAATAGCAGCCTATAGGTGAAAAAAAGGCTGAAAAAGGTTTCAAGGAGAAATGAACAGTCAGGAGAAAAGCGAGTGCAGAGAGTAAAATTATTTGAAAGTCAATTCTAATACCTCACTGAGATGCAATTTCGAATACTGTTGTTAAAGTAGAATTTTATATTGGATTTTTATAAGGTGCTTAATTTACTCTGTTCCTCTCTCTGAATAGATTATTTTTTATTATTTTAAAGCAAAGTGTTCGAGAAGGGATAGCCCTACTGTGCATGCAGTTTTTTAGGGACTCTTATTAGAGATCACGATCTAATTAGTTTCCTGCTCTGTGATTGGATATTTTTCGTTCTTTTCAGTTATTAGTATTGGGTTATCTAAACAGACGTTATTCAGAAGTACAATATTCCTCCAAGATGTCAATTCCAGCCACCACTTATGTGCTAAATATACAGTGTTATTTTGGAGACCGAGGTGCAGCGAGATAGAGTTATCGCATGTACTTTGCTGTAGTCTGTGCAAATACTGTCCCAACTTGTTCTAATTAGGAATGCACAAACTCTGTGACGGCAACCGTTCAAAAGTGTGTCTAAGTATTAAGGCTCTTAAGTACTTAACAAGTTTGTGGTTGGGTTTTTTTGCTTGTTTTTCCTTGAGGAAGAATTAAACAGCCACTCTCATCGATGGCAGTTGCTCAGAATGGCTGTTGTCTTTGTCAGCATCATTCAGGATTAGAGCTTTATTGCCTCTGTGTGTCTGGGATCCAAGAAACATTGAACATTCTTGTTTTGGACTCTCAGCTCAAAAGGAGACAAAAGACACTCAGCCTTATTCTGTTGTATTATTGCAGTTACAAGCGTTGAGATCAGTTTTCCCTGAACGTGTACTGCCCCAAGAGTTACACGTTTATATCCAGGGAATAATTGATCTATAGCCATCTAATTTACAGATTTAATTGGGTCACATTACATTTGTCTTCTCACTTTGTGCATATCATAGTTTCTAAGCATTAGGTTCCTTCAGAATTCTCTTTTGAGTGAGTATGTAATGGCTGAATGAGTGTATTTAAATGGCTATGCCTAAGGGCTTGAACTCTTTTGCACATTGGCTATAGCTAAAGTGTAAGAAATAAAGCTCTGATAGTACTGTACAGTTAGGAAGGCTGTTATTGCTTTAACTGTACTGTTTTTGTGGTAATAACATAATCATGTTCACAACACGATTAAACAAATGTATCTTCATCCCTTGTCTATGTACACTCACTATTCTAGTTCTCCTCCTTGTAAAATTATTCGTTACTAGTTCTGTTTCAGTGGCAAAATTACACATGACTCAGTATCATGTACTCACTGTTGTTGAATTCTTTTAGCCATTATTAGCCCTACTTTGGAGGTTAAGGTGAAGCAGGCACTCGACATCCAAGCAACGTGCTGCCAGATCTCAGTGACATGTATTTTATGCTGAACAGGGTTAATTCATTTTTATCTTTATTGTTGTTTTTTAGTGCTAACATTCTTATCTATACTAAGCATTACAAACAGTTCCGCATAGGGATGAAAATTAGAAGGATTTTAAAATTTTATTTCTACTGTATGCTCAGCACCAAATGACTTAAGCTGTGCTGCTTCATAAAGGCACGAAAATTCTAATTATTTACAAGGAAGGAAGTAACTATAAGCTTTTTGTAGTAACTCGAGCATGTTACATTGGCTAAATCAGCTTTTTGCTACCTTTATGGCTGTTAATAACCTCCCCATAGTAGCTAGGATCTTAATCTCTCCTATCCTCATTTCCTTTTTTTTTTTTTGTTTGATTGTTTCCATGAAAATTAATTTTTCTAGCTTTTTAGATAACTAATGAAAACTTCCTTCTGCTTTTTTCTAGTTGGAAAGAATTTCCTTCCTTCCTGGCTTTTGTAGGAAGGGGTGTTTCCAATTCCTGTTACGTGTGCTTTGGTGATTGAAAGCTGATGCTTGCCAGATGCCTCCAGTCGCACTCTTACACATTCTGTTGAGGTTAACCACCTTTCTTGCATCAGTGGAGCTGCGAGGAGGGTGCCAGCAAGGCAGTGCTAAGAGAGAAGTTACTCAATTCTAGTAACTGAATCTGGTGGTGTTGGAGAAGCCTTTCAAGTTTTCAGGCCCGTAAGCTTTTATGCCAACAGGAATGTGGGGATTGTTGTTTTCTGTACTGAAAGAAAACAGCAAACTAGAAGCATCCAATCTTCTTATTTTGCAAGTAACACCTGTTATGCCTTAAAAGTAACGTGAAAGCTTAAGAATTACCTGGCAGTCTCAGATGTTATTAGTCTGCTTTTATATGAAAGATCAGCTGTGTCATTGGTTACTGTTGGAAATGAAAAAGATTATTAATCCGGGACTTTTTTTAAAACCTGAAAAGCTTTAGAAGAAAGGAGCTGAGGAAAGGCTGTAAAGAAATAAAATTGGTGACAGTGCACACTTAGTGGCTTTCCATAAGTCAGCAGCCAGATCAGAAGAGAAAAAAAGATACGCAGTGCATTATCATTAAACAGGGAGGGAGATGTACGCAGAAAGCTGGGAAGAATGTATAGGGTCACTATCTGCAGCCGTGGAGTTGCGCAGTGTAAACTTGAATTGATAGTATCTTAATCTCTATATAAAACATAAGGCACCCCCCCACCCTGATACAGTACATGTCAGGTACTTAAAAAACCTTAAATTGCATCTGAAAGTACGCAATGCTTTGTGCTTGCAGCTGTTAACATTATTTTAGAAGTAAGGTAATATCTACGTGTTCATTTTGAAGTACAGGCTCAGCTACAGGTGGAAAGCCCACCATGGCATTTTATGGCCATGGTGTGCAGACAATACTCTCTTGCAACCAGGTTTTCAGTTAGAAAGCTGTGGCACTAAGGCTTCCAACTCTTAAAACTTACTGTGGAATCTTACCCTATACACTTCATATAGAAATGAAAGCAAAGAAAGAACGTAACTGATTTGGCAGCCAGAGTTTTTCCATAGAAGGACCACGTCTTGGGAATTAAATTTAGGAGATCATTACAAAGAGTAAACAAACTAGATATAGTTAGCAATTAATTTTGACTTCAGTTTTTAATGAGCTTTCATTGTTTATAACCACCTGTGTATCAGATAATAGGAGAAGTACTTGAGGTATCTAAATATCTGAAGATCCATTACAGTCTTGCAGCTCCTTGCCAGCATTTGTCTTTTTCTTTCTTCAGGCCCATTGAGCAGTTTCTGGGAAGCTGATGTTAAGTGAGGAAGGGTTTGCTGTGGTCCTCTAGAAATGGGCTCTGGACTCCTTGACAGTAATGCATGAAAAAAAAGGAAAGTTAGCAACCAAAACTTAAAAAAAAAAAAAAAAATCCAAACCAGTTGAGTATTAAAAACAGTGCTTCAACACTGTATTTCTCCCCGCATTAAAAATAAATAAATAAATAAATTCCAATCCTTGGTTAACTTCTACCAATAAGATTGAGTGAATTCCTGTCATGGTTTAACCCCAGCCAGCAGCTAAGCACCACGCACCCACCCGCTCACTTCCCCACGTGCAGAGGGATGGGGGAGAGAATCGGAAGGAAAAACTCGGGTTGAGATAAGAACAGTTTAATAGAACAGAAAGGAAGAAATTAATAATGATAATAATAACAATGATAAAATGACAATAATTATAAAAAGATTGGAATATACTGAACAAGTGACGCACAGTGCAGTTGCTCACCACCCGCCGATGGATGCCCAGGGAGTCCCCGAGCGGCGATCCCTCGCC
>JANZLQ010000031.1:14355557-14386007 GCA_026212715.1 Elanus axillaris | reverse complement strand
ATTCCCCCCCCCCCCCCATAATCACAATGCCTTCTGATTCTCATCATGAAAAGTAATTTTATAAATGTATGTTGAATAGTTAAATAGTGAGCCAATTTGTAAAACATCTTGATAATATTTTAAACCTGAATTAGGTTATTACCTTGATTGCATTTGACTAATGTGCCAGCTCATTAGGAAGCTGGCATACATAAAACAAGCATATTATGGTAAAGAATGAAATTTTACTCGCATCTTTTAGAAAGACATCGTGTGCAGGAAGAAGAAAGAACATAGTCAGAATCAAAGCATGCAGTTCAATGGAGTCGTAGTTCAATTTATGAAGTAAAGAATTTATAGATTTAAAAAAAAAAATCGATCTTATTCATTAAAATATTGCCAAAGCCTTTCTCCCCTCTTCTTCCCTTCTACCATACCTCTTAAAAAAAGAAACAAAACTTCGTTTTTATTGCTACGACCAAGATACTTAGTAGCATGACTTTGCCAATCTCAAATGTCAAGTTTAACTACGAATTAGCAGCTGTAATGTGTGACAGGATGATTGTGGATTTTAAAAGAACAAAGGAGTTATGTGATCTCCCTGGAGAAATCATTGGAGAGGTGCTTTCAAAGTAGCAAAGTAAAGAAAATCTGGAAATTTTGCTTCAAACTTTTGTAAACGTAGCTCTTTCGCAGGCAGTACTCACCCAAAGGGCGGAAGAAGCGTAGGAGGCACAAAAGTGAAATGATGTAGAAAGAGTGGCTGACTATCAGAGACAACGGATATCCCTAAACGGGTCCTTAAGTCACTATATTTTGTAGTCTTCAGTCCTTCAGCTTTCTCTGGGCTGTGCAAGAGATCTCTTGCTGCTGCCAGGCTGTGCTACTGTAGCCCTGTTTGACGTAAGGGAAAGCAATGTAATTCTTCTCCAAATAACTTCAGTAAGAAATGGTTGATGTTGGTACCTACAGATGCTGCACGTGGAAGGAGGCTTGTATCAGAGCTGAAGAAGCGAATGGGGCAGAGCTGCTGCTTTATCTACCTCCTTTTCCTTTCGGCTGCAGGTAGGAGACAGGAGGGACTGAGGTGTGCTGTAGCTGATTTGATGCTATAGCAGACAGTGTCACGTGTCACCTTTTGTGGCTTTCAGAATTTAGTATCTCTTAGTGCAACAGAAAGCAGTGGAAGAATCGTGGTTTGAAAATGTTAGGAGCACAGCATGTGGTGGTGGTGGTGCTCCCTGACAGTAATGCCCATCTGCCAAGTCTTTCCTTAATCCATTAGTATTCCTGATCTGCCTTCAGTATGGGAAGGTCTAATCTCTGTACTAAAGAATTCAGATTAACATCTGCATATGGGTTTTGATGAATCTATCTTGATTTTTACAGTGCAGATTTACATTGCCTTACAGTGATACCCTTAACTAATGTTAAGTGGTGTTGCTCTATTGATATTGAAGAAATGAGTTAAGGCTCAGGTCTGATGAATTCAGAAGTGCGTAAAAATATGTAAATTCCAGTCAAGTTTGTTCTTGCAGAGGGTGGTATTAGCAGTATAACCTAATGAGTTTAATACTGCTACTATTTAATCATGTCATGTTCTGCTGTTCATCGTTAGTTAATATGTGTCACAGACTAATGAAAGTGTCAAGGTTAAAAATATATCGGTAGTGCATTGTACGGAATGGGTTTTGGTCCTGGAAATTAAGTTCACTTTCCTTTCTGAAATTTTTTTGCTATGCCCCCGCCCCCCCCCCCCCCCCAGCCCTTTTCTTTTTGTTTGCTTTGGGTAAAGTGTTGGTGTAGGGTTTTTTTTTTTTTCCCCTTCCCCTTACATGATGTTTTGTGACTCTCTTGTTTTATTCGAGAAGAGAAAACCAAGGTTTTCTGCAAAGAATCTCGTACATCTACTGGGCCACACCACTGTGACCTCATTTGGCATAAAGGGGAAGGCTCTAACTTGTCTCTGCATAACTGCATTAAGAAACCCTTAATACTTGTAGGCATACTTGTAGAAATACTATTAGAAATACTTGTAGACACTGTGCAGGAGGAAGGGTTGTTTCAGAGTTCAGCAAGTAAATGGGGAAGAGCTGCTGCTGCCTCCACCTAATCTTACGTGGTGTGTGAGTGGGGAGAGAAAGGAGGCACAAGGCAAAAGGGCAGCTTCATGCAGCCTATCTTTTAAGGCATACACTTGGTAGTGATCTATAGCAAAGGTATAAGCTCTTTGGGGGGTTAGTAGGCAGTCCCCAAATCTTTTGTTTTGCCCAGCTAAACGTGAGCGTGTGTCTCTGTGTATATATAGTTAACGCTCAGTGATAGACATTATTTCATAGAAGTATTCCAAGATTGGCCTGTTGGCTGGTGTAACACTTCTTGTTCAGTAGCCAAATTAATTCTGTTTGGGAAGTGGTGTGTTGGCTTCTCTGAAGTCACCTGGCTGGTTCTGCCCATGGCCTCGCACTTTAAAGAATCGTAAATTCTGCTCTTCTCTAAAGGCAGCTCTGGGAGCGGGGAAGCTGCTGGAGAGGACTGCAGCGCAGAGTGCACAACCCCGAGGTTTTTTAAGTGAAACTAAAGCCTCGGCTACTGTTCCTCTTTACCGATGTTTTAACAATTATGCGACTAGGTAAACAAACTAACTTGCTGTTTGCAAAACTTCACTAGGCAAATAGATGGGAAGAGGTGGCAGAACTCCTGAATTAAAGCAAAAGTCAATCACATGTAACAAAAAATAGGGACCTGATCCGAAGACAGATATTTTTGACTCCTTCAGGCTTTAAATAGAGTTGACAGTGCTAAGTAGCCTCACCAGACTGGATGGGACCTGGGTAACCCAAGGACTGATTGCTATGAGAAGGGCAGGTTGAAAGGGGTTAAAATTATGTTAATTATACTTAAATTTGACCCTAAAAAAAATCATGGAAGGCTATTTCTGGTTTTTTGGTTCTGAGCTGCCAGTCTCGAATCGCTGTTATTACAATAATTTGCTCTTTCTTTTTGCAGGCTTAGTCCTCAGCATTTCTGGTGTGCTTCAGAAATGAATTATCTAAGATAGTCTTTGCTTCTGTTCTCCTGTGTTTGTAGTGTTCCGCCGTGTATTCTGTACATTGAGCTTTTAAACATTGTTAGTGCAAGTGTAGCAGTAAGAACATTATGATATATGAAAGGCCTGGATGCTGTCAATAACCTTATCAAGTCTGTAAATTATCTGATCTAGTATTGGATCCTCCGTGACTTCATTTTTTCACCTTCACATTAAATGAAGGAAAAACAATTACTGTCAGTGTACAAGTACTCCCTATCCTGTGTCACATCAAAGAGCTCTCCTGATCAAATAAAATTATCTCCTCCTCACAGTTCTGTAGTTCCGACACCACAATTTCTGCATGACAACACTACCTGTTCATTAATCATATTTTTTTTAATCTTTCCCCCCCCCCATTATTTTTCTTGCATACAACTTAAATTTGTGGCTATCAAATGTTTCGTTGCGAGGCCAGGGAATTCAATACTTGGATTCTGGTGTGCAGTGTTAAAATCCTGTAATTTCCCCAATATGCGGCTTTGAGCTGTGCAAGAGGCTTTGTATACACATTCCCAGGCTGACTAAAGTCAGGTCTTTACCGTAGGAACACGCTTTCTCACAGCAGGAGAATTTGACATGCTGTAGGTGGAAACCTTTGGTGCCCAAGAAAGTTGAAAAGCTGTTGCATGAAATATATCTTCTGCTACTGATGTCTGGTGTGATCCTTACAGCTTCAAGAGGTGCTGGATTACAGATCATCCTTCAACTCCCAAGTGTGAGGTCTGGGTAAGGACTATCAGGATGACTCAAATGGTTGCCCTGCTGAGGGGAGGGAGCGTTGCGTCAGACGAGCGGTTCATCTGGTTTTAGTGGCTGGGGATTGCAGGACTCCTTTCTCCCAGTCTCCATAGTCTTTGGGGAAGGTTGAAGACTTCAGTTTTGTGCTTGTTCCTTCCTCCAGTATTTATGATGGATAGAATGATCCTTTTTTTAAAGATCTGTTAAAGCTGTTGTCAGATTGGCTAAATACATGACTACTTATGAGCTATAGCAGTCTAATCGTGAAACTCGGGGAACACAAGGACAGAATATATTTAGTACGTGATTTCACTTCCTGATGGACTGAAGTACCTTTAGCACATTATTTTATATTTTTGTAATTTGCTGTAGTTTTTTTTTTTTTCCCTGTATTTGAGATAAAATAGTTAGGACAGACATGCAGTAAGACAAAGATTTGATTGTGTACTTTTCTGTCCTCATCCTCTTTCGGTCTGACATCAGATTTATGTTTTCACCATACCCTTTTCTCATTTCTGTGATCTGAACTCAGAAGAGTTTCTTACTGACGACAAATCATTATAAAATAGCTGGCTGGAAGGTTACTCGTGTAAGTGCGCTAGCTGACAGAGTCTCTAGCCCAGAGCATCAAGGCACACCTCACTTTCTAGGGTTTTTGGTTGTTTGTTTGTTTAATAATCTTGGTACTGCTATTAGATTTCTTCTTGGAAAAGCAGCTGTGAGCAGTTGCCACCACGTGGTAGACTGCTCAGTATGTAAATGCTCCCTGGCTTGCATTCCAGAAGATACACGGAATCCGGTTGCTTGTGTTCATGGGATGCAGCAAGACCAGCACGATAAAGAGGTGTCTTTTTATTTGACCAAATAATATAAATAAGTAAAATATTGCCAGAAACTTTAGTCAAGAAAGAAACAAAAGAGCCAACGTTCACGTGCAAAATGATGGCACCAGTCCTACCGGCATGTTCAAACCAGGTTCTGTGATCCGCCACGTTCCGAGTCTTTAGCCTCACTCTCCATTAATTGTGTGGGGTCGATACACCTGCATTTGTCTGCACTCCCTAAGGTCTGCAGGCAGTCGGTGGTAAGGGACGTGGGTTTATTTTTTATCTCCCAGTGATGCCCAAATCTTTGAACTTTCTGAGCATCAGTTAAGACTTTGATATTTTATTACACGTTTGCATAAATAATTGCTGACAGTGGTGCAGTAGTTTCTGACAGAGGACTACCCAAAGTAATGGAAATCAGAAAGCATGTTTTCACTTGCTGTAACGTAGGTGTGACCATAGCTTCACCTGTTCTTACGTAATACAGGAGCTATACTGGAAAATCAGTGGAGAAAAAAAAAAAAAAAAATCAGTGTTGTTCTCCTAAGACCTTCTGAAGGTTTGGAATCTGAAGATACTTATGTCTATATATGTAATTTAATACTGAAACAAAAAGATTCCAATGGTGATTTTCATTACTTGTGTATTTTTAATTCTAGAGTGTACGTATATGTTTTCCTGCACATGCCTTTTCACCAAGTGAACATGGACTATGTAGAGCACTAAGCATAAGACCACTAGTCAAGTTTTAAATAAATGGACCTTTTTGAAACCTAAATAATGATGGTGGTATTGAGCAGATACATAACATGAAACTGAGAAAACTAAAAGTAGGTGAAGGCCAATTGTTGGAATTTGACAAATGCAGAATGTTTTCTTTGGTATCCACGCAATCCATCCAGGATTCAGACATTTCATGCAAATGCAAACCCGTGGTGTGACGCTTCTCTATCTTGAAATCATAGAACTGCATTTATTGGATAGAGAATTTTACATTTTTCTGACATTTTTTAACCATTAATACATACAAATTACATACCTATTGCATAAGTGCCAATTATTTTCTCATTTTGCTGACTGAGAGGCATTACTTTAGTCAATGGAAAACCTAGAAACTTGAGGAACATGAGGAAAATGGTTTGTATGTTCCTCTTGGTCTGTTGCACTGTGCGCTGACAGTTTTATTTTTCTGCCAGTATCGTCATATTTTATCTGTCTTCAAATTTTGCAATGTTCCAACTTCTATTCTGGAGTACAGAGAATAAAAGAAATATTTCTTTTCCTTAGGCATAATTGGTTAGTTAGGGGCTGGAAAATGACTTCTGGCTGGTGGTTACATGATCATTGCAGTGCGTGTGACACCCTACCGGTGGCGGTACAGCTTTGATCCCTCTTAGATATGCACGTTCCGTCACCTTTCTGTCACATTAGATGGAAACTCCCCTTGGGGTTTTTGCTCCTTGTTCTTTTTGCCAGATTTTGGCTGACTGTGGGAGAACAGACAACAGCAGGAAAGCTGCTAGTACCTACATAATTTGTAGGTATATTTAGTGAGCATGAAACAAACTGGTGGTTTTGAGTGAGCGCGAAACAACATGTAGGCTTACAGCCGATGTGCGGTTTGTGGCATATAACCAGAGTTTTTCTTTTGGTACTTGGAACTCTAAAGCGGGATTTAATTTGTTGTTAAACAACAGTCTATGAAAGACAAACACTACTGCCGAACGAAAATTAATCATCTGTAAATATTTCAAACACTGGGAAGGATAACTAGGTGCATATGTTTCGTATTTCAGTCTGGAATGATTTCCCTCCTGTACAATTAGCTGAACCAAAAAAAGAGTAAGTTTATAATGGAAGTGCCCAGCTCACTGCAATGTAAAGCTACGGTTGCAGTCTCTGTAAACAGCAAGTGGAGCCTGAAGGATTAGTCTGAACCCCAACAGACACTTATTATAAAGAGGTGACGGAAATGAAGCGTTGGGTGAAAAGGTTGAGCAAGATTTATCTAAAGCATTGCTCTTGCTCTGCAATGGTTTTAGAGCAACTTAGCCGATGGGCTTGTCGTCTTCTGGAATTTTTCTTCCCAGTCTCTCAAAACGTGCTAATTTCATATGTATTCTCCTCTCGCTTTCTCCCTCCTGTTCTGCAAGCAGAGTGGCCCGTGGCAGAGGGCTGCCACGCCAGCATCCTCATCCTAGTGGAATTCGGCACTGAAAAGAAGCGACGAGGCAGCTCTGGGCTGCTTCGGTCCACTTAGGAGGCGGGGAGGGATCAATCCAACACCTGCACTGTTGGATCAGTTCTGCGTAAGGTTGGCGTGTACGTGGATGTAGGCATTGTGCTGCGACAGCTGCACACAGGAAAGTTCTTTGGGCTGTGGAAAAATGCTATTCTAAATACTGATTTGCATAGAACAAGACAGTTGGGGATTATTTTTTTTTATTAAAAAGGTTATTTATATTTGGTAGCTGTGCATTAAGATTTTTTTTTTTCCCGCTTTAAGTGCTATAAATGTGTGAATTCTGTCTTCTCTAGTGCAAGAAAGCCAGAGGTACTTGATATCTGCCTCTTCAAATGACTATGAGCAACATTCCTTTGAATGGTAGGAGCAATAGCTCATTTTTAGATTTTCTCTCATTAAGTTTTATTCTTTGTGCTTTTTTCTGACATCTCTAGTATTATAATGTCATCAGATAAACTGTTTTCTGCATCAAAGGCAAAGATGCCCCATAACACTACTCTTCTATAAAAATGCCACATTTTCTGTATGTGTAAATGGTTTCCACATGAGTTGCTTAACAAATCTTAAAAAATTAAGATTCAGTTTCTTGTTATGAAGGTTCCTCAAGCTTCATTGGGCTTGAAATTGCTCTTGTGTGTGACCATCTTTCTGCTCGGCCGGTCATTGTTTGTACCTGAAAAGGAGATTTATTTATTTTTCTCCCTCCTCCAAGGAGTAAGGGTAATACGCAAGTTATTACAAACGTGTCCTTGGGTGGTTTTGTGGTGTGAGCTTGGAGGCCTCGAAATTGCTCTGAGCACAAAGGAGTGCCCCCCTCTTTTGGCGGTGTCGGAAGTGCAGCTCTTAGCCTAGCTCTGTCGTAATTGCCGTCGGATATCTAACGAGCCGTCACGTCAGTACGTATTTGGCACGCGAGATTAGACGAGCCGACGCTTCTGGCTGCGGGCAAGGCAGCCTCGGAACGGCGCAGATAGAGGAGCCGGCACTGCCAGGTGAAGGCTGAGGCACTTCTCCCCAATTCCGTGACGTCCTCCGAGATCTAAATCTGCTGCTCCCGCCAGGCGCCGCTTCTGACAGTGACAGAGATGATGTGTATTTCTTGACAGCGACAGCGAGAGGAAGAACAGGAGGAGGAGTCCTCTGGTTTTATTCAGCCTGACAATATATTCTTTGACATAAAAGCTGTCTGGAACTAACGATGGGATGAACTTTGCTTGCTAGAACCTCTGTGTTACGTGCACCTCCTCGTGCTAGATTTAAATCCCGAGCGTTCTGGATTACTCATTTCCTGAATAACGTGCGTGAAATTCACACGTATCGGCCAAAAGTTTAAGTGTATGTGCTGTATGTTCGGTACTCAAGTGCCAAAGGCAGTGCATTATTCTATGGCTTTTGTTTGTGGTAATGGCAGGAATAAATTTGAAATGCTCAGGAGCAAATGCATGGCCATCATCTGTTTTCTGGAACTGATCATCAATTTACCAACCTGCTCAGTGCCAGATGATCCGCAGAGCAGGTCTGTCCTATGCAGAGAATGAAAAAGGGTCTGCAGGGAAAAAATGTAATCGTGTGATGAGGTAGCACGTGTGTTTGTGTGTATCTATATACTTGCATGTCAGAGGACTAAATCAGAGGCACCGGAACAGTGTAAATGCAAATGATGTTGCTTAACTCCGGAGCTTTTGGCTTTGCAATGCTGGTATGGCGTTAATTTTATGCAGTACTGTATACGCTGTCATTAACAGAGCAGATTTTAATGTTACCTCTCTACTTCTGAAATACGTTGGCGTTCTCTTTATATTGCTATTGTGTGTCTCACCTCAGAAACATTAAATAGATATCTTGCAATTTTTGCTAGGTTTTGATGCTCAGAAATAACACTTTGATTTTTAGCATGGTCATAACTGTATTCTCTGCAGTTCTGGCAAAAATCTTGTGCTCTTGTATTTGGAAACTTACTGTCTGAGTAGGGTGTGTACAAGTCCTGGAAGACTGCAGTCTGGGAAGAGTTAAGAATGGAAGTGGCTAATGTCCCCCTCTGTGACTAACAAGGTCATTAGAAGTAGTTGTGGGTTTTTTTTCTTTTTCTTTTTTTCTTTTTTTCCTGCTCCCTTGCCTATCACTGCCATACCTCCTTAATCATCCCAGAAAACAGAAGAACGGGTTGGAAAGTTGTTCAGAAGCAATGAGAAATGAACTTGGCGAAACTGCAGGAATTCTGACATGAGTACAGAGACTAATAATAGGGAAAATCAAGGGTGGAGGCAAAACATAAATATCAAGGGGCAAGACAGAGCAGCCTTCTGCAGCTGAAGGTAGGCGGTGAGTGGGATCTAAAGGACTCTGTGTGCATGAGCCTGGGTTCCTCTTCCCCGCTGGAGAATACGAGATGGCCCTAAAACTTAAAGGGGAAGGATCTAAGCTTTGTGGCCTCAAGAGCAGGGCCTCTTCAGATTTTGGAGGGGAAGTAACTGCTTCTGTCTGCGTGCTTTCAGTCTGTAAAAACGTCACCTCTGTGAGTGATATCTTCTGTGAGGAGAATCTCTCTTCCCCAGACTTGAGCCTAAGTCGGTTGCTTTGTTAGCTGCCTTTTTCCCTACTGGGAACGAGCATGAAAAAAAAAACAGAAGACAAAGCACGAGGCAAAAAAAGAGTAATTTTGTTTGAATTACAAATTATTACACAAGTTCTGAAGCTATTATCACAAGAAGTACTTCTAGGTCTTGGTTAATCTAAATCTGCGAAGGGGTTACTGGGACCAGGATCTAGGTGTGAAAGTGTGAGAAAGCAGAAGTGGTATCGTGGATCAGTGGGAAACTGTTTTTTTTTAAGTGTGTATTTTTGGAAGATCATTTACTATCTTTAGCTATAAAATAATTAGTATAGCTGGAAATATTTTAAAGAGAATAAAAATGATCACACCCATGATAAAGTGCAAAACATCTGGCAGCTCTGTTGTGAATCAAGATGAATCTGCCAAGAATTAATTATGTGGAGCGGAGTCTGTGAGTTGGGTGATAACCACAGTATACTAATATCACAGAAGCACAGAATCGTTAAGGTTGGGAGGGACCTCAAGATCATCTAGCCTAAGCCCCCTACTCAAGTAGGATCAGCTGGAGCAGGTTGCTCAGCTCTAAGGATGTCTTCTGGATGGAGACTCCACAAGGTCTGTGGGCAACCTGTTCCAGGATTTGGCTAACTTCACGGTGGGAAAAGCGTTTCCCCGCGTTCAGATGAGACTTCCCGTGGGTTTGGTTTGTGCCCATTGCCTCTTCGCCGTTGGGCACCAGTCTTGGCTCCTTCTTCGTTCCTTCCCCTCGCCACGTTCTCCCTAAGCTTTCTCTTCTCTAGCCTCAACAGTCCCAGCTCTCAGCCGTTCTTCATGTGCCAGATGCTTCAGTCCCTTCGCCTTTGTGGCCCTGCACTGGACCGGCTCCAGTAAGTCCATGTCTGTCTTGTACCGGGGACCTTAGAGCTGGACTCGCTACTCCAGATGTGGCCTCACCAGCGTGGAGCAGAAGGGAAGGACCAGCTCCCTTGCCATGCTGGCAGTGCTCCTCCTAACTGAGGCTCTGATGCTGTTGGTGTTTTTTGCTGTGAGCGTGTATTATTTCTCAAGTTAACTGAAATTTTTGCTCTTTGTTTTAGTCTTTGCTTTTTTTTTTTTTTCCTGCCCAGCCCAAATGTAGTTTCGCAGTACCTGCGCAGAGGGACTGCAGAAGTTTTCCCTTAAACCTGAGCAAAAAGTTAAATGAAATCTGCGGTGGAGCGGGGTGGGAGCTATTCCATATTCCCCAACCAGTCTGGCCAGTAAGAAGAGGTAGGTATTGGAAGGAGTCGCGTGGTCCCGAGATCACGGCTCTCCAGCTTCATGTCACAGCCCTTATCTTTAGGTGAATACTCTGCTTGCTTTCGCCGTGTTAAGGGCACAAGCTCCTTCGGGTGAAAGGCGACCTCCGCTATCTGTATGCGCAGCGCCTAGCGCTGAAGCCTTTCTTACTGCAAACGGCCCACAATTTTTAGAATAGGTACAAGCATATGGCATATCTTATGATATACTTCAGGCAGTTTTAGAACTGCCTGCAAACCCCCGGGACTGCAGAAAGATCTTGAGAAAGAAAGCCTTCCGGGGAGTGCAGCGTTTCAACTCTGAACAGTTTGGCTTTTGAGTTTTTGATGTGCTTTTGTAAACTGAAGTTCACGAACTGAGAAATGTCTTTTAATCCCATTCCTTCTTGCTTTGCTAAAACCCTCTGTTAAGTCTCTCTGCATATCTGAGTAAGCAATACAAGGAGTAGATGCTATTTTCTTACTGTGCCTTAACTCTGCACTGTGTGTTTGAGGTAGATGTGTGACAAATGCTTGAAATGGAAAGTTCCTCTGGAAAGGAATTACTGTGGGTTTTTTTTTTTTTTTAAAAAAAACTTCTTTTCTCTCTGCATGCTCAGGAGATCTCCAGTTCAAGCACATGCTTTCTTATCATAACAAGTAGATTATACTTATATCTGTAAATGGCAACAGCTGTGTCATCCTATTACAATCATGAATGACAAAATGTGTCACCATCAAGGTACTTGGTGTTTGAGAAAATGTGAGCTATAGAAAACGTTTCAGTTGGCAAGTGTTAGTGAGATACTAAACTGTTCTTGGTAGAGGGAACAAGAGCATAATGTTTGCCAGTTTCTGAAGGCACACAGAACTCAACAAGGTATTCGTTTCTCTTTTTTTCATCATCACCTCTAAGTTGCTTATTTTCCGTGAATTGTAATTCCTTTTTGTAGAGATGGATGTATTTCTCCTGTAAGAACAAACAGTTGAGTAGCTGGTACTAGATCCCTTTTTCAAATAAGGAGAAAGTGTTATTGACCAAGTTGATGCCTCACTTTAAGGTTTCTCCTGTTTTAAATCTTGAAATTACTACTTACTTTGTATGTGGCTTGCTGAACCTGTGGTTTTAGAAAAGCGCAAGAAATTTAAATCACATGAAGTTACCAAGGTAATAAACAATGAAGCCCAACAACCTTTTCACCCCCCACCCCCTGTTTCCTTCTGAGTAACAGTTTCAAATATCATTTTGGTGATTAAACAAAGGTCAGTGAAATCTGCTCAGTCATTAACTAATTAATGGATACAATCACTTAACATTTTTGTCCCTCAGGGGTTCTAAGATGAAAAGTGTTCTATTAATCCGCCTTTTGGTCAGCTCGATTACTGGTAGAACATCAGCTCTGGTAGGGTTTTGAGGTTCCAGGCAATATCTGTCGTCATGGAATTGTATGAATAACTAGAATGAGTTTGTACTTCTTGGGGGAGTTATCCCTTATTGGGATAAAAGATGTTTCACATTGGCTGTAGCTGAGCGTTACTGTCAGTTCTTTGTCCACACCTTCAGCCATTTGTGAAGAGAAGCAGCTATTGTTTGGATGATTGTAAAACATCTTCCTTACACACAAATGACTGATAAAGGCAATATTTACCCAATTAAAATTCAGTTTTAACAGTAGAGTTTTACTTTGATTTGCTGATTTTTCTCCCCCCATCCTCTGCCCTCCTTTATTTTGGTTGTAGAGCAGTGACTCAAATTTTGGGAAAATAACATCATTCACTATCTGTTCTACAGAGATCTCGGGCTTAACTTTTTTTTTTTCTTTCTCAGATCTGTTGGAAAGTAGCATTTGCCTCTGTGTGCATTACTGTTGTATTTTCTGTAGTAGAGTAGTCTTCAAATACCTTGAGAAAATGATTGATTCCTCAGCAATTCCCTTGGCTTAGTATGACTGTATTGTGTATTATCTTTCTCCTTCAGAACACAGTATCATAGTTTTTCAGATTGGGAATCTCATACTTTGTGTATATTCTTTATCATTTTCCCATCTCTAATCTTAAGGTATATTCAATTTCCCATGTAGAGAGTTGGATGAATATTGTTTCGTGTGTGTGTGTATATATTCTTACATATAGACACACACGTATATGTGCCTGAAAAAGGGGTAGTATTTACTTAGAGGCAGTTTAATTAGTGAGCTGTTTCTACTTTCCGTGCCAGCGCAAACAGGTGGCAATGCAGACGCGTCCTTACACATCACTGTAATTTTGCAAAACAAATTTTCACACCTGAGCAGTTGCGTAAGTGTGCATATAGCTGCTACTCTGAATTCACTGTGACTTGGGATTCAGTTCGAATGTGTGCTCAGATAGTCTGCGTACAATATTCTGTAGTAACAGTTTGGGATTCTCTGCAGTTCCTCATAGTACCAATTTATTTTTTTCCATTAAACTGGTAAAAATGAATAATAAGTTGGACAACAGTTTACATAATAACGTGCGCTGTTGGCTAATTTAACAGATTCCAGTCTCCGGTGTCTTTTGCACCAACCCAAAATCTGTATCGTTTTAAGCAGCACATACTTCTCCCCTATCCCTGAGAGTAATATGTGATTATAAAAAAACTAGATCACGCCAATTTTTTTGTTAGTATCTGCTACGTTAATGGTTGGCGTAGTCAGAAAAATTATTTCATTACTTCCCAAGTACACATTCATCATGTTTCTATTTAAACAACCAGCTCTGCTCTCTACTTAAGACTTCCTGCTGTCAATTGCTATAACATAACTTGGGAACGTGAGCTAAATGTGATAGGGCCATAGTTTTCAGTGTGGTTTTAGGTGTGTCGATGATGGAATTAACATTATGACTTGAATAAATTCAATTACGAAGTAATAGAATAGGTGCTATACAGCAAGATGACAGAAATATGATATGTAATGAATCCTGTTAGTCTTGCCCCTGCAGTGCGTGAGTGAAACACCCTGCTAATCTGCGGGACAGTTCTGGTTATTATTCAGTCCTTAAAGCTCCTCCCTGCAGTACGTGGCTTACAAGTGTCAATAATTTGAAATGCAATCCTTAAAGATGATTGAGGCAACTGCTTCTCGAAATACGATCAATTGTGGACATACTCTGTATATGAGGAGAAGTAATGGATATTTTTAATCTCTTAGATTAGCAGAATTGCTGAACTCATCTATTCCAAGAAAGTGAGTCAGGATTTGGGGGTAGGGGAAGTTTGTTAGAGGGAAAGTGAAGAGAAGGATGGGTCTAAAAGCTGAAATTAAATAAGTAAATAAATGTGGGTTAGTTCCCGATTTGAATGTATGTAGTACTTTCATCTTCAAGTATGAATAAAGCAATGAAAATGGAATCAGTGCTTTGAATTCTCAACTTCTTTTAGTAGAGGCACTTCTTTTAGTAATAGGCACAAAACGTGCCTGGTTCATGCACTGGTACTCGAGCTACCCCGTTCAGGGTGCTTTAGACATGTAATTTTTCCCTTTTCCTCAGCCAGGTAGATGTGTGTTTTCCCTTTACTATATCAGGAACTCTGGCTTCTCCTAGTAGTTGCGATTCAAAGGATTAAAGGTTAGAGCGGCCGTTGCTTGTGTAGTTAATAGAAAGAAATAGGTGCCTCTAGCGGAGAAGAGCTGGGGATGGCATGAGTGGGAAAACAGTTAGGAAAGGGATTTAGGTGTCTAAAATAAATCCTCCATATATTTCCAACGCCTACTACAGCCGTAATGAAATTATGTGCATTTATATGTCCTTAAATCTCTGATGCTTATTTCAGTGATATACGAGGAAATGTTTTCTGTGTCATAAATATTTTTTGTGATAGAATTCTTACTTTTAGAGTAAATCCAGTTCGCTTTCAGAGAAGGAAGCAGCTATGTCAGGTTTCACATTTTCTGCAGAAAGAAGGTTTGGTGTGTCCCGTCCCCCCCGCCCCGTGCAGCTATCACTTTGGGAATTACTCTGGTTCTGAGAGAAACGAGTAAGAAAAGTTGTGCTATTGTGCCAATGAGGAACAGCTTGAGGAAGAGCCGGTCTCTGACTCCTAATTCTCCTGCTGAGTTTTGTTACCCCCTTAGGTCAAACCTGGGGGGGAAGGAGGCAGCAGCACTTGTTCCTTCCTGTCACGCCTGCCTCTTGCGACTCAAAATTTCAGTCTGGGTGTGTAAATAGAGCCTAAGACGAGCTAGCTGAGTTTCAAGTTAATAGGAAACTTTGACATGTCCTTCATTTGATTTAGTGTAAACTTCAGTTTTTAGATTTCCCTCAACATAGAGCTCAAAGGGAAAAAGATTTTCAGAAACACTGACTCCTGATACTCCTTACTTGATGTAACTGAAAATAATGAGGTATTTTAATTATTTTTTTTTTTTGTGCATGTAGATCTTCAAAGTGCAGTTAATATGTCAGAGTCCTCTGCTGTAATGGACTCAGCTCTGAAACAGTTCAGCCACTGCAAGTTGAATGTGCTACTTAGATCATAAATCAGTTTTGGTTTTTTTTTTATTTCCATTTTTTCTGTTTGCTTCATCATAACCTGTATCGAATGAACCATGCACTTCAGATGTCTTCTCGCAGCTTGCAAAGGCCAGAAGATTTGCTTTAGATGACCACTTTGATTTCTTGGAGTTTTCTCTAACTCCTTTGAAACTCTGAAGAAGGTTCAGATCTAAGGATGACCCGCAGAGTGAAGTGCTGGGCTGCATTTTGCACTGTTGTCACATTTTGCCTGCCCCCTTGGCCAGGGGCTCTGGTTTTCTGACCTTCCTGCTGCAGATTGTGGTCATTTGTGCAACTTCTGTTTTATATTTTGTAAACCAAAGGGAAGGGTGCAGTGTATGCTCTCAGTCTCTCCCACGTTAGTTTGTGATGTTTCATTTTTCTCAATTTACTTTTTGTTCTGTACCTTAATATTTAAGCATACTGTGATGTCTTTTGAGGATTACGGTGCATACAGAATGTCTTTGGGTTGATGTTCTGGGCTAAATGCCTACAAGGAACAGATATCACTGAGCTGGCGGGTGAGTTCTAGACCTGGGTACTCCAGTAGGTTGTCAGTACCCCAAGCCTGAAGGTTATAATTAATCGATTAGGTTTTGGCGTTTTTCAATAGCAAGATACGATACATCCCACTAATAAACTTTGTGTCTTCAGAAAAGCATAAAGGACAGAGATGTGAGGACAACTTATGGCAATTGTTTTCTTTTTCAGCTCAATTTACCTCATTTTAGTAACATGAATTTAAATATCTGGGATAAACCATTTAACACATAACTTAAAAGTGGGATTTGCTCAAGAAACTGAGTAGGAAAGGTAACTTCGAAACTGGAATTTGGTCTATCCACCATCTGTCTGCTATAATGAAGCTCTATTAGTATAAACCGGTTTCATACTGTAGTTGCTAAATATCTGCCTTAATGGTTCTAACAATACAACTTAAATTGCTTTGAAGGAGGGTGAATGTCTACCCAACATAGTTACAGCACGAGGTCAAGCAAGCAAAACAAACAAAAAGTGTAAGTCAAAGCCTATAGACCTGAAGGTTAAAATTTATTCTTGAGTGATATTGCTCCTAATAATTGGGTAAGAGATTCATAAATCAAAAAATTTTATATCATCTTTGCATTTTTTTCAATATTAGTAAAATGATACAGGGAATGAGAATCACTCATGTAAGGCCAAGTATCAGATCTCTGCAGACTTTCTCAAAGATTCACTCCCAGAATCTGTCCTCTGCCGGCCAGTGTGTCTCTGACTTAGAAAACAAAAAAGCTCTGAAATGTATTTAATGTTATCAAAATATTGGGCAATGACAGTATGGTGCAGGCTATGCAAGCACTTGAGTCACTTTGGAGACGCCGGGATTCTTCCATCCTTATAAAGAAATGCATATAGGCTTGTCTGTTGGCCTCTTCACTCAACGTTAGGTTTTGCCTTGATAGACTGTCAGTGTATTCTCAATATTTCTTGATCCATGCAGGTTTTTAAATTATGATAGCTTGCACTTTAATTCTCATTTTAATGCGTAATAGTTAATGTGAGCGATACTGAACCTTTCTGTATGTATGAATTGCATTGTATTATCTTTTCTTTAGACGAGTGAAGTGATTGAGTGTTACAAGATAGGGATTGCAGCAATCTGAGCTTCAGAAGTACTCAAATTGTAGCATACCTGTTTGGCTGTGACAAAACCTAAATGTGCAAAGGGGAAATTGCTTTTTCAAGATGACTGTACACCGAGTCCAAGGCTTGGATTCCATACGCGATGTTAATCAGCATCTTTGTATGCCGAAAAATGGTACATCTGTAGTATGACATACATGATAATAAATTTATGTATCAATCAGTTCTGTTAATAAAGCAGTGATGGAAAATAATATTACCCTTATACCATACGTTACAGATTATCTAGTGTCCAGAGACAGAAACATCTTATGGTAAATGCAACAAAAATATTTTCAGTTGTGGTCAGTCCTTTCCATTTCTGCTATTTTCATTTGCATTTACTATTTGAAATACAACAGTCCCCCTTCTAGCGGCAGCTTTAAAAGAAGGTTGTCCTGATTTTTTTAGGAAGAAACCTGACGTAGTAGTTGGCTACCCTGTTGTTCGCACACACTCCTGGCTGTGCTCCTGTCAAGGCTCAGGGCCGAATTCCTCGTCTCTCATTTCCTGCTGGGTAGCACACTGCTGCCTCAATTACATAATCATTGATTGGCTTTTGATTTTTTTTTTTTAATTGGAAAATGTCAAAGCAGGCTACCTTTATTTATAATGCTTCTCTCTTCTCATCTACATATCAAATATGCTGCATAAAACCTTTCTGTGCGGCTTCTTGGGCAGTGCATTATGGGCCCCGATTCTCCTTTAATGTGATTAATACTGAGTCGTAAGGACAGTTTCTCTTAAGTGAATCCAAGAAACTTGTCAATGTGGAAGAGTTGTTTGTCAGAGATAATTTTGAAATGCAGGGCTAAGCATCTTTAAAGCTCTCCTATTATGAACTAAGACCTTGGAAAAGAACAAAGAACATAAGTAATTTCTTTTTTAAAAGGTGGTGATAAAACAAGGTACCATTATTCAGAAATATATTGCAGTAGAGAATATCTGAGAACACATTTTCCTGTGGAAAAGATTTTCTTTTTAAAATTCTAGTAGCTGAAACATTAAACTGATGGGAATAAATAGCTTATTTGTCTCAAGTGTCCAAATGAACTATGTAGAAAATCTATTTTGGCTAAACAAAGAGCAGATGGTAAATAATGTGATTGCATCGAAATGACTATGATAGTAGTCACCACATAAAAATGGGCAGCCTGCTGCATTTTCCTGAAGTCTTTGTGTTCTAGTCTGGGGAGAAGAAATATCACAAGAGAATGAGAGTAAGTCCCTTGGCGTTTCTTTTATTACCTTCCCAGAAATTGGCCTTATTGTAAGCATATGCGTAAAAGAGAGGCTACAATAAGTCGTAATGGGCGAGGATCACTTAGAGAAGATATTACCTCTGTCATTTTCTTTGAAATCTTTGAATGCAAATGAACACTAAAGGATGCTTAATAAATATTTAAAATGAAAATGTTATTGAGTTACATGAATACAAAAGGTCTATTATTCTAATACTTAATTAACTGAGTTTTCAAAAGCAATTTTGTACATTGCTGGCCGCGGTTGGCACACTTTTGAGCTCCCGTGATACTGTCTGCGGCTTTGGCCCTGGTCTCTCCACCATTGTGAAAGCAGACATTCACACACATTCTCAAAGGGGTTTGCTAGAACAAAGGACAACGTGTTTCGACGTAACGCAACCAGTATTTTTCTCCAATGTGCCGTTGGAAGAAGAGAAAAGGGCAACTTAAAGCTAAAATTAATTTTGTTACCTGTTGAGTGGGGATAAAAAAAAAAAAGAAGGAAAAGGAAGAGAGAGTAGGATGTCCTGTGAATCCTTTACAAGGGTCCCTAAGCCACGGTGCAGGGACAAGAGAGGAAGAAAGCAGAATTTTTGTTTCCTGAGCTAACCGTGCTCCAGGAGACTTCAGGATTTAAAGGCAGGTGCCAAGCAGAGCCAGATCCGAAAGGCCTGCGCTTTGTATCTTGGAGGCTGTGGAAGGCTTGATTGGACCAAGGACACAGCAAAACCAGAGACTGACCCCAGGAATTCCTGATGAATTTTTTTCAGTCGGCTTGGGCTTCCCTCTGAGTCCAGATGCGGTGACCCGGAACAGAACTGTCCTGCGGGCAATGCCTGGTTTGTTTGTCAGGAGCAAGGAGGGGTCAAGTCAGCGGTTTTTTGCCAGTACCTCACTTGGCACCGGTTTTGAAATGGTGCCGGAGATGTGTCCAGGTGACACCCGACAGCTGCGATGCTGAGAATACAAGAATCTCTCTCCTTGGCTTTATACAATTTCGGGTGTGCCTGGTTTGGGTTATTTCTGGAGTGCTTTGTGGGGAGGGAAGAGGGCGAAAGGCAGTTTCAGTATTCTTTGGGTTTAAAAACATTTAAATACTGCTTCTTGGAAAGCAGTGTGCTGTGAAGAGTTTTGCATTATGTTTGCTCCGTTATGCTTTTTGTCTCTTTCTGTGGTGGGGAAGATGCTAAAAAATAGGCGAACAGACATTCAAGTCATTTGATATTGGACATATCTGGAAGAAAATTCACTTCCTTACAGTCAGAATCTTGTTTTAGTGCTCGGAGATTGCTGACATGGAACAAGAACGGTATCTTTTGAGACAAATGGTATGTCTACATCTTGTATGAGTGGGGAAATAGAGTAAGGCTTTAGAATTTCATTGCAGTCTGGTAAGAAAAGGTATCTGGAAAGGAACGTGGAGCTATCTTTGACAAAACCCTGCAGCCTCCAAAGTTCTCTGCCACGCTAGTTTGCAGCTTCTCCCGCCCCGGATAGCCTAGCGTACTTGGAGATTTTTCCAACTCGAGACCCGAACTGAATATTGCCCAGCGCTCCCCCCACTGCTGCTTCCTGCACAGCCCTCGCTGTCTGCTCCAGTAAGTTTGATCGTCCTTGTCTTTAGCACGGGAAAATTCAGTGTCGCCTTGAGGGCAGGAGGCCCTTGACGTCGGCGCAGCGTGGGCTTCCCGTCCTTTTTTCTGTTTGATGATCAAGCTGTGATTTTGGAAACCCTGACGTCCGACTGCACACTGCTGGTGCGGACAGGTACGCAGCTGGGCGCTTCCAGCAAGCTATGGTGCCTGCTTATCCAGATTCCTATTCCATTTTGTGTATGTATGCACCCTATTCTGTCGGAAAGCTTATGGATTTACATCAGGTCAGAAAGAAATTGAAAAGAGAAGTTCCCCATTTGTGAAATCCAAAAAGCAAATCGGGGTGCCTTCTGCTGGAGTAAGTCTTTTCTTTAATAATGTGCACAAAATCAAAGCTGACTGAAAGGGACTGCTGAAAAGGGAAAACTGGTTATTAGGCACACTGGTCTTGGAATTGGTTTTGCCTTTATATTAGATCAGAAATACCAGAGGTAGCAGGCAGTTAACTCTGTAGAGGTGCAGTGTACTTTATTACTTTGAACCAGATGAGATTCTGCTGGGATACAGGTCTGTATTCTGTAAGCTTCATGTGAATAAGAGCTTTCATTTTAAAAACTGACTTAAGAGAAACAGCAAGGACTTCTCGGTGTAACAAGATTGCTGGATTCTGGGCCACAATATACCAATAAATCCAGAGTGTCCTTTCACTCAAATGTGATTAAGTAAATCAGTGAATAGCGTGCCAGATTGATTCTCAGAATACTTAATATCTGTATGACTATATCCTTGGTCTGTTGAGTAATATCTGTTTCACTTCTCCTTGACTTGGTTTTTTTGTGTCTGTCAAAATGGTAACGCTATAGGTATCTTAAGAAAATATATTGATACCTATTTGGGAAAAGTACAGTCAGTTTCTATTATTTGAGACTGATGAAAAAGGCAAATGCTGTCCGAGGTACACTCGGTCCATAACGTCATTCGAATAAGTTCATGAGTGATTCCAAAGGAAAGAATCTTACCTCTTTAATATTGTGGTGTATTTTGCCTTCCTTTCAGATCTGTCCCTTTTCTTCTTTTTCTGTAAAAGGAATGCACAGATTTTGTAAGTGGCAACGCTGTCCCTTTTCCTCCTGCTCTCCCTTTAACAACGTGAGAAACTTGCTGTGCGGTTACAGTGCTATTGAGAAAATCGAGGACGTTTTACAATATGCGATAATGAAGGGAACAGTTGTCGGAAGAGAGGTCTGGTGCTCTGTTTTCAGGTGTTTTATGGCCATACAAGTGACTGAAACTTTCAGGGAAATGCATAATGATGCGCTTTTAAGTTGCTAAACATTCCAGACTCAGATTCTGCTTTCTGGTATGCCAGTGCATTTTGGGAGTAAGTTTTTAACAAAACGTGAGTTTGTACAAAAGCAAAACCCAGGTGAGTGAAATGGTTCATTTTCAGTCCTGGTGTTGGTAGCATGTGCAGTATCATTAAAATACTACATTTGCTGCTTGACATTTGTGTGATTAAGAAAGTTAAGAAAATAGGCTCCACTGAGAAAACTGCATGCTATGTCGCTGTATATTGGAAGATCTTTACTGCACGTTTTTCTTCTCACGCTTGATAATCATGATACCGTTTAATTTCCCTCAAGTTCTTCAGAGCAAGGACTTTTCTTAGAGGTACTTTTTATAACTTTAAGGTACCCATTATTTTTAAATCCACAGGGCTCTTTGAGTAGACATCTTCCGTGAGAAAAATACCATAAAATGTTCTTTTCAGCAAGAAGATCCCAGAGCAACGTACAAAGTAGCTGCTTTAAAAAACAAAAAGCCTGATATTTTTCTTTGTCTTTTGTTTGCCTTTTCATTAGGAAAATCAGTAGCACTTAGTTTCAAGTAAGACCTTCAATTAGTATTTAACTGACTGTAAGTATCTAATTATATTGCAATTAATTCCTTATCTGAATCGCTTAATTTAAAGCGTAATGGAAAAACCTTGGGTTTGGCCGAGTTTGGGATAAGTAATCAGAGTAGAAGTCTGATAGCAATTAAAATCAAGATAGTTAGATAAACCACCCTGTAGGTGTCGACTTCCAGGGCTGCGTAGCATCACGCACTTTCATCAGGGACCCTGGAGTTGGTAGAGAGGCCAGAGTTAATTTTTGGTGTAAATCCAGTATTTAGGTGCTCACAGTAGTGATCAAACTCTGCCACGAAATACCTGTTACCGCAAAAAACCCACATTCAAACCCTTGAAGTAATCACTAGATTAGATATGAAACGAAATGCAGTCATCTGATGTTTTTGTTTTCAGTCTGCGTTAACTTGGAAGAGTTTAATTTACTTTCCCATTTCTTCTGCCCCCAAACTGAAGGAGAAGCCTCTCTGAGTTGAAGTGAATGCAGAAGGCAGAGAATGACACTCAGAATTTAGTTTGGTATTTTAAGTGCAGTTAGGGTGAAGAGCAAGAAAATCATAGCGTCAACTGTTTGTGGTTTGGAAACAGTGCTCCCAGCTGCAGAGACGTCCGATTGATTTTTCACTTCCATAGCTGAGGACAGCATTTAATCAGTACTATATACTGCTTTGTCAGATACTTCGACAGCAATCGTATACGCCAGTGCAGACACCTCTTTTAAACACGACTGATATTTACAATATCATTGAGTATCATTTACTGTTTCGGTTTGAGGCTGTGGCAGAGACTAGGTAATTTTACAGCTCTTTGGAAATTGTTGGAAGCTACTTTAATATCTTTTAAATTCATTTCAACCACATGATGTAGTCGGTGGTGGGGCCAGCTAACAGTTGCACTGAATCCTCGTACTAGAGGATTAATCATGAAGAAGAAAAATGATCCTAAGCTGAAATTAGGTTTTTAGTGTTGAAGTATTTGCAGTGGGGAGATGGTTGGTGGCTACCTGCGGGAGGACAGCTGGGAGCCGGTGGTGGAACGCCCATCTCTCCCTGCTCCCCTTTCCCAGCCTGGATTCCAGCTGGCCACGATGAGCAGTAGCTGCCGTGACAACGTCAAATCCAGGTTTTTAGCGCCCAGCTGCCCGTGCCGGCCGCTGCGCCGACGGTCCGGTGTTGCTGTGTGGGTGGGAGAGAGCCACGTCGGCCGCCGAGGGTCCAGCAGGGGAAAAGAGAATTTGTTCCGCAAACCGAGGTGGAAAAGGATGCCTTTTGCTGTTACAGGGACAGAGTAATTTAATTTCGGATGGGCAGAAATACTTGAAAGGCTTTGTAACTTCTGGTCAGTGGAGTGTTTTGAACTGAGAGAGAAAAGTTACGTTTAGAAGAGGTTTCAGAAATAGATCTTCAAGAGGCTGTTTCATACTTCTAGCTGTCATCAGGGAGAGCCTAAGAAATTTTGAACACTGCAATTCAAAACTTTTCTCCACTTGCTCCAGTTATTTGATGATAATAAATGGAGGTCAGTTTGTTTAATTTCTTCTAAAGAACCGTTTTATTTTTTCCCTTTTTACGCATAATTATTTTATTTCCCGTATTGAATTCTACTTCTCGTTATTAAACAAAATCATGAAGCAGTTCTGTAATTAGGAAGTTGGGCAACGTATCTAAAAATTCTCTTTTTTCCTGCAGTTAATATTGAGGCTAACGGAGTGTGAAAATATCGGAGAAATCCTCAAGAAACAGAGGTGTTTTAATTGGGTCCAAAGAGAAAGCAGATACCTAATAAAAGTTGCTCTCATTAATTGTGGTGGGAAAAGTGCACGCGGTGTTAACTTGAAATGAATTTCAAGCAAAATATATAAATTTGACACTTTATGTCTTTATGCAGCACATAATTAACCTGTGGAATTCATTGCAACAAGGTATCGGGCAGGCCGAGAGCTTAGGAAGATTAAAAAGTGATTCAATATTTATATCAGTAATTAAAATATCCACTGTAACATTTGCTGTAATATAGATATGGATTTATAAAGAAATATATAGTAGTATAATGCATACAGTGTCAGAAGCCAAACAGGAGATGAGAATTTTATGCATATCACAGTATCAATAGGTATTTTAACCTTTCTCAGACGAAAAAAACCAAGAAACCAACCCAACCAACTTCTGTGAAAGTCAAGACTTAGAATTTAATGTATAGTCCGTTACTGAAGTTTTTGTTTCTGTGTTGTGGAACTTCTCTCCAGCCAAAATCAAGCTGTTTGCACAAATGCCCATTCTTGTCTGCAGCTCAGTGCGTCGTGAGAAGTGTAGAGCCAGGTGAGCAGATCCTTGTATATCTGGCCCAAAAAGCTAATTCACATCTCTGTTGTGAATGGTTCGGTCACTGCCGGTTTCCTGCTGAAAAGAAGACGCCGAGGTTGTCGCTGGTTTTTGGCATTGTGCCTCTTGTCAGAAAAAGAGTGTTTAGAATTTGTACATAGAGAGGAAAACTGAGTCTGCCACCTCTGCGTTATTTGTGAAAAACGCAAAACGGGTTTGGATTCTGTGGGTTTGTTGGGTGTCTTTTTTGTTTCGTTTTGTTTGGACCCTTGGAATAAGTGGTTCTGTAATTAGTAAGAACCACAAACTTCCTTTTATTATTTTAATAAAGCTAGAACAGAAGAGAAGAGAGGTTTCCTGAGATAACCACACTCTTCTTTGTGATGCAACTGTGTATTACAGCTGTGATCAGCGTGATCTCCTGTGTTGCTGCCGGTGCCTTCGGGCTGTGCTGCTACCCTGAGTCCAGTCTGGAAGAATCAGATCGGACGGGTCCCCTGGAGACAGCCTTTCCCGGCAGGGTGATCCGGGTCTGGTGCGCAGCTGGCAGCGGAGTTCTGCACAGGAGAACCCGACCTGCCCTTAGAGGGATGTGCCGTGGGACAGCGTCCCAAGAGAAGAGAGGGACGCCGGCTTGCCTGGCACTTGGTAAATAAACTGCTCAAAGAAAAGTGGGGAAGAGCTGCCTGTTGCCCAGAGGGATGAAATCTTTTCCAGTTATCTTCATGATTTTAGAGAGAGAAAAGCGTTAGCTACACACACCTTTCTTCATACTGCTTCTTTGAAAGCATGTTCAGTCAAGTTCTCTGAAGTAGTATTTTCTGACTGGGGAACATGTTCCTATAGGCTAGATTAAGTGTCAACATTCCAGGGTTGGCATCAGTCAAGATAATGAATCTGTCAAACCATGCTAATGTATAGTTTAATTTCATTGTGAAATGTTGTTTAGGGGCCAGCGGAACACACCAATGCATTTTTTTTCCATCCCTGTACAACAAATTATCAGGTTAATATAATAAATTGCTTCGAACTTAGAGTTGTTGTCCTATTGTAATTTGATGGGAGAGTGTTGGTTATTGAAGTATTAATTTGACTCAGTTTAATTTGGACTGAAGAACTTTATTAATTATTTTCCCCATAATAAATCATCTCTGTGATAATTCTGTAGGTTGTGGAAAATGAACACAAGTTGCTCGTCTTGCTTACACGGACACATTTTCTGAAAAGTAAAATGGTAGGTGTACCAAAGCAAAGTAAAATCAGGAGTAGCGGTTGTTACAGATTACTTATTTTGACTTTGAGAAGTACACAGAACAGCCATTGCTAGACCTTAAATGTTAAGTCCGGAGGAAACAATCCTAGGAACTCTTCTGCTTCAGGCTCGTTTCTCCACTCCGGGGCTTGAGCAAAATTATTGGCAGAAGCGAATGGAGTTCCTATCAGCGTGTGGGATCCCAGGGAAAAGTCGGGGCACGGTGAACTGATGGTGCTTTGCTCCAATGCAGATGGATCCATTCTCTCAAGTACGTTCTGTTCCCTCATCAGTAAGTTATTTTAGAGCAGTATTTTTGTTACGTGACTGAAGTTGGGAAAAGACAGATCACCTGAAGGTTTCTGCAGGGAGATGCCTTGGCTTTTGCTGAAATTAGGTACCGCATTTAAAATGTGGAGTTAGTCCAGAAGGGCACCTGTATAACAGAGAGATCGTTTGAACCCTTGCTGGGCACAGCAGACCATGCATAATGAATGAAATGGGAGGCCGGAAGAGATTTGCAGGAATACTTTCATTAAGTAAAAGTTAATCACTTGAAGAGTGATGATTAAAATTATAATTACCTGTATTTTTTTCTGCTACCTGACATTCAAGTGGCAAACAGCATGCATTCTCCGAGAGCAAGGTATGTAACCATATAATTAAAGAAGCGTGCCTGAAGGAATAAAACGGGTACTGCATGTGTAGCCTTACATTTCTTCCAGTACATGCTCGTCTGTTCCTCGCTTTGTCTTTCAGTGCTGTCACTCATCTGATGGCTTTATAACCATCAAGCATGTATGAGGACTGAATGTTCAAAGTGCATTTAGAGATATATGAGAGGATATCTCACCTGATATATACATATATGAAGAATAAAACATGTTATTTCCTGCCTTCAAGGGTTTTTTAAAAAATATTTAATATTGTAAGAATCGTGTTTTCAATTGCTTGCAATATCAGGTGGTTTTTCTCTTGTTTTATTCCTTGTTGGAATGAAGAGAGAGGATGCAAAACAAGGTTTTGCTCCACTGTGTGCTTCTGAAACTGTTGATCTCGGTGTTCACGCTCAGGCTAAGCTGTGATGGGCAAATAAGCTTGTGTCTGAACGGAGCGTGGAGTTTGCCCTCACCTGTGTGAGGACGAGGGGCTGGCTGGAGGCTGAGCGGGGTGAACACAGTGGGAGAGGAACGTGACGGAAGGGCGGATCTTGCTTTCCTAGTAAAATGAGAATTAAACCGGAGCCTTCGTAATTCTCTTGCTGCTCGGCACCACTGCACAATAATGCTGCGGAGTCCCAGTTTCGTAACGGTTACTCCATGAGTTGAAGGGGCAGACCGGAATATTTGGAACCCGCAGCCTGGCTGAAGCTGGGCTGAGGTTGGCTCTGTATGCGGACAGCTTTGTGTGTGACAGAGGGCGGAATAAAAAGGAAAAGTATTCATGTTTTAGGTTTAGAGATAAAGTTTAGAAATTCTGGGAGAAGGGATCAGGTGAACATGTTACAATTTCCTCATGACAAAGTTATTACATTCCTGCCTGAGAATGAGACTGAGTCTTCTCTCGGGCTGGAGCAGAACTCTGTCTTGGAGAAGCAATTGGTTACGGCATTTCTGTCGCTACTCGCATTTTGCAAATACTAAACAGTGTGTCAAAATGCAGATTTGAATTATAAAGTGAGATTCTTTCTGCCTCTGAAAAAGTTGAATGCAATTTTAAAGAATTGAGTTCTGTATTGCTTTTGCAGCTAAATTATATATTCAAATTATATGTTAAAGGTTTCCATTTCGACACAGAAAGTGCTGCACAGCATTAGAGACTTGTGGCTAGATTTGCGTAGCACCTAAGTGCTAAAGGTGCTGAGCTTTAGCATGCGGAGTGCTAAGTCCTTGTGGCTCGAGTTTGTTTTATACTCATTGTTTGTGTTTAATCTTGGTAGTTTTATTCTTCACGTCTCTACCTCGCTTCTGGGCGTAAAAGAAAGGGGGGGGGGGGGGCAACAGTACTCAAACTACAGTGCCTTTCTGAAGATGAACTAGTAGCTAAATGCACTATGACTGGAATAGCACAGAACTCTCTGAAGGAACAATTCCGCGTGAGTGTTGGGTTTTAATAGTGTTTGGTTGGTATGGCCTCGTTCCACAGGAGAACTAATGTATAAACATTTATCAAGTGAAGTAGGTTGTCCACGGGTTGTATTACTATATATGGGGGTGTTTGAGCACATGTGAAAGGTGCAGATTTAAAATAAAAATAAACTGGGTTTTAGCACTCCCTCTTACAGGGATTTGTAATATGACTAATTTGAAATTGTTTTCGTACAAATTAAACATAATAATATCAATTCCATAGCACAGATTTCTTGCTAGAATGATTTTTTCTTGGAAATTGTTGGAGCATCACGAACCACATGACTACCGCCGCTGTAGCCATGTAGTCATGTATTTTGTGGGAACTTTTTCCTTCGTGTCACGGTTTTTAGAAGTATGACTATTAAATTGAGCATTAAAAAACCCTTCTGTCCTTGCAGGGTAGGCATTTGTCAAATTGTTTTTCTTTTCCACCAGATGTGCCTTCAAATCTTCCTGAAGCAAAAGAAATATTAAAAATACTACTCTTTTTTGAAGTACAGCAGCTGTACGCTCCTGCCCAACAGGTTATAGTATAGAAGTAAGGCATTTCCGTGGTCCGTCGACAGCAAGCAGCTGACCTGCTGAAGCCTAATTTCCACGAACGTCTCTGTACCGCCCCCGTTGCAGTAGCTCTGGCTCTTTCTCCGCTCTCCTGAATTTCTTCCCTACTTTTCTACATCATCTGCTCCTTCCCCGCGCTGCTGGCGGGGCCGCTGGGCTACTCGGTGCCTGTGCCCACTGGCCGCTGCCGGCACCGGCTGGTCACGAGCTGCTGGTTGACGCCCAACTGGTGTTTAGGGTGGGCAGTTTGGGGGGACAGTCGTTCCTAGCCAGTTTGCATTAAATGCGCGCAACTTCAGGGTTTTGGAGGTTTACTTCACCAAAAGGTTAAAGGCCTTGAGGCAATTTATCGATCAATTCCTTGTGCTCGCAGTAAAACTGGATATGCACACGTATGTGCGAAGCTACCCTTCCGTTGAGGAATTTTTGGACCTGAAAGGTTTTGGAACTCCTTATTTGAGGTATTTTGGAAATACCCCCCCACGCACGTGTGCTGATGAAAGCTGACGTAAAGCAAGTTTTAAGAAACTGTATTTCTGTGCTAAGGAATACAGAGTTTATGGAGGAGGGCGATTAGAGTGTTGTTTCAGGAAGCTTCTCGATAGAGAAGTTGCTTTTAATTGCAGTCAACTATTCTGTGGTTGTGTATTAAAATACATCGCTTTGGTTCGCCATGGGTGAATGTACTGAACTGTGAATGGAAAATGAGTCTATTCTGAGATCTCTCAACGAGGCTTCTTCAGAAGCAAAGCTCTGAAGGCAGAGGATTCTCCTGCAGTGCTGAACATCTACTGTCTGGGGCAAGTCAGGAAGCGCAGGTAACTCAACGCAGTTAGGGAAAGAGCAGAATATCACAGCCCTAAATGCTGCATCAGTTGGAGTGGATTGTTTGTGCAGTTGGGTCCTACGACAGTACAGTTCTGCCCTCGCCTTAAACACTCTGTTCCTGCCAGAACAGCTCTGCGAATGAAGGAGCCACGGTAGATTGTTGGTAGGAATTGTCCCCATGGAAGGCATTAATTGAGGACACACCGGTTATTTTCTAACTGCGCTTCAGGAGCACTATGCTGTCGGTGCTCTCTTTTTAGTCTTACCAGAATAGATGCAGGCTCATGTTCCAGGTGGTCGGTGATTCAGAGCAAACCGAGCAGCAGGAAAATTATGGAAGAACAGACCAGCTGCTGCAGCATTTGCGAGAGAATCAGTCTGGCTGCCTTTATTAATTTGGGGGTTTTGCGTCACTGGTGAACTTATCGTAAAACATATCTATTGTCTAGATGATGGAGTGGACTCCGTGTGGCGTCCCTTGAGCAAGATTAGATCTCCAAGAAGGGCTAGATTGAAATAATGCATGAGTAATTAGGGCCAGTTCTGAAAACGTAGGGTTCTCCCCCCCACCTCGCTTCTGAATAGTAGTATTTGCTCGTAGGAAATGCAGATCCGAGTCACCCTGTCTGTCGCAGAGAAACTACGTTTCCACGTAAGCCCGACAGTTTTGGGAATGCTTTCGTCAGGCGCTTACAGTGTAAGTTACCGATTGAGAGGGTGCTGGGGCCCAGACTGATGGGCATTTCTGGAAAACTTGCTGAACACCTGCAAGTTTTGCTGTTCCATCCGGTTACAGTAAGAGCAATGCGTTTCACTGGACTTAGATGAGGAGTTCCTTTACATAGTCGATAAAAATATTGTAAACAAATTGTATTGTGCAATGGTAGCAGTATTTTCTTCCACTCTGTTTCTTGTGAGGGCAGAGGAGGGGGAGAATGGCTTGACTTGTCCTCAGATGAGTGGCTGGTTTTGATTTTTGTTTTTTGTCGTGTCTAGACCGTGAGCTTTTTAAGTCATCTCTGTAAGACAGACAGGCAACCCAAGGTTTATTGACATGCAATATTCTGTTCCTCTTCTGCAAAGCGCACATAAATGAAAAAATCTAATGGAAATTTTACAGCAAAAGCAGTCTTAAAAGGTAACCCAAACGTTTTACAATATTGATAATTGCAGAGCAGTTTTTTTAACACACTACTCCTCTGCCCAGCACACTGTTCCAACCCATTGTTTGTCTTGACAAAATGGAGCTGACAATGGTGGAATATTTGCGTTAACAGCCCATTTCTTTCATCATGCAAGTTTTTCAGCTGTGGAAAGATGGTGGCAACTTCCCTGAATGGTGTAGAATGTAAATGATAATGCTCGAGTCCTTCCATGCAGGAATCCTGATGAAAAACTGCTGTTCCAATGTTGTAAAGAAATTGCTGCCATATGTTGTGGATATCAAATATCTTTGCCAGCTGTAAATTAGTGAGCACTCTGTGTTCTATTACATTAATTGCAAATATTTCTTCTTAAGTATAGCATTTGTTAATATATTTATAGTCCATTTGTTTTAATAAATGCTAATTTTACTTCAGTGTTTGTCTGAACAGCCAGACTTGAACGGGCTATCAATCTGCTGTGTTCTTCTCTTTTCAATTGCACATTGTAACTGTCAACCTTGTGTTATTATTCTTTAAGATAAGAAAAAGAGGTGGTTCTTGTGTGTTTCCCC
>JANZLQ010000031.1:14248117-14355501 GCA_026212715.1 Elanus axillaris | reverse complement strand
AGTGGTATGGACATATATAAATATCTATCTATCTATATATATGGTTTTGAATTTTTTTAATGCTAAGTAAGGAATGTTTCCACTTATAAATTTTGTTTCACCTCCACTAAACAATACTGTTTGCCCTCTTCGAGTATGTTCTAATAGATTCTTTTAGGAACCCATAAATCTGAGAGAACTAATTTGCTGCCTGGATTTGCTGTGTGTTCTGTTATCACTGCTGTGGCGGCTGCATGGTGATGTTTTCTTTTCATTCACTAGAGAACAACAGTTTTGTTGTTGTTACTATTATTTCATCATAAATATTACTCTCTCAAAATCTCTTACAGTCTGTTCCGCATGAATATTTAGCCTCTGTGCTTGTTCCATTTGCCCAATTTTTAGCAGTTCTTTTTTTTTCCTGTTTTCCCTGAAGTAAAATTATATTCTTGCATTTGTAACTGTTAAATTAAACAGATTGACATCAAGGGCCAGTTACTGTAACTGTAGGATGAAAGCCACCTCTCCAGAGAAGGCAAGAGATTAACGTCTGTGTGGATGTTGCTGCTCACAGCACAGTACTGTCTTTCTCAAATTGGAAAAAAATTACCTCCACGTGCAAGATGTTTACAGAGTTCCTGCCTGGATGCAGTTAGGGTTCCAGCTTCGAGCCGCTGGTCTTAACGAGCTTTACCACCGAAAATCAGGCTGATCCTTATGAACCGGGGGTCAGAATTTGGTTACTGAAGTTAGCTCCTGAAAACTAAAACTCATGTAAGTAGCTGATAACCAGCTTCTGCTGTAGCGTGGGGGGAGGAAGCCTGTGGGAGATGAAGATTCGAAGGGGAGAGACGACTTGTTCCTAGAGCCTGCCCAAGCAGTTTATAGATGTCTCTCTCTACAGAAGTTGAAGTTGTAAATTTTGTAATGATGTATTTCTCTTCGTACGCTTAAGAATAGTGATTAGTGTTGCAGATATGCAATTAATAGCTCTAAAAGAGTCACTGAAAAGTAATTTTCCAGGGAAGCACCAAGTTTAAAAGAAAAAATGCAGGGACTTGTTTCGACGTGGAGCTCGATGTGCAAACCGGGTCGTTAAGTAGGGCTGTTGCAAATTTTCACGCGAGCATCCTGGCTTTTCTGGCGTGACCTGTATTCCCCGTGTCCCAAACACAACTTCAGGTTCTTCTGATGTGTACCTAGATATGTGGTTCAGTTTCCATACATTAGGTGGCAAGGCTCACGTTCTGTGCGCTTAAGTCCCTTTCGAAATGTCTGTGTAGCTAGGCACCAGCTTTAAAAACTAAACCCCGCGTGTTTTTCCTTTCTTGATCTCACTTCGTCTCAGTCCTCTGCATGTGACCTCCTCGTGGCAGAAACCATTCATCTGAACGGCACCCAATACCTTGGGCAGTGTCTTGAACAATTTTACGTTCAATAATTAACTTTTTAATTAGCCGATTACGGATGCACTGGGCTATAGGTGTTTTTCTCAGTTATGCGTATTTACTAATTTCAGTAATTTTTTTGTGTTTTCGGTCTTCCAAATAAGCTGGCTTTTTCTTTGTGTATTTTACTTACAGTCCTGTGTTTGTTAACCAGCTCATAGTCACTGCAGGGTTGCTGGACACGGGTGGGCTTTCCCTGGAAGTATTCAGCATTCGCTTTACTATCCTCCCACTGCAGTCGATTGGTGCGTCTGCAAAGCAAAATGAAGGTGAAATTGTAGACCTACTTTTTGCAAATGCTACCCCTGCTAGTTTGGATTTCAGGGTTCCGCTCACAACTATAGTACAGCCTTGAGACCTAGTACGCGCTCAAGTTTTTCCACTGCAGTTGGACCATGTGTGCAGTGGATTTTAAAGCTGTTCCTCAGATTTTCCAAGCAAACGTTTCCTTTGGAAGGATAAATAAATTCGGTACTGAAATACTGGTAACTTAATACAGGTATGTGAAAGTCAGAACTTTGTAAAAAAAAAAAAAAAAAATCTTTCCAGGTGTCAGCTGTCTTACTTCTGGTCCAGTGCTCAGAGAATGCTTGTAGTTTTAAAGTTCAAATTGGCATATTACTTTCAGAAGAGCGTTGTTCCGTGTGTGTTAGAATAGAAAACAGTTGATAGAAAATGGCTGAAAGTATTTGTGTTATAGAAGCAGAAAATAGCATGCTGTGCCTGTGGTACAGCCGGCTTTTGCTGCATTAAGCTCATATCTTGTTTTCTGATAAATTACCTCTTGCACTTTCATGTTCTTAAGCTGTGTTCTTAACAGTCTTTCTGTATAAGAAGGTACAGTATGTTATTAAATTTATCTACGCTGTAGCTCGGTTAAGATTCTCTGCTGATCTACTTGGAATGCAAGTTAGAGCTCCAGAAAACTTGAACTGGGGAAGTGCCTCCACCTGCCTTTCTTACCTAGAAGAATTATTACGTTGTTACCCACAGGTAATAATTGCCAGAATTAAGAATTTTCAGCCAACTGACTTCTAAACTCTTGACCCACATTTGAAACTTCCTCACCGGGCTCTCTGTCCGTGAAACACAGTTTTGCTTACTTTTTAGTTAGTTGTATCCTTTCTTGATAGACTTTGTGTGTTATTGTTTATGTGTGTGGGTTTTGGTGTGGTTGTTTTTTTTTTTCTTTTTTTTTTTTTTCCTCTCCTTTTTTTGCAGGGAGAAACAACTGTGGAGGTAGTAGAAGATGCATCGGACTGTGCTCAGATTTCTGTCATGAGCGTGGGCTGGGCACCAGTGCTTTTACAGGAATGCGTGCCTGCCTCCTGTCTCGAAGGGATCTCTGGCCTTCGTAGGCAGGCTCGCTCTCAGGCTCTGCAAATATTCTGGCCTCAGAATTTGCTCGCTTTACCTGCAGACTCTGGCACAGAAGTGCAGCCGGCTGCCTCAGCCAGCTCCAGTCCTCCTACTGCTGCACTTGCAGAGATTTCCATGAAGTACCTCTACCAGAAATGGATGCCGCTTTGCAGAGTTTTCCATGGAATGTCTTCATTTGTGGTAGATCTCAGGCAAATGTGCTCCTCTGCTTGTAAGGCAGACTTTGTTACTCATTTTTTTCCATTATTTTTAAAACCGAGTGCTGTAGCTCTACCCAGACAGATAGCAAGTATTTTGCATACCCTCCCTAAATACTAGTGGATCGGTTTTGCTTTGGATTTGAAATTGCGCATAGAAGAAGGGCTTGATCCAGCTTTCTTGGATAGATTACTAGGAGATCCTGTAAAAGGTCTTTAAAAGAAATGTTGCGGCTTCCTTGGTTATGTTTTTAGGGTTGAAAATAGTAAACTTGTTGCAGAACAAAATATTCTGAGTTTTGGAATTTTTTTTTTCTCCAAAATGGTTTTTGGGGGAGTGGAGTATAGAGAAGGAGGAAAGATTTAATGAGGCTTATGAGATATAATTGGGTTACGACATCAGGAGAGGCAATAGATATGCTTGGCAGGTCATCAGTGCCTGAGCCCAGTAGGTTTCGGCTGTTGAGCTACGTTGGTCTACGCCACAAATTGCAAGGTTGCAGCGAGGTATCCTGAAGACTTTTTGTCTTGTATTCCGTGGCAGGAAAACAGCAGATGAATACACAGACGTATATATATGTGCATACACTTACCTTCCTTATTATGCACAGTGGGTCTGTACACGCGCACCTCCAGATGAAAAATTCTTTGTCTCATCTTCCCATTCTTATTTTCTACAGCAGAGGGAAAGGGAGGAGAAGGTTGATGTCATATCAGAAAAAGGCAACTCTGAAATGTTCACTGTTTCTGAAATAAGATCTGCCCTGTTATTATACAATAGAATGCAAAAATATTGAAAGAAGTGCCAGTGCATCTTCATGGAGATACCAACAATTTTTCCTGTAAGGTTTACAGAAAGAAAAATATTCCATGCTGCTTTTGATACAATGAAAAATTGAATAATATGGGGAAAATCGGTGCAACCGCGCGTTACTTTGCTTCTTGATATTTTTAGAAAGTCTCCTGCTCAAATATAACTAAGCTACTATCATTTCACATTAGGTTAATAAGTAATTGTAACGGAGGATAAGGAGGCTGGGAGGTAGTGATTAAAATGCGGTCAGTGCTGTCTCCATCACGCAGATGAATAGCGATATTAGTTTAAAATCTCAAATTCCTGGAGGAGATAATTTTTTTTTTTTCCCCCCAGTGTCATATATTCTTATCTTGGGGTCACTTCATTATTAGTGTGTCAGACTTGTTACTAATTTGAATTCATGTGTCTGAGAACAAGGAGCTCAATAAAAAGAAAACGGTTACTTCCATATGCAAATTCCTGCTAGGCAGATGAGGAGGTTTCCGCGGCAGCAGAAACGATGCATTTCCAGTTAAGGATGTCGAAAGCATCAGGCCTAGGCAGTAGGATCTCTTGTATGCACCAGTGAAGAGAAGTTTTCCGTGAAAAGTGACTGTTAGTGGAAAAATATGCTCTTAAGATAAGGTAGGGGTGGCATTGGTGGGAGAAGCTCTGTAAAGAAAATGGGTTCTGCCACTTCTTTGCTGGAAGAGCAGTACTGACCTTGGAGCTGGTCTTACTGGGCTGAAGCACCATCTCTGTTGCCTGTTGATGAGTAAATGCATAGAAGTCATTTGGGGTTAATTTTTTTTACTGAAATGTCACTGAACTAAATATGCATTCTTTTCATTTGACTGAATCTGCATTGTCTGATAAAAGAGACGGGGGACTATTTAAACGTAGAAGTTCTAGTATGAGTATTGACATTGTATGTGCGTATACAAAACTGAAGACCTCTGTGTCACAGATGGGTCGGAAGTATTTTTTGATACCTTAAAGAGCTTGAGGATGTATCGGTTGTTTTGCGCCGCATACCCTTGTTGTTTCCCCACTGTCACGGTGAATGCAGTAATCCATCAAAATTATTTAGATCGAACAACGGTTATCCTAACAGTTTCATAACCATCCTTTATATTGTTATAACCAAGGCCCTTTTGTCATCAGCTTTTCAACTCCAGAGCCAGCGCCCATCATTTATCGGCGTGACTAAAACCAATGGTAAGCACATTTCTGCCAGAGTGAGACTGATAATGGTTTCTGTTAAAGTCTTTTTAATGATTCCATTCGAAGCAGTGATTTCCAGAGGAAGGAAACTCCATGTGTTAGGGATCTTTTACTTTAGTCCTTTTGATGAAAAACGTACCGGGGAATAAGAAATAATTTCTGCTTTTTTTTTTTTTTTAATTTCTCAGGCTTGGGAAAATAACAGCATATAGAACAGGAGCGTGTCATTATTCCCTTCTTCCAAAAGAAAAGCTTTGTGGACTACAATGATGTAACTGCAGGTACTACGGCCTCTTTTCTGTTCTAAGAAAATTCCGGGTCTCCCGATGCTGCATACGTTAACTGACATTGCTTACGTGGTTTTGATCGTGTTCGCGGTTCCACATTACTTGAAACTGTAGAACTGTGGCTTAAAAAACTCCTTACATAGAGAGCTTTACCACCCTGCTACTGCAGTAATTATACCTGTGCTCAAGCACAGGAATAAGCGTCATGAATTTGTGTCGGAAGCATTTACTGTTCATTTTAGTTCATACAGGTGGGAAATTATTTTCCGGTGCTAGGAATCCACCTCTGCAGTTCCTCTTCTACCTTCATGCTGAACTGTTGGCAAGTTTTCCTGGTCCTAATTTTTAGTTCTGTGCAAGTATATAAAGTGTTTTTAAAAAAAGGAAAAAAAACCCAAAAAACAACCAAACCAGAAATGTTAATGAGGAGCTTATATTCATGTGATGAGAAATGTTATTTACAAAACATGTAATTTGCTGTAATTCAGGAAGCGGAATGCAGGCAGTTGCCCAGACTTGCCTGCAAACAGTGCATGGCTGGAGATGTTTGGGCTGCAATGTCCCAAGTGGGTTTTTAATCCATTGACGTGGAGAAATGTGGAGGACTGAGATTCTCATCTTAAATGCTGACCTTGATTTAGAGGACCCGTGCTCAGACAGTGGAGTCGAGACTGAAGTGATTGGGGTGGGGTTTTGTGTATATGTACTCTAGCCAGCTTAAGAGGATGCGTTTTATAAAATGGGCCATGCCCATACGATGGCTCCATGTATGTGAAGATTTAATGATACTGGTAGAGTTTTGCACCGAGTATCTTACGTGGGTAGACCATCTCATCAAGCACATTTCTGCTTTAAACTTCGCTGGGCAAAGTGGCGTAATGTTCAGTTCCAAAAACTGGAACAGCCTCTGTTTTTCGGCAGCTTCCCGGCCTCCCGGGGCCCGTGGTTGCCTTTCTGCGATGGCACGGACCACGCTGGAGCCTTAGAGTCTACGAAGGGAGCTTCAGGTCCACACATCTAATTCCTATGTTTAAAGACGCTGCGGTGGTTTAAAGAGTTTCAGATTTTTTTGTGGGGACCCAGTCTTCTTCGTGAATCGAAGTGAGTAATTTAATCTTAATTTTAGCTCATGTATACAAGACAGAGCAAAGCCGTCCCCTCCGCAGGCGCTGGACTCCCAATAGCACCTGTATGCAGGTTGCCGTGCTTTCGGGTGACCGAGAGCAGCCTGTCTCTAGCTGTACCATGGTCTGTCTTCTCAAATCTACTGGAAGATTTGCAGGTGTCTCCCAAGTAAAACTCAGAGGTTCATTGCTTTCCATTTGTGGCAGTCATAATTATTTGTAAAATAATGTGTGAAAAACTTACCGGAGTTCTTGAGAAACGCTACTCGGCAGACTGGATAATACGATCCTAGGGGTCCCTTTTAGTCTGAAATGCTATAGCTGGTCACCTGTGAAGTTGAAGTCATCTCTCTTCAGCGGCCTCGGTTTGCTTTGCCCTTTGAGACGCAAAGATTTTCAGGTGAGAGGCTCAGCTGACCACCCAGCTGAGGCAGTCACTGGTCCTCTCTGACCAGAGCACAAATCTGTCGCTTCTAGAGCTGCTAGAAAATGGGAGAAAGGAGAGCGTTGTGGCGCCTGACTATTACTCATCACATTTTTGTATTTATGGCAACCACAGAAAATTCTTAAAAAATGTTTCCAGTCTTGATTTCTCTTTTTAAAGAATCCCTAGGATGATTCCTAGGCTGATGAGCATTCAGTACTTTGTGATGCGTAATGCAAATTCACTGGTAAACAATCTTGTTTAGATTTGATTTTTAACTTTTTTTTTCTGCAATCAAAATGTGAGCAAAGGGAATTTCAGCAGAAAATGGAGGGAAGGAAGTTCTCTGTCCCACCTCATGTGAGTGAGAGAGTGGTGCCGTTAGGAAAAAATTGCAGTCAGGGAAAAAATAAAGGGAAAGACTACCAAAGGAGAGCAAACTTGTTTGTGCCTTGTCCTACTTTTCACGTTTTATGACTTAAAATTTATAAATTATTTAGCTCCCGGCATTGCTTTAAATGTTATATAAAGGTAAGTTTTAGGTGGAATCTTCCCCAAATCTGTATGTCATGAATGTTTGACAAGTGAACAAAGATAGCAGTTGTCTAGCCCCTCATCCTCTAGCATTTTTTTTCCAGGTTCAAACCCACAAATCGCTGCACTTCCTTTTTCCTCTGTTGAACAGCTGCTTCTCAGACTGTTCGTTGTTTCTTCTCATGTCTGCTTTCAGGATTACAGGTATCTCCCAAGTAAAACAATAGGTTGATGGCTTTTCATCTGTGACAGCGTATTCTCACCTCTGGCCGCGTCTTGTTCCACACTCTGGATACTTCTTGGTTGTCCTGCGTCACACTCGGCTTTCTGCTGGTCATCGCAGATTTTCACCGTTAATTCCCTTTGTGTTTTGTGGTTCTTAATTTGGTAGCTACTTTCTGAAGTCTTTTATTTCTTGCTGAATTTGGCACTGGTTGGATTCTCAGTGCTTCCCCGTGCCTCATCGGTGCTTGTTCACAACCAGTTAGACTCAGTGATGTAGCACTACCTTTTTTTTTTTTTTTTTTTTAATTACCTTTTTGTTCACTCTGTGACATTACCTTTTGGACAGTAGGTGATTTTATAGCAGAACCATTCATTGCACAATGGAGACGAGCCATGAAGCCTCTATCTTGAATAACACAGTGTTGAGGTTTTGAAGGTGTTCCTGGTAAATCACCCCAAACCCAGTAGGGAATCGAATTAACTGTGCCTTTGCTTGAACGTGTCACTTGAGGTCAGCCATCTTTTTGGGATGTTTTCCCATTTGAAACAGATTTTTCTCTTTCTGCGTAAACACAGCATCCTCTTTGCCTTTCCTTCTCTCTCGCTTTCTGTGTGGATTTTGCCCACCCCGGAGGTTTTGGGTCTCTTTGCTGTGTTGAACGCTGCAGAGCCTTTCTGCCCTCCGTTTGCCAGCTGTCCCAGCCGTGTATCGGGAGGTTCTGCGTGTGCCCGCGTGTATAGGGCTGTAGAGTTCGTAGAAAATACTTACAAGCAAATTTGATATGAAAAGGCCGTTCATAAGTTTCATAGAGCAAATCGCTATTCTCCCACATTTCATTAGACCGTCTTTCTTACTGTACTATGATAATTAATAAGTTAGACATGACAGGGCGTGAATTATGTTGAATTAATTTATACCTGCCTGGTTGTTAGCACTGAATCTGACATCTGAATGCAGTCAGCAGAGCCATGCATGCATTAACAAGATTCTTGTGAAAGCCCAGCAGTCTAAGATTATAAAATATGCACACATATGTAAGTTCTTATATTATTATTTTCTTTTAATCTGCACGCACATATACACAGACATCCCTGAATTGGAGGTAACTGGGTAGTCACTGATGAGACTTCCTTGGTCCATTTTTCTCTGGGGGGTTTGTGGGGTCTCATCCAGTCAATACAATTTTCAGCTCCGTAGTGAAATGAGCAATTTACAGTCACAGCTCGGAATTACTACAAGACGGTCGTGCCTCTAGGTTTCTCCTGTCTGCTCTATAACAAGAAATATTTTGGTGGCCTGCACTATTGCTGACAGCTTTGTTGTGAGCTTTCTAACAGTAATAAAAAAGCCCCTCCGGTACAGGAGCTAATTCAAGGTTTATGAAGCAAGTGGAATTCTTCCTGCTTGAAGACCGAAGGTGTATGTGATCCGGAAGCAGAGTCCGAACGCAGGGAAATCGAGGAGGGCATTGCCCCTCATTCCGCCCAATGGACCATAAACCACCTGCTGTTATGAGCGCCGTGCCACCAAAGAAGTTGGAGCCTTTCCAGTCTACGAAGTCACTTTCAAGCACACGTATAACCACTGAAAAGGCGTGGAGGATGAAGAGTACGGTTCTTCCCTAAAAGTAGTTTCTGTCAGTGTCTTTCTCCCATCCTGTTGCAGGTCTTTTATGTTTTCTCTTCTGTCTCTTCTTGCAACTACTTCAATCTTTATAATGCACTTCCTAATATGTTTTCTGTATTGTCTTACTTTGGCTCTTTAAATCATATATTTGTATTCTGATTGGTTTGTGCATGATTAGGCCTTTCAAAAGCATTCGAGGAAAGTTAAGAGGGCAAGTCTCATTTTTAAGACTGTGGCTCTTTTGTGGGCTTTGAAAATTTCACTTCAAAATCTTTATCAAGACTGATGCTTACCACTTGTTTTTGTGTGCCGCAAAACTAGTGAAATCTGACTTCACAAGCATCGGTTCCCTAAACCCCGGACTCTTCTTCCTTAGTTTGCTTGGGCAAATTCCGGTACCTGCCCAATACATGGGGGATGCACCAGCACATAAAACCAGCTTGACCAGATGGCTGCTGTGTCTTGCAGCGGGCAGAGGTTTGGGCTACAGTTCCCTGATGCAAGCACCTGACCCGGAGTCAACTTCCACAGTGGAAGTTCGACAAAGTATGAAACTAGAAAAGTAGTGGGAATCACTTAGTCATGTGAAAAAGAGTTCGCTGTTATATCACCTTTCTCCCAAGAAACTGTTGTACTTTTGGTTTCATCCTGCTCTCTCCCACTGAGGTATTTTGCTCCAGCGCAGGGCTTTTGGAGGATTTTGGTCTCTTCTTTCACTGGTGCTGTTTCCTGCAGAAGTTGGGGGAAAATGTTATACCTTGTGGAGATGGGAAAAATGTGTAGTCCTGCGGAGAGCAGTGGTTATTCCTGCTGAGTTTATTGGACTTGGCATCTGGTAGAGGTAATTTTGGATTTTGGGGGTTGGACTTAAAGACCTTAAGCGGTTCTGTCATGCATTATCTTGCCATGTCCCATGTTCTAATAATGCCAAAGCAGATGGAGATGCAGACAGGTTTTTCCAGGCTGCATAGACAAAAATCACTATTAAGCTTATCCCATCTTCTTTTCCGAGTATTGCATTTTCATTTCCTTCACTTTTTTTTCCAATATGTCCCACTTCTCCTTCAGTCTACCGTTGGTCCTTTCTTAATTTTTTTAGCAACGATGACTGAAAGGATGGTGCATTTGATCGAGTGAACGATTTTATTGAAATAATTGTGCGTCTGTTGCACAAGCTTGTGATGTGAAGCCCCCGTAAATCCTTTCATAACCTTGCAGGCATCAGAGGTCTATGCAGATCACTGAGCATTTGATGCTGTGGGTTCCTTGATTACCAAAAGCTTGGGGTTTTTTGTAAGCCCGGAGAACCTCCGCATTGACAAAGGCTCGGAAGCATTGCATCTAACTTACATCTCACTGCTCCCCTGCGATGGGTGTAATACGTTTTGGGGCATGTGTAGCAGTGAGAGTGCTTCATGCTTCAATCTTGTACGGCTGAAGGAACAGCGTGGGTGTGTTTTGGTTTTCTTGCAGTCTGGTGGTTAAGGTTTCTTCCCCGGTGAGGAAGGCCCTGGATGCTCTTCCCTCCTCTGACCCAGAAATCCACATCCACCTTCCACCCTCGGTAAGGACCAACTACCTACCTTGTGTTGTATCTTCAGCCACTTGCCCTCTCTCTTCTTGGAGACAGCATATATTTAAAAAAACCCACCAGATCCTCCAGGCCCTACAAGAAACTGGAGTGGGCATGACTTTGAATCCCAGAAAGCTTCAAAACTTTCATCTGAGGGATAAGATGCATCACTCGTCATAGTCAGTGGCCTGGGTTTGTATTGGGTTTTGAAATGGATAAAACTTCTTGAGTCTGACCAGTGAGCTGCTGAATAAAAAAAACCGAACCAAGGATAGAAGCAGCGTCACCACTATCACTAGCTGTGTTTGAGAAGGCAACCAGCACCCTTTCACTAAATTATTTTTTTAAAGGATGTGTTATCCATCTTGAGGGCAAGCTCCAGCCTCTGCATCCCAAATGCAGGGAGTTCTTGAAGGCTTTGTAATTTAAGGTGTAATATTTGGATATGTAGCTTTGCCGTCTGCCAAGTGCAGTGTCCTTCTGCGAGTCCTATTTTAGGTGCCCAGCTCTATCTGTAAAGTAGGTACAACCCTACTGTATAATGGTTTTGGCTTAAGAAGTCAGATATTGAAGCAGCGTTCTGTCTTTTAAATTTCTTTGTCAGATCTGAGTCTCCGCATGAACAGTTACTTTGCTGGGAGTAGCATAAGTCTGTGAACTAGGGACACGTGTTCTTGGACATGGGTGACGAGTCTTATCTTGAGCTGCAAGTGCGAAGACAGAAATGAAGTGTTGTTTGTCGCTAGCCTGTAAAATTTACTCTAATTTCATTGTAAGACAAAATCGGAAGGCAAGACCACTTTTTTGGTGCATGGATTGGTAGGCTAGTAAGGGAGAACTGACATGATTTATTCATTCGTTAAGGGAGCGTGTTCCACAGGCAGCTCAGCCATCGTGGCAAACTTGAGTTTTTCCCCTGTGTTAGTTCTGCGTCGTCTCAATTTCAGCCATGAGAATATAGAATCACAGCCCATAAAAGTAACTCGGATCAACACATCTTCTTTTGTATGGGTTTTCTGGTGCATCTGTCAGGAAGAGAAGTCGTAAATATGTATATAGTGACTTTAAAGTATTTGGTTGCCACTTCCAAGTGTGGCTCACTACCATTTGGTTACAGAGTTAAGGGGAATTTCTAAAATATCTGACAGGGCATTTGAATTTGGAATAGAAGTCACTTGAACCATGTTATATTTGTGTTGTAAACTGTGGTTTTGAGAGGTTTAATTTATAAATAATTAAACCTCTCAAAACTTACTAAAACTTCTTTTCATTTCTGTTTTGGGAGGATATGTGTAAAATGGCACTGAGAGAGATTTCTTTGTGTGCACAGCTAAGTAAGCAACTTAATATTAAAATATGAAAGCAAAAGGGATATTGGCTATTAAATATGAGTGTAATGGATGGGCTTTAAGGTAATTCTGCAAGCTATTTACATGACTATGCAGATAATTCGTATTTTAATATTGATGGCAAACACTTTCACACTAAAATATGTATAAGAAAAAGGAAATTGACTATTAAAGATGTATGTAAAAAGAAAAATGTAAATGACATTTGCAAAGTGCCATGCCAACTATGATGTAGTCTGATAGCTTTTCTTTCTAAATTTACAAATTGGAAAGAATGAAATCAGATTACGAGTATTATGCACTATAGTAATGTACAGAATATTACGCAGATCAGTAGAACTCCTTTGTAGCTAATACATGCCAAATTAAATAATAAATGGAAATGTATTGAGCAGTCATACTGCGGAGAATAAGAGATTGAAAACTGACTTAAAAATAGCTCTCCCTACTCTTGCGGGAATGGGTATGGAGAGACACTTCCAGGAGTAGTGTTTTGCAGCTTTCCCTCCTGCGTTCCTCTCTTGTTGGCACAGGGTCCACTAAAGTGACCGTACAGAGAAAAACATTAGTCAGTCATAGCAGTTGTTCGTTCATCTTCAAGTATAAGACGCCTATTTTGCACGAACCTGAGCTTTGGGTGTATGTGGGCGAGTAAGAGGACTTCGGCACCAGCCCGTGCGCGGGCTGGGGCGCGGGGTACTTCGCAGTGCCGCGGTTCCTCTCCTTCCGTCCTCCTGTCCACCCTTCGCTTTGGGTTCCATCGGTACCTCTTACGGCGCTTCGCACGTGCAAGCTATTTCGGTGGACGTGCAGTCAGCTTCAAATGCACCATGGAAGCGCGTCCGTACTTTCTGTAGCGTTTTACACGAGCCTTTGTAGAAGGCTGCGTTGCTTTTGCGCTCCACTGGTGTGCGCGCACAAGCTTTCGGATGCACAAATGGCAGTGAGGGCGAAGGTAAACCTATTTTGATTGAACCTATTCCTCTATTAGGAATGTTTGTCTAGCAATAAAAGCCGTTCTGTTCTTCAGGGTGGTGGGCTTCTCAGCAGGCATTTAGTGTTTGGCGGGTGCCTGGGCAGGCGCCGCAGGAGGGGGTGGCAGCGGGTGGGGGTGATGTATTTTCCTGCAGCTGCCCTTTGCCCCGAGAGCGCTGGCGTGCTGCAGGGCCAGTTCGGATCCCCGTGGGTTCCTGTGACTGTTTCAAAGAGATGATTTTTTAGCTATTTATATTACCTATATTTTTATATATATATTTATATGTTTCTATATATTAAATATGTTTTATATTCATATAAATAGTAAATATTTATGTTAAAATATTATATTTATATTTGTTTTATATCATTTACAAATATTCTCTATTTATATTAGATATTTCAGCTATTCTATAGCCTTGCCATCTTCCCTTGGCCTCTCTGGGGAGTTGACTGGGCATAGAAAAGTGGAGGATGACTCTGTGTGCCTGATCAGCACGTAATTAGATTGAGGTGGTCTCTGCTTGAAGAAGGTCTAACAACGGCCGAAGCCCTGAGTCAGCACGGGAACTTACGCTGCTGACAGTCGCTGAATTTCCTTAAACTTGGTACTCGCAAGGCTTGTGTTCAGGTTGATGTCAGTGTTACCCGAGAGCTGCGTGAACTTTCTGATTCACAAATTTACTTTTAATGCACACTTAAGTTATATTTGGTCTAGAAAAGCAGCAGCGTGTCATGCTTCGGCCTCCCAGGTCTTATGTTCGTACTTGCTTTTCTAAATGAGGATGAGATGGTGTATGATCAGTGAACTGAAAAAGCAGTTGAAATTTGAAAGCTTTTACTTATGCGCTACAGGGAGAAAGAAATGAGGTGTTCTGCCTGAAACCAGATTATTTTAAATGTACCAAATTGTTCTACAGAAATGTCTTCTCAAAATACCAGGGAGGTGAGTTTTACGAGATCTCTGGTCACTCCCTACAAGTTAGCCTTACCAAAATTGTTGATGTCTTTTTCCTTCCACCCCAGGTGAAACACTGTGTTACTAATACAGAATTATTTGTTATTAAATACTGTACTCATGTCTCTATGACGCATTAATTTTGTGTCATACAGAAAATGGCGTTTGAGCACACGTTTAGTTCTCATGGTTCCCACAGCAAGATGTGTGTCTTCTAGTGCCACAATGCAAGCTATGTTTAGTAGAAGCGATAACGGTGCATACTACAATTTGTAAAGTATTTGGTACCAACTACCAGCTCAACGCGAAGAGCAGAGCATTGCATCGCTCCTGGATGGGTTAGAGCGACTGTCTGGCGGCGAGGAGCCACCCGGGGCAACCTCTGCCAGAGGAGTTCAGAGGGGGCTCTCGGCTGGGAGCAACGCTCTGATTTTTCAAAAGGTGGAGAAAACTGGAGTAAGGACAAGAGGGAAACTGCAAGTAGGAAGAAGGAGTTTGTCCAAGAAACCTTCATACCAAAGGAGGGAGCCAGCCAGTGAGGTAGCCGTGTTCTTGTTGCGAATTGATTCGGCACACAATGCCTTGAAAGGGTGTTGTTAGCGCTTGGGGAGCAAAGGGAGACGGGTACCAGGATGGAGGGCAATGGAGTATCCTAGTACATAGCAAAGGGAAGGGCCTTTTGTGACTACAGCTGTCTTGCCTAGCGTGATTTTTTTTTGAGGCAGAGGGAAATAGGCGGTAGTTTTGCTTTGTGTCATTTCTGCAAGGTGTCACTCTGATTGAGACGTGCAGGTGGAGGAAGGTGGGGAGATGCTGTCCATTTAATTGGTTAGGACAGGTGGAGAAATGCATAGAAGGAAATTATCGTAAAGGTGGTGAAAGATGTGTGCAGCTCATTTTTTAGCACAGGAGTGGCAACCAGTGGGAAGACTACGCAAGGTAAGAACAATAACTGTATATTGCTGTTTATAACCTAAATCTTTTGAGGTAGGGACTGGCTTGCTTTTGCAAAATAGCCAAAGTAATGTCTCGAGACTCCGATGAGAACTTCTGCTTTTAGAAGTCTTTTGCAGGTTCATCATTCTTGAAATGATGTTCTAGTAAGTTTCAAATACAAGTGGCATCGATCTCTCGCCTACTGTGAAAGTTGGTTTACAATATGCAATCTAAATTAGGGAAAAAAATTAAATTGCAGTAATTATAGAGGTATTGTGTGTTTTACACTGCAGTAAAAAGAAATCGTAATGGCTTTGTTTGAGTACTTTCAGCATAGGAACACAATGATTTCAGAATGCTGAATTTTGATAGAAAACAATGAGCCTCATTTATTTGTAAGTAATTGTATCTATTTCGATGGTGTCTTTCATTGTTCTCATTTTGCCAGTGCATTTGTTTTTTCCTTTTTTTTCTTTTTCTCTTTAGCTTTTCTCCAATTCAGAATTTTCAGCCAAGAGTTTGAACTGATCTAAATAGGCAAAGTTCGTTAAAAATGGTGAAGTCATTTCTTCATTTAAATTTGCAAGGAACTGACTGTCCTCACTTTTAGTTAAGTAATAGCTGGTTTTCTCATTGTAAGAATAGCACTCTGCCTTTTAAATTAAATAATTGCTTTCTAGAACTCGAAAAGGATGTGCCAGCAGTTGCTGAACCAGTGGAGTCGTGCAGAATTTGTAGGTTTTGCCTGTCGCTAATAGACGTTACATGCACAGAGCAAAAAGAGACTATAGTGCCGCTGGCAGGAATTTCTGAAGAGCTGTATTTTGCTTCTCGGCTCCCCCCAGTGTGAGGCAGGCAGATGCCAATGTTAGTAGCTGAATATTTTAGGAGGACGGATGTGTTTGTGTGTGTCTGGGAGCGTGTTGCATAGCTGGGATGTGATATCATCCGAGCCTGGGAATGTGTACAGAATAGCTCTGAGATTTGAGGAACAGGCTGAGGAAACAGTTTCAGGAAAAGGCCTGAGGCACAATGAACGTGCTAATAGCTTTCTATTAGCAGAAATTCAGTTTATGAATTTCACCTGTTGCTCTTTGGCACGGTTTTCTTAAACCGTGTCTGTATATACGAATGCCTATGTAGCGGTACCCATCAGGAGTTGGTATTTCTCAGTTTGAGGCACCTTTGTTATTACATATAGCTTTACTATGCCTTAACCAAGGAACTGAAATTTTAATATTGGATACCTAATTCACATTCACTTCTGCGTCTGTGTATTTTTTCGTTTTCAGCAGTAGTAGTCGATAAAGTGAAAGAAAACTGCATGGGTGCAGCCGTGCTGAAGAAAAACTTGCCAGTTTTTTTAACAAGTTCGGTAACATACTTGAACAGTAGAGGTGGGTCTAGGCCAGGTAGTGCCCTTTGTGCCAGGGATGGGAGCAAATACACCTGTTTTGAACCATTTTGTCTTTTAAAAGCAATGCTTTTTTCTCATAGAAGAATTTTAAAAGATTTTGGTGGATATAACCTGTGACTTTAACTTTGTTGAGCGTGGTCTGTGGCAAACTCTACCATATATCCTTTTAATTCCAGAAGATATTTGAGCAGGCTCTCTTGAACCCAATTTGGTATTCGCTTGGCCTTGCCTTGGAATAGTTGTTTTGATCTCTACTACTTTCCTAGTGATTTCTAGCATTTGTGCGCTTTTTTTTTTTTTTTTTTTTTTTGCCACTGCTGGGCACTGAGCTGACATTTAGTGGGAATAATCACAGAGCTTACAAGATCTACCACCTGCATGGTACAGTCGAGTCCATTACTTTGTATGTGAAACTGGGCTTTTTTTTTTTCTTTTCTTTTTTTCCTTTCCCTCAAGTGCATTTACTTCTGTTTTCTTCTATTGGCTTTCATCTGCCTTTTACTGCCCGGCTACTCAGTACAATCAGGTCCTCCTACAGCTAACACACGCGTATTCAGCTTTTCTAGATGTGTTTTGTACTTTGGAACATCAGTATCCAAAATGGGAGCGTATGTTTAGGAAAGCTTTAAAGGTTGTAACCTCTTGATTAATTCATACCCCAAAGACTCTGGAATTTGGACAATAAGAAAAAGACTCAATTCTGGTTTAATGTTAGCTGAATTAAAGAAAACAAAGTTGAAACAACTTGCTAGTTATTAATTGGCTTTGAAGATGTGGTGTGGGTTTTTGTTTTCCTCCTTTTTAGATAGAGAATTCATTTCTTAACAAAAAAAAATCAATGGAGTAAGGAAAATTTAAAAATAGCCAAAATAATAACTGTTTTGCTTAACATGTTGTAGCAAGAACTGTTCTCTTGATGTTCCTGAACTAACAGGACTGTTTCCTGCCGCAAGGACTAGTGAGATCTTGGCCATCCCAGCAAAGTAAAGAGTGAAAGCTGGAGTTTTTCCTGGCTCCTTCATGCATTTGTAGGTTCTTTTTCAATTTTACATTCCTACAGGATAGTTTTTGGAGGCACAATCAACCTGACAGTAGTACTGGCCAGAAAGCTTCTGAGCTGTAGGTAGCTTCTGCTCTTTCGAGATTTGTTCTAGTTTGAACTGCATTTGTCTTGAAGCCAGAGACCTGAGAAGCACAGGTCTTGGCCTTTAGCATACCCACCAGAAATCCAGGCTGATTTTTTGTTATCTTTGCTGGAAACCTTCACAGCAATCTGGCAGATTTATCCATGTTTAGCTCTGTTTAGCAGGAATGAATCACAAAGAGGGGCTCTAAACACTGGGGAAAAAAATGTGAGAAGTGCAAATCAGTACTGAAGGTGAACAACAACAACAAAACGGTAAGGGAATAATAGCGTGTCGGTTATTGTCTGTGGAGCGTAAGAATACTGAACAACTTGATTTATGTAGGATTTTTTTTTCCCTGAGATGTAAAATTCTTTGTTCTTGCTTTTTAGAGGTGTTTGTTCGCTGTCGAATCTGTAGGTTTCTTACTGGTTTGGCTTATTTAAGAAAGTCTTTTGTTGAAAATAAGTAGACAGAATAATGATGAATCTAATGGCAAAAGAAGTTTGTAAATGTAGAGAGAAAACACCATCCTTCAAGGCTTTGTCACTGCCCACTGCACGGAAAACCCCACGGTGGTTTCTCAGTCTCTCTTACAGCGCAGCTTTTCAGCAACAGCCATAATACATGGCATTAAGTATTAATTTGGCCTTTTATTCTCCAGGGACGTTGCATGTTTGTAACCAATATATTATCCACGTATTTTGGTTCGTCCTCCTCCACCTCACACTTACTGGTAGATCTTGCGTGTCTGTGTTACTGAAGAGACGTCAGGTAAAGTAGTGACAGCTGAGTATGCCCCGGCAGCTTTAACGTCTTTCTGAAAACCAGCTGTTGTGAACAGATAAACTTCTGACGTGGAACGGCTCAAATGCAAGCAGTAGGGCCCTCAGTAAATCCTACAGGTCTTGTTAGGCCTTTGCTCCCCAAGATCAGAGCAGTGCCCTTTTGTAGTGCACTGCATTACAGGGCAAAGACGCTACTCTGATCGCTCTCAAGCCTTGTGTACGTTGTTGCTGTTTCGTTGCCTGTCTAGCTAAAATATTTTATATTTTTTAACATCCTTTTCCCAAGGTGTTTTTCTTTAATCTCCTGAGATACCCCAAGCAATCTCTCTTCATGCAGTGCCGTGCAGCGAACTGCTGAGCATCTCCTGCGGGGTGCTGAGTGCCATCTCCTTGCGTTAATTAAATGGGGATTTAAGTTGGGTCACCATGAAAGAAACTTTGGAAGCTGAGCCCTGCCGCCTCCCCGATGAAGTCTGCCTCGCCCTCCGGGTCGCGCGCAAGCGTGTGCTAAAAGAAACGGAGTCGTCGTCGGTAGCTCACCTGGGCTGACCCAGGGAGGCAACATGCGGAAAATGAAACCGTCCAAATCATTATTGGGAAGGTTCGCACAGCAGGTGGTTCCCTCTATCTGCTGCTCTGCTCCGTGGGGAGAGGGAAGGGCCGAGCCCAGCGAGAGAGGCATCGCCCCGCTTTCATAGCCAGAATTCCTGTTCTCGGAGTTGTGTGGAAAGCTGCCGCTTCCGAGTCTTGATCTACAGTTGTGAAAACCGTTCTATAATCTACCGATCAGACGTTTCGGGTTGAGTACTTGTTCCATCACGGTGATACCTGCGATGCTCCAAGGATAAACCTCCCATTTTGGAAAAAGAGTATTCAAAGGAGGGTCGATTGAAATGGAGAACTATATAAAGGCAAAACAAAACAAAACCCCCTCAAACTCTGTGTTGATGGTGTTTTCAGCACGTCCAGAAAACGTCCACAATAGCAGTGCGGAGCAAAATTTTTTGGCCAAAGTGACCTTCATTACAACAACAGGCAAATTCAGGCGATGCAAGTAGCTTATAAATTTGTTCTGAGTTTAAGAAACCAGTGTTGTGAAAATAGAAATTCTTTCTTAAACAACATTGCTGTTGCTTACTTTATTTTTTTCAGACGCATGATGTTCAAATCTAATAGGACAAAATTGTACAGTTTGTGTCCAGGCCAAAGATCAGAAAACACTTTTAGATTAACTTCAGGTGGACATTTTTCTGTTTGTTTTGGGGGTTTTTTTTGTATCATAAATAAGCCGAGCACATGATTTCCCCCATTTTTAAACAGATTCTCATTGTTTAAATTGAAGTGCCAGGGATCCGAAGTTCAGTGTGTGGGAAGTTGTATAAACATTGAACCAAAAGATGGTCTCTTCCCCAAAGAACTTGCCAATTACTGTTTCAGTGGAAGCGTTGAATGATTCATGTTTCAGATTTGAGCTTAGGAACTCTGGTATACTCAGCGTTATGTTTTACACTTGTTTCTCTGGGTGGGGAAATGCATTTTAGCTGAGGGCAGCTAGTACCTCGAGATCTTTAATTTCCATAGGTAGCAGACAAGGTGTTGCTTGCAAATACTGTCGGCAAGAGGTCCGCCTCTAAGCAAAAAATCTGCTGGACTCGTAAAACAGTGGTTGCAAACTAACTTTCTCTCATGGGGAAGAACAATGTTGACGTTATATTGATGGCATTTCAGTAATTTCTGTCTCGGCAGTGCTTGCTTTCTGTGGGCAAGAAATGCCTGTTGATTTATATGCTCGTGCAATTAACTTCATACTTAATGTATCTTATTTTAGAGGCTGACATTCTGAAGGTAGCCTTTAAAATAATACTGTCATTTAAACGGTCAGCAGGAAAGTAATTAATTATAGATACCATTTTAGACTTCATTTAATTTATTACTTGCTAGTTATTTATTTTTGCCTCTGGCTAGAAGAGAATGGCTGAATTCACTCATTCTGCCTGGTGTTCTGGCCTCTTAATAGCACAGAAACATTAAATACTAAAACATTTTCCTGGGGTGTGTGTGAAAAACTAATTAATTTATTCTTTCCTTTTTTTTGCTGTCCACAAGCAGTTTGTGGCTTTTCTTTGGTTTTGTTTAGTAATTAGCAGCTTTTGAAATACTTCACCCATGCAGCTCCTCTCACTGATAGCTGTAATCCCAAATTTTGCGAAGTTAATGATTCCGTTTTGTTTTAAAATGAAACCAGTCACATACCCATGCAGCTTTGGTGTCTTTGAGGTCTTGCAGAATTATTGAAATAGGCAGCCCTTTGCAGAAGACATATAATACATTTTGTGTTTCTTTATACATATTTTTGTGACATCTGGAGAGTCATAACTGGCCTTTGAGTTGGTGCTGTTGGAAATGAGCGGGACAGCTGACAGCCCTTTGTTCCGGCACCTGGAAAACTCGGGGGGATCTTGTTGAATCTCTTCCATTTCCATCCTGTGTTTTCCAGATGTAAGGAAGGCTTTACAATTGAAATAATGTAAAATCTTAGGTTGCCTGTGCTCTCCTCCTTCAGATCTCAAGAGGAATGGTTCGTCTAGCTTGGGAAATGCCGAAAACATTTGGTCCGCTGTACCCCGAATATTTGCTATTTCTTCTGTATTACTCAGTACTAAGTTTCATACTTACTGCTTGTACGTCTTGTTTGCTGCTTTATTCTTTCTTGTAAGACTTCAGCTGTAAGTGTGGAAAGAGGTTTGAAGTGGAATTGTGATAGGAGAAGGTTGGGCAAAGCTCGTGGAAGGTGGTCTGTGAGCCTCTGGCAAGCTGGTGCGCTTGAACCTTTCTGTTTTCTCTTTAAATTAGAGGGCTAATTGTATTTGCTCAGGTTTTGGGGGCAGCTGACTTCAGAATCGTTAAGAATTTGTCCCAGTGCCTGAAGGAAAGGCAGGAGAGAGGAACGTACAACTTCGTAAGCAAAAGATAACGTCCGGGAGTTCAGCTCTTCAGGTGCTGCGCTACAGGGCACTTGTCAAGTTTTTCTTCCCATTCCTTCTCTTCCTCTCCCCCAGCCTCTGCTCCCCGTAAGCCTCCTTCCTTTTGATGCCGGCAAAACCGTGGCCGTGGTTATGACATTTTTCTGCTGTTCTGGTGAACTCCGCCGACGTGTCACTCTCTGGTGCCTCCTGTGCATCGGTCTGCAAGTGCCTGCTGTCCCTTTGGTCTCCTGGAAGGTCTTGCTGTGATTTGTCTATAACAGTACAAAAACCTACACGGCAGAGCCCAGTTTATGGCCTGGGTGCTTTGGGAATGTAAAGAGCCCCGCTTTCTGAGGCACTGGGGCTGTTTCATAAGCAAACAAACTCGTAGGACATAGAACAAGCCTGCTTTGACGTGCATAAATCCGCTGGCACCGTCAGCAAAGTAAGGAGAGGAGAGCGGGGCTTGTAGAGGATGGTTTATATTCAAAGGGCTTTTTGCACCCTAAATATGAAGAAAGGGAAGACTACTTTTAGGATTATATATTAGGATCTTCTAAAGTTAAACACAATTAGTAAAATAGTGGCTTAAATTGAAGTTCATGTCTTGATTTTCCTTTTAATGGATATAGTTCATGTTCACTGAATGAATAAATGAAGATTAATGAGCCCTGGAAAATAGTTTAATTTACTCAGAGAATGGAATTACCTTATGATGGAACCATCATAAAAAGTGTTTATGGACTGTAAACAATGGGCTCTGATCTGCGTCATGAATCTTGTCTCAGAGGTCTGCAGCACGTGTTTTTGAGGGGTTTAACAGTTGATAAGCATTCAAAACAACTGTATTAATTTTTTAATGTAGAACAAAATACATGGCTGATGAAAACAGTGTGACAGTCCTCAGTAATGATTTTTACTTTGTAATTGGGTAAAGCCGCATAAGGCTGGAGGAGCAGGAATTTCAGTCATTTTCTGAAATTTTGAAGGTAAGAATATTCCATGAAGATACGTATGCAGAAAAGTGCCTGGCTGAAGAAGAAGAGCTAGACCTTCAGAAATTTTGACATTTGCTTTTGAAACAGAAGACCAAAGGTAGCGCTAAAATTAAATAAATACACAAGGGATGAATGCAGGTAATTACAGCAATGCAGGCTCGCGCTTGAATAAAGAAGGTCAAGATCAGGACTGAGCTGCAGAAGCGTTCTGCAGCTGAAACCTCTTCAGTAGTCAGCACCTTTAATTGTGTAAGTGCATTTTTTAAACTGCATTTTGTGTTAAATGTATGTTGCTATCCAAATCTGTTGCTCTCCACAGAACACATATTTCCCCACCGAAACCAAAAGCAGAAAAAAAAAAAACCCCAAACGCTTCTGTGTGAGGGGAGAGTGAAGTTGTGCCTCAGGATTGTTTCAAGGTGGCTTTTGGGTGCAAAAGGGATAATGCCTCATTCTTCTTGCAACTGCGTGGGGTTTTTCTTTGGTAGTTTTTGGGCATTTAGACACGATTGCTTTTCTTTTTATGAAGATTTTGCAAAAAGTAGCTCTATAACCTTCCACTAAACAAAATCATTTGGGGGATCCATCTCTTCCCTTGCAGCTGCCTTGTTCGTAATGTTTTGTTTACTTTCTGTGTCTTGTGCTCCATCTGATACTGTTAGACCAGTTAACATGTCGTCTTTAACCAGGCTCTAGAAGGTACCAAGTCGTCATGTATAAAGACTGATGCTTTCGGTGACTAGTCTGACACTTTCCAGAATCGGAAATCCCGATATTCTAACACTGCTGTCTGCTTCGTACAGCGTAGCTGAGGAATAAACTGCTTTTTCGTATTGCAGATATAACGTGTGAAACTTTGTAGAGGTTTTCTTTTGCTTTTTCAAGGACTACTTTGAACGGTCTGCCATTTATCCCCAAATATCAATGGCTCGTATTTTCTTGGATCCAAGAAAGAAATAGACTTTTGAAAAACTTTTCCACGTTTTGGCAAGCTCCTCAGCATTGTCTGTCCTGGCTGTGTCGTTGCCAATGTCTGCGCTTGCGTCTGCTCTCTTTTAGCTTTCCTAGTTTAACGGGGGTGCTACGGTGAGACTGCACTGGGGTCACTGGGGAAATACCTGGATGATTCTCAATGGACTTGTGGAATTGTGTGAACTGGAGTAGCACAGAAAGCTTCATGAATACCGTGACTAATGATAGGGCTGGCATAAAAAGCAAAGGGTATGATGAAAATGAGATATCTGTACATCTACCACCTAACCCATCAGCTTCAAAACATTGAATGAAGGCAGTGGTTTAACTTTTTTCTTCCCCCCGTCTTCAGCTTCATTTTTTTTTTCTCAAGTGCTATTGCAGTTATGGGGAGGTATCGCCCTGGTTTTGTGAGTGCCAGAGCTCCCTCCCTCGTGTGAAATGCGCTTGCTGATAAAGATGAAATAACTTTTGTACAAAGTTGGTTTTTTTTTTTTCCTTTTTTTTTTTTTTCCTCGATGCATTCAGCAGGGTGGTCTTTTCCACAGCTGGTGTAGTACCTAGCGGGCTAGTAGCTTCCCCACGATACACACCTGCGGGAGCCGTCCTGGGTTCTTACAGCAAGACCTCTCCGTCATTTAAGTTTCTTGATGCTCCGTTTCTTGCTGTGGTTACTTTTGCAGCTGAACCTAACCATTGCAGGAAGTCATTCCGAGCCCTCCTCCAGCCTCTCTTCCCTACTGTCCAATTTTTGAATCCAGGATCCGGGCCACAACAAGGAAAACAGCCGCCTGTGCTGGATCCTCCGACCCCTTGCAGCAGCGTTCCTTCCTTCCTTCTCTCGGAGGCCTGTGGTGCGGCTGCTCCCGCCGAGGTTTTTGTGCCGATTGTCCCGGCTTCGTGCCTGGCCCGTGCGGCGGCACCGAGAGGAGCTTTGCGCCACGTTCGGCGAGAATCCTGCGTACGGGACGGCCGCTCCCAGAGCATCCCCTGCCCGCAGGTCGCCCGGGAAGTCCCACGGGGGCTGCGTGTCCAGAGTGGCGACCGGGCGGTGGAACATCCCGGCTCGTTCCCCAAGCGTAGCACGTGTGGAGTAGGAAGACTTCCAATACAAAACCATGTTTATGAAGAGTGATTTATTGTAACAATTTTTTGGCTGTTAACAGCTACTGTTAAGCAGTAGTGATTTTCATTAGCGAATTGCTTTTTTCCGGCTTGAAAGCAATGTAATTAATTGCTGCTATAATACTTTATATTGTTTGGGTTTTCTTTGCTGATCTTAATTACAACGCGTCTCTAGGAGCAAAATGTCTTCAGAAAGACTTGTATGGAAAAATCCTGTAAAAGTCAACACATACATCTCGGCATCAGTTATATTTGCTGGTTGTGATTTGTAAGTGTTGTTGCCAGAACAGCTACGGAAAACTGTTCTGTAACCTAGTCTTTTGCTGCATTTGGGGGACAAATGAAACCATTACAATTTTATTAATTTTCATTCACTTTGGTTTTTGCTGTAACCCACTGAAATAAAAGTAATGTCGTCTTGGCTTCCTCTCAGTCAGATTCAAAAGGACTTCTCAGTCAGCGTTGCTCGCAGAAATGGCCGCTCCAAAGTGGGCAGAAAACTTCTGTTTTCTGTGGAATTTTTCTTGCTTGGACCTCAGTAAAAGAAAATTCTTTCTAAAATGAGGAAGCCATCTGTTACAGACCATTAAGTGACATAGTGTCGCACTAAGGGAGTCTGAAGTATTTGTTAACTTATCAATAATAAATAACTTTTAAAAGCAGAAAGATAACTTTAGTACATAAAATGACATGGCCACAGTTTAGCTACAGTAAAATGTTAATGCATAAAACACAAATGAGGAACACTTTACTTTTTTTTTTTTTTTTCCCCCCCCCCCTTTTTTTATTCGCAAAGAGAGCTGGTAAGTGTGGTGTGTTTGAGTCCTGTTCGTTGCTCAGAAGAAGAACTGCCCAAGGTGAGATTAGAGTGCTGGGGGAGAAATGAAGAAACACAGCTGCTGAAGAGGCTGTAGCTTTTGCTACGAAGGTCTTCCTCGGCCAGACGGGCATTTCAGGTGTTCTCCAGCGAAGAAATATGTTGGGGTAACGCAGGCAAGAGAAGGGTAAAGCCATTGCCTTTATGAATCTGTTCTGAGTTCAGCTCCACGTTTGAGTCTCCCACCAGCGTGGCTGTGGGAGCTGTGAGCAACGCCAAGCCACCCGTGCGCGAGAGAGATTTCGTGGTTGGAGTACAAATTTAATGCTGGTGGCTGCTCATGCACGTGTGAACCCAGACAAGCTACAGTAAAGGAGATTAAGATCAGTGGTTGCTTCCATGCAGAGCAGAAAATTGCCAACATAAGGCATAAGGACGTACAGAGTCTTCATAACTGACTGCTCTTTCTACCACCACTCTTATTTCTGGCAGCAATACTTTTCCTGTTGGGGATAGTTCAGTGTTTCAAAGGTCCTTGTATAGCTGCATGGCTACAGTAAACTCGTCCCACTTCAGGTTTGCATATAGACCATTTCTGTAATTCTTTTGTAGGACTATTTGTAGGGGCAAAAGGCACGAAGGAGTGACTGTTGGCAGTGGATTTTCCCATTTTCAAAGCAGTCTTGCTGAATTCACTCACCTGCTTGCTGTTTGGAAGGAGATCATAGTTTTACAAACATTACCACGTTTGAGATCAAGCCTGTTCGAGGTAAAGCACAAAGTGGGATACATTTGCTGTGACAAACCTTGTGTTAAAATGCTCTGAACCCAAGGAGACCTTAGCTTGGATTAAGGAAGTCTTCCTTAGCCTGAGAAATGTTATAGTAGTGTTCTGACAAGGAAAAGTTAGGTCAGGTTATCAAGTTTGAAGTCTTTGTTGCTGAGATCTTGCTGTTATTCAACTATACTTTTTTTTTTTTTTTTTTAATGCATTTGGGTCTTGGGTACATTTCTGCTACAGGGTTTTATATTCATAAATGGGCTTTGGGTTTGGTTTGGTTTGTTGGTTTTTTTCTTTCTTTTAAAAGAAGTGCCTGGCATTTGATTGCAGCCTTTACACTAATAACTGGGCTTACAAGAAGTTTTTTAAAAAACCTAGTTACCAATATCTTTTTTTTTGGTCTTCAGAACAATGTGTTCGATCCTTTTTTGCCATCATTCCAGACATAATGTTTGTTGAATATCTTCCCTAAATAAAGGCTAATCATAGTTTTACTTGTTTTTAGACAACCACGTTACTGGTAGGTTTGGGTTTTTTTATGCTTAATCCTAAAACGTTGCTGAAAAATTCAAACTCGGATTCAAATCCAGTTTTCCTCAAAGCATGGAAGATTTTCAGGTCTGACGAGGCACTTCGTCTCTGACTGGGAAGCTTATGCTTCAAAGCTAAAACCTGCACTTCTAGTGTAGGGCTAAGTAAAGCGATGTCAAATTGTTTGCAGATTGCAGGCCATGATGAATGAGCACTGAAAATATTTGAACTGCTTTGCTTTGGTATCAATCTGTTGTGTTAAGAGAGAGCATATGGCCAGATCACGGCGGCCCCTCGGCTATTGCGAGTGCTGGCGCCTCAGCAGATTTCTGATCAGGAGTGTCTAATGGCCACACGTGCCAGCGACAAGGCTGTCAGGATTCCCGCCTCCCTTGTTGACAGCTGGGATAACAAGATATCCATTTAACATATATGCATATGGAAATGTCAGGTTTTTTCCTTTAACAGAAGACATCGAGTCATAAGGCTGTTTGTTTGTGACACGGAACATATTCTAGTTTAACATGTGCAAACGTAATAGTTGTTATCTTAACGTGGACAAATTTTAGGTCTTTTTTTTAAATGGTTTTGAACTTAGCCTGGTAGTGTTTTTAACACAAGTTTCTAACAACCCTAACAGTTCGCCTTATGCGTGAATTTTGAATATAGCTGCTCTACCCAACAGTACGCAGACTATACAGTCTAATGTAATCCAAACTTTAATTCAATCTTATGGCAATACCGCGGTGAAAATTTTCTTCATGGTCTAGCAATTACATTTGTCATTTGCTGTACCGTAGAAAACATCTTAGTTAGGTTTGAGCAGACGGTGCTGGTTTTCAATTCTTGGCAGTGGTGTAGGTAAAAAAAAAACCCTTTGCCATTACTCTACAGATATGGTGAAGAACTGATTTGTTTGCTGTTAAAAATACTGCTTTTCCAAAATGATTCTGATTCTTGAGGTTTCTCATCGCATGTGGAGGAAAACGGGTCCTTTAAAGAAGAAAACCTTATCATTTGGCTTTGTTATGAAAATCTTAGATAATCATAAGGACTATCCCATCTCAAGAGTTGAAAGATTCGCATTTATGCCTTTTCATGCCATCTTAATAACTTTGAAGAGAGTAACTTGCTCGCTCTCTGAACAGGTGGGGACGAACAAGGTGAGAGCGCTTTATGAATTAATTATTTTTCCCTATTCGTTGTATTTCACTAATGATATTTCAAAATACAAGGAAGAATTGTAATAGCAGTTACAAGGAAATTATCTGTAATCCAGATAAAGAATTATTTCGGTTTCAAACACCATCTACCAGGTTAAAGTCTCATGGTAATGAATACGGGACTATCTAAAAAGAGGGGGGCAGGGAGGGAACCTGTTTTCTTTGATTCAGCCTTTCAGACTCCTAGATATCAGAGAGAAAAGTAAGTAAAATAGAAAGTTTCTGTCTTTGCTTGTGACATAGCTAGTTTCCGCTGCCAGGGTTCTGCATCCCTACCGTTAGATTTTACTCATATATATTTCTTTGTGAAGTTTTTGGCATGGATGTGCTCTTATTACCAGCAGAAGAGCACTAGATAACGTACTACAAGAGGTATCTTACCACAGGATAGGCACTGGTTACCAGGGAGGTGGTGAAATACAAGTAGTTTCCGATCTTACGGGCCAGAGACTATTGAAGTGTTAAACAAACCGCAGGGCTGAAGGAAGCTGTTTGCATGTCACTGATTTCAGACAGCGTGTGAGCGGAGAGGAGTACCTGGCTCGTCTGGGTAAGGTTGGAGTTCTGCCGACAGCAAACCTCAGGGTTTCACTCCGCCGGGATTCTGGCTGGTTGGACCCTCCGCAGGAGTGGTGCCTGGTGGAGGTCCAGCACAGTCAGTAGCCAGGCTTGCTGCTCTTGTTCCCTCTGGGAAAAAAACGGTGCTGATTTGGTCCCCGTTTCTCTGCTCATCAGCCAGGGCTGCATTTTAAATGGGCTGCTTTTAAACGGCTCGCTTTTCCTATGGAAGTTGTGTTCGTGTTGCTCTTGACACTGCTGTGCTCGGTGTCTCATGGCAGATGCTGTGAAGCTAAAATTCAGGTGATGGTTTAAGATTGCCTGGTCTTTATGAAGGACAGCAGGGGGAGAGAGCTGCTGAAAAGGAGAAGGAAAGGGCATAGAAAGGTAAAAGGAACAGAATCTGTTGTGAGTCAGGCTCTAGAGGTGGTGGCTCGTGGAGTGAAGCCTTGCAGGGAATGGAGGAGGAGGGCGTAAAGGGATTCGGTTTGATTTCAGGAGAGGGCAATGCTGCAGGGAGCAGCTAGAGCCCCGCCAAGGGTCAGAAGCAAAAGGTGCGATCTCAGAAGTTGAACTTTTGTTAAGTAGTCTTATTTTGAACAAAGCAAACCGCAGTCCTGGAAGAAGAGGAACATGTAGTCCCATGACAGCATTCTTTGACGAAGAGGTTTCTGAATTAATGTGATATATTGCACAAGAAAAGGCTCTAATCCATTTCTTTTATGTGTGCTCAAAACCAAACAAATGTAAAGCAGTTTTCTTTGTGTGTTATTTCTAGCTGCTAGTCCTTGCAACGCACTGTTCCTCTGTGATAACCTTAGGCTGCACTTTGGCTTTTTAGACTCTTAGGAGTTCCCTGGAACAAGCTTTCTTCTACATCGGCTCTCAACTTCGGTTACTGGCGCGCTACGCGCCTTCTAAGTCTCGGACCGCTGAACTCTGCCACGGTGGTGCAGGTAAATCGCACGTTTTGTGTAGCAGACTTTAAGCCTGCAAGTGACTGGAGGCTGTTCTGAGGTTTGTTCTTTTTATTAGTATGTGGTTTAAGGTGGCCAAGTATAGTCATCTTTTAGGATTAAGTGGGAAACACACTTCTTTCACGGATAGTGTAAGAGAAGGTAGGGTATGAGAGCAAAAGGACTCCACATTTCTGTCTGAAATAGAAGGTTGATGGAAAAAAATTAGCAGGAGTGGTCTGGGTACATGCCATCGGCTCACTATCTCCGTTGGCTCCGTTGTGGGTCCAGCTCTGTAAACAGGACGATGACTGAAAATTGTTCAAACTGTTACTGTGCCTCCGCCTAATCCATTGGCTTTTCCTTCCCTTGAGCTGCCTTTACTGGCCCCCAGTTCTGATTTGGAGGTGGTTTCCAGGCAATTGCTACAATCGTTAAATGGCGTAGCAAAATAAGGCCATTTTAGAGTTTAGTTGAAGCGGGGAAACCTTTCATAACATGGCATAACAGCTTTCATGTAGCTTAATTGCCCTCATTAATTACAGGCAAGTCCTGCTCCCCAAAACAGATCCTTACCATGCACGTTAGAGATTTTATTTCAGCTTGGACTAAAATCAAGACTTCATTACAAACTCCTAATTTTATTGTATAACGTTTCAAGTTTGTAATGATTCCCCAAACGGATAGGAATCCAAAGTTGCTTCCTACCCGGTAAAGTCATTGCAGTCTTGTCACTTCATTTGTTTAGAGAACGTTTTGAGACCCGGTCTCTTGTTAGTCCTCTTGGTCTTTCTTTTTTTTTTTTTTTTTTTTTTTATTCATTGTAAAGATCCATGGCTTGGTTTGAGAATGAACCCCATACTAGTTGTTTTTTTTTTCTTTCATTCAAAGCACGTGGTTGGGTTCTTCTGAGCCTTTGGTTAAATCTCAAGATACGGGTCTACTCGGTCACTGGCTGACTGATGCTGTTTAACCAGGAGTTGTGACTAAGGAATGCAGACGCTGTTAGGTGTTACTGTTCATGATCTGCTGAATATTTTCACGACTGGTGCTTGCCTAACAATAGCAGCTACTCTAGTTTCTGGGAATTGGAGATCAACAGAAATAAGGCAGATCTGTGTGGCTGGGATGTTTTGCAAAATTTATCAGCCTCGAAAGATTTACCAGTATTCCTGCGAAGTTCAGTGCCCAGGTCCACTCCCGTTTTGTTCTCACGTTGAAGCTGTAGGATTATAGCAGGTAGGCAGATACTTCCAAACAGGCAGAACAAGGTTATCAAAAATGTAAAGAACTATTGCATGATATCCTTGATGTGAAGAAAAGAAACTGGAAACAGAGATCTGCTGTGTGCCTCTTGGTCAAGATGTAATTAATTCCCAAGTTGTTCAAAAGCAAGGTTAATTGCTGGTTTTGTTACACAGCCTAGTTATATTTGACAACAATTTCATATCGTATTGGCCTGATGCATAGTGCAAACGTTCCCTCAGATAACATGACACAAGTAAAAAGTCATCATCTTAATAACTGTAGCTTCCATTTTTTCTGGAGTTTTTTTAGTCACATAGGTTATTATGCTCAAGTCTGTATCTTTTTTCTATTTTTTTTAAAGAAGTTTTGTCTGTGTTTCATGTGTTTTACTGGAAGTTTTTAATGGATTAATTGTAAGGCAATAGACTAATTATAATCAGCAAGTGACTGTTGGACTCGTGTGTTGCCTTAAGTTGGGGTAAAGGAGACGGCAAAAGTCTCTGGTTTAACTTCTTGACATTCATAAGGTGTTCCCTAACTGTTGTATTGGCAGAAATGGAACACACTGGTTCCCAGTTCACCATCTCCATACCTTCTCTATAATACATGTACGTATTTTTAAAAGCCTTCCCCAAATGAGAAAGTTTCCTTCAAAATAAAATTTAGGCACCGACTTGCTTACAGAGGCTAAGGATTTGGAGTCACGGAGGGTTTCAGAATCCTTGTGACGTTTTGAAAATTGTTTTGAAAACACATTAATATTCCCTAACCCCTTTTTGTTCATGAGAGATTATCCTCATATTCTTTTTTCTGTGTAACAAAAATATTTAGAAGATAAAACCGTTTGGTTTTCCTATATGGACTGTTATTTTTTTTAGACGTACTATGAAGATAAAACCAAAGCATATTACTTAAATTTTAAATCAGTGGAAGGAAACCAAGATAACAGTTGCACGTGATGTCTACAGTAGAGCTGTATCTCCCCTGTTTTAGAAAACCCTTGAGTCTGAGGTAGAAGGCAGAATCCAAACCAAGGCTGTCCCCTACACTTTGGGAGAAACGGTTGTAGACTCTCATTAGGCATATTCTTTTCTGCTTAAGCAGCCGCATTTAGCTACGCCTTATCCATGCTAATAGAAAAGATTTATACTCTGGAACGAATCTAGGAGCTGACAATTGTTTCATATAATACTTATGGGTATCTTTATCCATAATGGAAAATACATATTAAATCTTGAAGGCATATTATCCTTTGATGCATGCTTAGCTCCTGTTACTATTAATAGGAGTTAAACATGTTGAAAGAAGAAAATATTCTCCGGCGTGCCATTTTGGAGATCACAGCTTTTAAATGCCTTGCTTCACGGAAGTGGCTTTTCTATTTTGGCCAACGGTGAAGAACTTTGGCAGCGTTATACATGCATGCATTTTGAAATACCAGCGAGAAATAATTGTTTACTAGAAGATAATGTTGTGGCATCTTCTGTTATGAACGTACGAAGTGCGAAGCCTTTGGAAGCGCAAAGCCTTAGCGGCGGAGAACGCGCAGAGAATTCATGCAGTATCCCCGAGCGCTACCATCACCAAACAGGAGCTCCAAACCCTTTTCTCGTCAGTATTTTTGTTCGGAGCGCTCCCTCGGGAAGTCATGGGAGGAGGGAGAGAAGCAGAAAGACTTTGCTCAGTCCTTGTTCTGGCTGCCTCCTTGGACTTTGCCTTTAGTCTCTGCTTCTCTTTGATGCAGGTACATGAGCAGTCCCACCACGCGGTACCGAGAGAAGCCCTTTGCCAGCCGCCTTCTGCGTCTGCTTTTTCTTTGGGTCTGTCACGCGTGTCGGTGCTGAGCGCAGGGGTAGGTGCTTCACTTTCTCGGCGCTCTCGTTTCAGACGGGAGCTTAATGGCTTTCAGACATTTCTCAGAAGTGAACCGGAGAAGGCAAATTCCAGTGTGAGGTACCCGAACCGTGGCAGGGCAGTCTTACAGCCCTGGCTCCGGCGTCCCTTTCAGTGTAATAATGAGCAATTCTTTTTCTAATAATGCGGTCTGGTACAGTTTTAGGTTCCTAAATATTACTTGTATCACCCCAGGCTCATCCTTTATCAAAATAGAGTTTGCTTTGTCAAATCTGACCTACGGTTTGTTCCACGTTTCCTGCAAGTATTTGTCTACGCGTCCGTTGTACTGTGCAGTACCCGCACTACTGCGTTTTGTGACACATTGTGTTTATTACCTTGCAGTTAGAGTTAATATTTAAAGCAAAAAATCTTTATTGTTGCTGTTCTGAAATTTGTGAGTTCATTTCCCAAATGGAGTTATCTGAACCTTTATTGAGCTGCCTTGTGAAATTGTATTGCAGGTTATTGCGTGTGTATGATCAGGAAACTTAGTAATTCACTGTATCTATTCAGATAATAAGTATGCTGACAGAGATTGGGGGTGTTTGACAGAAAAATTGGTATGGCATCTTTGTTACTTCGTTTTTATTAACGAAAACCACAAGCCTGCGTCTAAATATTTTCCTAGAATAAACGGCTAGTAACGGCAGGAATGACAAAGAAGTTACAATCAAGAACCAGGGTGATTCAGGGGGCAAGATCTGTATATATTCTAAACCCCTTGTAGAAATGAAATCAGTAAATGCTTGTTTTAATTCAAACTTGATATTTTAATCCGTATTCCCACACTTCTGTGGCAGCTTTTAAAGAAAGGTAGTTTAAATTCAGCAATAAATTGTGGCAGTGTCCTTTCAATCAGCAAAGAGTGAGAATTTGCAAAATTTACTTATGGGATCGCAACTAATTTGAGGGCTGTTTGCATTGTGAACCAGTGCTGAAGTTGGAAACTGTGAGTGAGGTTTTTTTAAGTGTTTCATTTAAACTAGTTAACTTGCAGACTAGTTATCAGCATAGCTACAGTAGCACGGAGCTTATGTCAGATAGTTTCTTCAAGGTCTTGTGGACCGTGCTGAATCTCGTTCTTTGGTGCTCCGTACATTTGTGAATGTGCTTGTTGGCTGGCTAAAGAGATACCCAGCGTATCTGCTAAAGCTTTAAGCATACCTTTAAAGCAAAAGGTAGACAAACCTGAAGACAGGTCTTTTTCCCCGCAACTAAAGGGTCAGAATGGTCTCCTCCTTTCCCTAATTTTAAAGTTAGATTAATTATACAAACTGATCGAATAAAAACTTTCTGGGATAACGTATGGAGATTCGCCTTTATCTACTTTTTAGGTGCCATCGTGTCTCCAGAGTGCAGTGTGCCGTGGCCCTCGCCTGGGTTTTCGTTCACATGTGTGTGTCCCCCGGCAAGTCTCTTCTGCAAGTCTCGGGCCTTTTGGGGGGTAACTTGAAGGTGCCTCAGTACTGTGCACTCGGAGGTGGAGATCCTGGACTTCTTGTATGCAGGTTTCTTTCCCCGGGAACGCATCCCGTTCTTTAGCGCCTGCCATGAATTATTTGTTTTGTTCCTCAGGACTGCAAGCTACAGCAATTTGAAGTAAATGTGACACGGTTATCCGCCTTGTATTTAGAAGGAAAATATGTATTTACCATCAAAAGCCTCATTTAACATTTTGGCAGGAAAAGTACACGTTCAGTTAGAAAACAGTTCTGTTGTGATCGGTAACCGATATTTAATGACATCCACCTGCACAACCTGCTTCAACCAACAGTGGTGCAACAAAACTTGTTTTCTGAACTGGACCCACTATGACCGTACAATTCTAATTTGTCTTTCAACAATATGAATTCTTCTAAAATACCACATTAAAAATAAGTAACCTCTTGCCATTTTCCACCCACTGGCTTTCTGTTTCTGGAGCAAGTCAGGTACATCACCTGCATCAGCTTGCTTCTCGGACTGAACTCCCGGTATATGCTTCGGTTGCTGGCTGTGTGCAGAGTTTCAGAAGGGCGGGTTTGGAAAAACAGTAGAAAAACTACTGCTCTGAGGATAATTTTTATTCCTCCATAGTGCAGCATTTTCAAACTATGAGGAAAATACCTTTCAGGAAAGTTTTGAAAAATGCTGTCTCTTGGGAGGAAGGCATAAAATCATTTGGGATAATAATAAACTAGAGAAATGTCAGCATCTCACAGGAGATGGGATCCAACAGGAGTCTTGAAATCATTTATTTCAAGAGCAAATTTATCATCGGTTTGAGGATTCTACTGTGGAATGCATGAGGGTGGAGGAAGGGATCTCGGGATATCAGCATGGACCTTTAAAATAGGCAGATTTAATGCTAGAGGTGAAATTCCTGGAGGGAATGCATTAAAGTTCCTTTGTCTCTTGTGTTATAAACAGCCATCCCCACCAAGCTGTGCCACTGGTATGTCCGGGAAGGTTTCCTCGTCTTACCTGCCTTGTTTGTCTACTGTGGAAAGATCATCATCAACACTATCTGTTCTGCGTGTACGGGGATATTACAATATCACTGTTGTTAGTAAAGGCACATTACGTAACCCTGTCCTTTTGGGCGGAGATACATGCTTTAAAGAAAAAAAAGCTATATAGCCTATGAAATGTTGTTTGATGTGGACACCATTTTCTCTGTTCTGCTTTTTGGATGGAAATAGGCGATCTTAACCACAACCCCCTTTCCATTAATTTCCTTAGTTAATTCTGAGAAGCTGCAAAAGCAGTGAAGATTCAGAAAGGTAGAGAAATGGGGACTTGACATAATCTTGGCCTTCTGGTAACATCTGAGTTGCCTGAATTTTGAGGGAACGGGGTCACAGCTTTAAGCCTAAAGCCACCTGTATCCTCAGCAGAGACCATGCGACCCAATGGCTCGCTCATCAGCCTCACTCGAAGATGCAAGAGCTGAGCTGTGCCGGAGGAATCCATTTCGTTTCTGACCTTCTCCTTCCTGTCCCCTTTTTGGAGAGCTCTGCAGCCTTTCCTCACCAGTTGCGTGAATTCCCCCTTCCCCTGATGCGCGAGGTGCTGGTCGGAGGACGGGCTTGGTGGACTGCGGTGTTGCTGAAGGGGGAGATTGCTGGACAGGAATAGCTGTTTTAGTAGGAGGTGCTACAGCTCTATTTGACATGAAGGTAAATGAAAATAAGCGGTTTTGGAAATGCAAAGTTTTTGCTCCTACTCTTAAACATGTTATCTGCTTATAGAATTAAAGAGCTGTATTAAATACGTTCTGTCCTGTAAGCAACGAAGGTCCTGAAAGGCAAATTTTGCCCCTTTTTAGTGTCAGTGAGAGACTTTATGAAGAGCAGTGTTCGTGTGTAACTATTTCAGTACAGTGTTCAATAGCTTATCTAGGAAAAGCTATGGATCACAAGGTTTATTGTCTAACTGTTGTAAATTTAGGCTATTTCCTGCCAGTAGATCTCTGACACTTTTGTTTCTGCAGAAGTTAGCTCTATGTTTAGATTGGCTGGGGCTGGTGGTGTTTTGTGGGTTTTTTTTTATATTTATACAGTAGATTAAAAATATTTGAGGCTCTTTCTCCCTTTAAATATTTTATGAAAAGAACAACAGAAGCTTCCTCTTCTGAACCATCAGTTTTACCGTAAACCCAAAGGGACAGTTTTACGCTATGCTCAGAAGACTTCTGTTAAGATAATGCTACAGTGGGACAAAATACATAGTGCTATTTCATCCATTGGAAACGAAGCTGCAATAACTTTTCTTAATTGGGGTGGTTTTCAGTCTTTCTACTTGGTGGTAGAATGATGGCATAAATAACGATGGAGTGTCTTTTGGGTACACTTTCCCTAAGTAACATACTCTGCGCTTTCATTTCTTAAGGAATCCATATGTTTGAAAGTTAAAACCTGTCTCCTCAGCTGATTTTTCTTCCTCATGCTGCCCAGAAAAAAAAAAGAAAACTCAGTGCCGAGAGTCTGAAATAGGTATTTCAACGGTACGTCCCGGGAGGAGTTCCCAGCATGCGCAGCACTCTTGTTGGAGGACTTTGTGTGGATTTGAGTGCTGCAGCATGAGCAGTGTCAGAGGTGCTGCCTCAGTGGTTCTGCTCTTCAGCTTTAAAGCGATTTGCGTCTTCTTTGGGGCAGGGACTTGATATGATGTCTAATATAACGGACCCTTAAGCCTTGATAGCACAAACAGGCATCATTCCTGTGTATAACAAGAAGAACAGGGGCAGTAGGTGAGTCTACAACAGCAATATTTTATTAGAGCAAATGAAAATACTGCAGTGAAATGCTGTATGTGCTAGTCAGGTTCAGCATTAAGCAGGTGAGAAAAAAAAATTGTTTCAACGGAAAATGCAGCCTTTGTGGCTCCCAGTGTGCTTTGCTGGGTGAAATCCTTGTGGCAGAGGCTGTAGGGAGGAGACAATGACCGTAGCTCTTCACTATGAGTTCCCTCTTTACTGTGTGTTTTCTTCTCAATATAACAGAACTGCAAAATACTGAGTAAATATTCCCTAGATTTCTGGCTATGTAAGGATTTTTCTGACACACGTCTGCCAGTAAAGATAAATTGGACTGTCTGGCTAAATCCAAATGAAGAATAATAAAAATAATTTAAAAAAAAAAGTGCTGCTTTGAGTAGCTTCTAAATAAGTACGTTTTTTTCATATAGTTGTGAATAGAATAGTTTTTTTTTAATGTTTGGGTGCCTGAAATGAAGAAGGTATGAAGGGCCAGGAAGAAAAGAGGTGCCTGTGTAAGTCATCTCCTGGTAAACAATTAGGAGTTTTTAACGTAACATGAGGAGCGCATCTCTTTCTAGACACTCTGAAAAACTGACTTCAACTGGAGAAGAAGTGGTCTTTGAACACAGAAGAAAAAGGAAAGTTAAGAATTTGGGGAAGGCCAGTCTGAACATAACAGGTGAGTGGTGACTGTAGAAAGAACTCGGGCAACTTACTATTTGTGGTGTCTGAAGAAGTCAGATGGGACAGCTGTAATAAGCAGGTACATATTTTTCTTATTTGTACTCTGAACCCCAATCAGCGTAGCAGTCAGGTAGCCGAGAAGCTGCATTTTAAGGTAGGTAAAGGTATGAGACCAAAGCTTTGAAGAAAGGGTGCGATTTAGGAGGTACATTGATATAGTTAGTTCTCTAACCCTAGCAGTTTTGCGTGCCATCAAGCAGTACAGGCATCTTTCCTTTTTGTGGCATTTTTCCTGCTTTTTTTGTCGAAGTTGCCAGTTTATGGTGCTTTAGATAAACTGCTACCGATTACTTACTGTATTCTGTTGACATGTAGTCCTTGGAAAAAAATTTCAATTACGTATCAGCTCTGAAGACATGTGCGTTATCTTGGGCTTTGGTTCCTTGTTCTTTATACAGCATCTTTATCTCCACTGTCTATTAGTCACTGCAATAAAAATAGCGGGGTTGACGAACATGATTCTTAATTTTTGCTCTGAAAATACACAACGAAGATCTAATGGGAGAGAAAATGGGCTGTATGATATCATTACTATAAGTGGAAATATTCTCAAGGTCTGAAATAAGATATATTTGTGATTTGGGTACCTACACTATGTGTGGGCACGTATGGGCCAAAACCATCCAGGACGTCAGTTTTTAGGGAATTCCTGTGTTGCGGTATTCATTCATGTTAGAAAGTCAGTGTGTAGAAATTTTGGACCTGTCAATTCATACAAGTTATGAATGGTTTTGTAGAGTGTAACGAATCCAAGAGAAATATGTTTTGGCACTAGGGAGCATGACATGGTTAAGAAGAAGAGAGACTATATTTTCTATTAAGTGGACTGACTTTCCCTTAGCGTACTTATGTTCACTTTACTACCAGTTAAATGCAGATTCTGTTTGCGCATTCTTTGCGGTAGTGCCTAAATAAGGGAACATGTGCTTAGCTTCCGAAACTCTCTTCAGCTGATGCGGTATTGTGTTTCAATGATATAAATAGATAATTTGAGTATAAATGCAATCTTTTGGGGGGGTCATTTAGCCATCTGCCTTCCAGAGCTCATTTCATTATTGTTGATGGACACGTGTCAAGTTAAGCCTTAAACATCTCTGCTGACAGCTAATCTACAACCTCGCTTGGCAGCTTGCTTCTGTGTTGTGTTCTAAGAGAAGAGGCGTCTGTGGGTTTCAGTGGCTCGATGATTAATGCCCCTTTACCTTCCGAAAGAGAAGCATGTTTGCTTGTTTCGTATATACTTCTGATACAATTATTGAAGACGCCCTTACCTGTTTTTAGCTAGAAGTCATCTTTCTTGTCCATGTTCTTTTCTGGGGCATTTGTCTGTACTTGATTCTGTTCTTGCTAGCAGTGCCTTTTTTTCTCTAGCATTGTTTTTCTTAGTCTCGTGGTCTCAAAATTTCTTCTTTGCTTTTCTTTCCTCTGCTTTCCTAGATCTTTCCCAGGGTGGTTTGTTCCTTTCCAAGCCTTACTTTCTAGTGGACTATTCAGTGGTATCTTCAGATTTTTCTATAGATGAAGAAATGAAGGCGTCAGCTTTAGGGTGTGTGCGTTTCACCAGTATAAAAATGAGGACATTTAACAAATGTGCCCAGTGCAATATGGCTGTGTGATAAAGACATTTGGTAAATAAATCCTACTGGTATCTTCTAATCCAGCTGGTTAGAAGGCACTTGGCCTAACGTAAGGCAGGGTCGGCATGCAATGGGCTCCCAAAGGAGTGAGTGCCAGCACTTAATTTTAGTTTTTGAAAAGCACTGCCTTCTTTTGAGTGAAAGCCAGCAGCAGCCTAATTTTAGTGTGAATTTTACACGGCTGTTCACAAGTCCAGGTGACTTTAAACTTAGTCTATGTATCTATCTTTATCAATGCCATATTTCAGGCTCCGCTTTGCTTCTCGCAAAATTTTCCTGACCTGAAATTGTCGCTGGCCACTGTGAGATAGGCCAGCGCAGGAGGAAGCGGCAGGAAAGGGATGCTTTCCAGGGGATGGCTTGGACCAGTTGTACCTTCATCGTTTTGCTTCATAGTTATGACTTGCTTCTCCTTCTGAGCTAACTTAAGTAGCAACACATGAGGCAGCCTTAACGCTCTCTACATAACACATAGTTGCCAACGTCTCCTGTATGCACAACCTCCCTCTAAACCCAGCTTACTCTAGGGCAGGAGGTATATGGTGAAACAGGTTAGAAATCCTGAGTGGGGAAGGTTTTGGTTTTTTATTTTAGTTGTGGACAGTTTTGGGTCACGAAATCAGTAATTGTATATTTGGTATACCTTGAACTTTTTTGTTGTTGTTAGACTTTGTTTTCTTTTTAGCTGAAGAGCGGAAAATGTAGAGGCTATGATTTTTATTTTATTTTTTTTTAAAGTACCTGGGAAATAGCCTCGGGTGATTAGAGCCATTAGTCAACTGTAGCAAGAAAGGCTTAAGAATCTTTTTTTAAAGGAGGCTGGAAAAGGGATAAAAAGCTGCCTGAGTTTTTTTTTTAAACATAAATCTTTGTAGATGAACCCGAGCAGTGGCTTTGATAAGCCCTCTTTTTTTGAGACATGGGAAGTCTCAGGGATCTTAAACTGTCTCAAGCAGAGTACTGCCTAGATGGTAATTAGCTGAGCTGAAGAAATTGCAGATTGATATTGATTAGGAATGGTAAAGAACAGGCTAAAGGAAAGTTGTCAATGGGCTGTACTAAAAAAAAAAAAAAAAAGTAGGATGGGAGGGAAATTCTGCTTAATGCTTCCATTTTAGACTTTGGCCCCCAAAACGGGTGTGTGATGACATATACAGTTCAAAGGTATTTCTGAAGCAGGAAGGGATGAAAACAAAACACGGGAAGAACCTGATAGTAAGGCTATAATAGTAAAAATGGGATGTAATTGAACAGCACGATATTAAAGGTCAGGCAATCGGTAATCTGGAAATTCCTCAGCTGGAAGCAACGGAAGCGAAAAGCTTGGGGGTATTCGTTGGCATGTAACCGAGTTGCTGACCTGGTGCGATGAGGTAGATGCTACCCGAGCGCGGGATGGAGAAGGCGCTTCGGTGCGGGGAAGGGAGCGGTGTCGCGGCCGGGGCGAGGAGCGGCGCTGGATGTTCCCGTGGGTGATCCTGTGCCGGTCTGCGTATCCCGAAGGTGAACTCAGGCTGGGGTAGGTGAAAGCAGGGCTGCTAGGAAGGCGGGGAAATGGAAGAATGTGTTCATTGACACTTCAAAAACGTCTTTAGCCCCAGTCAGTACTGGGGGGGGGACAGTGAGACTGAACTGTTGCCTCGAGCTGTTTGTCTCAAAGATTGCGGGGTGCGAGAGACCCGACTGTCATCTCAAGCCATTCACCTCAAGGCTGTGAACTGTTTATCTCGAGCCATTTGTCTCTGGGATGGGCTGTTTAAGCAAGACCCTCCTCTGTCCATGAGGCCGATTACCAGGCCATTGAGGCATCCACGGGAAGAAACGGGCTGGAGCCGACCAAGCATGCAGGAAGGTGGAATTCTCAGGGAAACTGTAGTCTTTGAGATAAGGTACTGGTTTCTGGTGTTGATCACGCGAACGTTGCGTGATAGACGAAACCTGCAGTGCGTGAACAGGACATGAACAGTACATATCGCATGCATCATCGAGCTATGCCCTGTAAAACCCGTGGAGACAAGCCGTGGTGGGCTCCTACCACCGAAGAACTGAAGACTGAGGACCAACGGCGCGCCGCTGGATCCATGGCGGTGACTGTCCTTGCAACTCTAGAAACTCTCTTGTGTCTGCCTTTTCTTCCATTTTATCCTATCGCTACTATTTCCTGCTATTTTCTACTTTTGATAGCAAAAGCTCTGTTGGGGTATGCGGCATTTGACCTCGTTTGTGTCTTAATCTCGCTCTTGGGACCGTATCGAAACCTTCCCCGACATTGGATCGGGACAGTCGCACACATCCCAGTGGCCGCTGAGCTGGTCAGCGGTGGCAGGGCAGGTCTGAGGAGAGGCCAGGACGTCGGACTGGAGCACAGGGCCTGGTCCAGCGAGGGCCATGGCCAGGTAGGGGCATGGCTGAGGTGCCGCAGCAGCGAGGTACAGGTGGGGTCCCAGGCGAGAGCCTTCAGCTTAAAAGCGGTGCCGAAGGGACGAGTAGCCCACAGCAGCTTTTTTCAGGTCTGTTCCTACCCATGCCGGCCCCGAGCCCGGGCAGCCAGACTCCCGAGGGCTGGGAGGACGCACCCAGGGGCCTGGTGCTGTGAGTCTGTGTTAGAAGATGTCTTCCTTGAGCTCTTCCATGTGACGGAACCTGCTGCGTTTACAGCTGGCCCTTACTTTATGTGAGTGGCCAAGATCCTCCCAGAGGAGTGGCACCTAGGAAGCGCCGGCGAAGCTATCCAGTTAAATTTTTCCCTCATCGAGGGACCTCTTGGTCCGGACTCCGATCTGACTCCCCAGCTGACTTTGGACCTGTCCTGTCCCTGGGCTGTTGGCCGACCCAGTCACCGTTGCTGGACCTGCCTGCCCTTGGTGCTCTCTGGCACTGGCTGTCATTTTTGACTCGGGCTTCTTGCTGGGTCAGTTTTGGGGTATCATCGGGAGGCAAGCCTGGTTTTTTGCGTCAAGATAGGAAGAGAAGAAGAATCCTTTGATTTACACCCTCTACACGTCATTTCATGGACTATCCCCTTCTGATAAATCTCACTTCTAAAATAAATCATTTTAATTTGTTTTCATGCTTTTTTTTATGAGATTCTTTCCACCTTCTCAAGATAATTCATCTGTCAACTGTTGACCTTAGCACCGATTGCCAGATTTAACATGCAGAAGTTCTTTATGTGATTACAAAGCAAAATATCTGCTGGATTGTGGTTTAAAAAATCCGAAAAAAGTATAAATCTTGATTATTTTAATATCCAAGTCTAATACATAATAGAGGAGTTGGGACGGGTCAAGGGGAGACTTTGCTTTGTCTGCAGACTAGATGACTTACCTGTAGTATATAAATCTGATAGCGTACAGCTCGGTTTTTAAATCCTTTCTCCTATCTCATGCTTCCCCTGAGTAAGATTCTTGCTCTGTTACGTGACCTCTCATTCAACTTTGTACTCAACAGAAAAACTTCATAATGGAAAAAATACATCATATTACTGTCCTGTTTTTTTTTTTCCTTTTGTTTAAGGTTTAGCCTGTCTGGTTTAGCCCCAATAAAATGAGTCCTGGCCCTTTTCCAGCTCTCTAAGTTTTAGTTGATGCTCGTCTCTAGCCTATTTTAAACAGGGAAAAAAACCACCAGTTAAGAAAACTCTGACCTTGTATTGCAAAACTGGGAGGCTGAATTGGTCAAGAGTGAGACTGGACCAAACAGCAGAAATATTTTGCACAGGAGAAATTTACACAGCCTGGAAGGGAATGTTATTAGATGACCTGTTGCAATGATACTGCCCCATGGTACTAAACTGTGCCCCAGCGATCAGAGCAAGCTTCCACTTGGTCTTTCTGGACCAATTGAGGTGGATCAACTAGTAACACACCAGCCAGGAGAGGAACTTGAGGGAAGAGTTGGCTGTTTTCTATAAATTTATAACCCCTTTGGGAGAGAAAGGAAGGGAAATCCTCGCAAACCTCTTTTTGTCCGAGAGAATTAAAAAAAAAAAACAAAAAAAACCCCACCTGGAAACCCATGTTTTGGGGTTTCTTTGGAACAGCAAGAGCTAAATGAAGAAGCAAGCTCTGGCTGGCTGGATGTTCAGAGGAGAACATCTGCAAGTATGTTTTGTGACCCAGTGTCCGAGCAAGAACTGAGCGAGGAAAGGATTGTGGCAGTTTTTGCAGGGTGGCCTTAAATTAGCGTAATTAGAACATTTAGTAGATGTGCTTGGAACCTCCATTCTGCTGCCTACTGTACTTTCTTCTGTTGCCCTCTGCGCTCTTGCGATGGGAGCGTATGCCCACTGGGCGTTTGAGTTAGTGTGGCAAACTTCAGGTGCTGCTTTTTGAAAGAGACCTAAAGGCGGCGTAGTAACTGTAGGTGTCACTAAATTCGCTAAGCGTTTAATTCCAAGTTTAATGAATGTAACATTTGGTTTTATCCACGCATTTTTATTCTTACCTGATTGAGAACCTAAAGGATTAACAGGATGGGCACCAACTATAGTGATTTTTATTCTGATACGCAAAAGGTGCTTTCGATTTGCATTTTAACTCCAGTTCTGCTTTAGCACTGCTAATGCGCAAAGCCCAGTGATATTATTACACTTCGACACTGAATTACCAGATAAATGACTTGTCAGAGTTCATTTATGTTTCTGAATGTTTGGCAAAGAGTGACAGCTACATAGAGCTTATAATTCAGTGATGCATTATCTCAAAGAAATAAAGCAGCTTCCCCTGAAAAAATATATGCAAAACAAAATCTTGGGGGTCTAGATAAGGTGGGTTTAGATTCAAAATGTGATTGTGTGACAAATAAGAGGATTACTTCTAGAAGTCAGATAATGCCACAGGAGAGGAGATACAGTGACTTGCCTGGTTTTGAGTGAAGAGCAGAATTTTGGATGAATGTCAGGCACCTGCACTGGAAAAAGTTTTCTCCCCGTTAAAATGGAGAAAAACCAAAGTTACTGATACTGTTCGGACTCAGCTTTGTGTTTAGTGTATTGCGGTTCCCGCTGTTTTGATATGCATGATCTCTGCACTCTGCCAAACAATGGGATGTGGCTTCTCAAAATATCACGAGAAATAGTGAGGATAGCAAGTAATTAAAAAACATCTGATGCTACACTGCTGCAAAATACAACTTCCGTATTTCCAATTCCATGTCTCTTAAATGTGGGGGGAGACACAATTGCATTAACTTCAGGAAAAGAAAGTAGCAAAACCGAAGGCAGACCCCGCCGGCCCTCCCGCTCCTCTCGGCATCGTTTCTTGTGTCAGCTCAGGGTTGCTTTGCCAAAACCTCCGTGTGCAACGCGCGATGGCTCGATTTAAATCTTCCTGAATTTTGCCCGTTCTCCGTCGGAAAAGCGAACGCGGCCGCCGTTCCCTTCCAGCGAGTACTCAATGCTCCGTGTGGCCGCTGCCCGTGCCGTGCAGGTCAGACCCGGGTGGGCGAGAGCCAGGAGCGAGGAGGGACCTTCTCCTCGCCCCGCACCAGCTCCGCCGGGGCCAAGCACCATCCTGACCGGAGCGGCTGCCTTGTCCTGCTGCCTCGGGCCCGCTGTGTCCCCAGGGTCTTCCCTGGGGAGCCCATGGCTCTCCGCTCCAGCTCGGCCGCTGCCCGGCTCTCAGCCCGGGCTCCTCCATCCCAGGCTCCGGCAGAGCATCCAGTTCTCCTTTCTTCTGGAAGCCGGCTCGCCTTTATTGTCCTCGCTGGATGTCGCAGCTGTGGTCTGAGAGAAAATGTGAAAAGGTGTCATTTTGGATTGGTTTTTCCAGCCTAGCGGTGCGACAGAATGAAAGAGTGCTACCAGCGCTGGTAATATTTTAGATGGCAATCCGCAGCCCTTGGAATGGGAGAGCAGTGCTGATGGTGGTTTTTAAAAAAACCCAGACACAGTTGCAAACCTGCCTTAATATCTTCTTTTACTTCTTTAGCTACTATAAACGCTCTCATTATGCCAGATTGCCAGATACTATTAAGGCCTGATTACTGGATTTTCAGCCCTAACTATATTAATTTGCAAAAAGAATTTTATAATTATGTATATTCATCAGTTCAATTCATGAAGGACAATGTGTGGCGTGCAGGAAATTAGAGCTGTGGAGATAAGAAACTCTCCCTCCCCCACCTAGCAACTGTGTAATTAGAAGTGCTCATTTAGTGGATCAGTTCTCAATTATCCGTTAAGTGTAAGTATTTGAGTTAGATATGTTCCTTTGTCTAACGTGACTGAACATAATTTAACTTAGAGTGTGCGAGATGTTGGCTACCGAAGGCAAACTGACAGATGACATTTCTTATAAATTGTATTTCCGAATAATATGAAACTTCGTACGTGTAGTCCATGTTTATTCTGAAAGGGAGCCGGGAAGTAAAAGGCAGAGCTAAGACTATATAACATTCTCTAGGGAATACTTCCAGGGATGTGCTGTATAGTTTCAATTTGTTATAATGAGGTTTTGTTGTAATAAATACACATAGTAAATTGCAGAGGAGGTATCAGGCAGGATTGATGGTGGCTATAACAAAGTTCTGTTTATGGATAGGTACATAAAAAGGATCAGATACTGCCGGTCTCTCATTCAGGTACCCTGCTCTTGGAAGAAAATCTCTCCCCAAGAGTTTGATCACCGGAAAAAAAGGAGTCCACAGTATAAACCCGTTTGTGTGTGCGTCGTGTGAGTTTTCTGTTTGTTTTGATTTTTTGGTGAATGTTGTAACCATCTGGCAGTCTCACCGGTCGTGTTAATATTTTAAACTGTAGCACTTGCTAATACCTTCTATTTACTTGACCAGTTTCAGTCTTCATATTTAAATATTCCAAACAGCAAATAAATGGCAGTACTGGAAAGCTGAGCTTTACTAATACAGAAGCATTTCTGCAAAGGAAGCTAGGGAGTGAATTTATAGCACGCTCGTGACTTTGTCCCATACATTTTTGGGGGGTTGATTTTTTTCTTTTTTTTTTTTTTTGAGCACAGTAAAGGGTAGTGTTACCCAAGGTAATAAGGCCGGTACAATCTTTTCAGTTTTAGGAGAGCTTGAGCACCACTGAGCTATAAAATTGGAGGCTTGCTTAAGGGAAAATGCATGAGATCTGGGCAGCTGGTGCCACGGACTGACCTCGAGCAAGTCAGACTCATTTTGAGTGACGTGGGTTGCCTCCTTCCTGTCTTGCAGGCTCCTTTTTCCTGCAGTTCATTCTGGCAGGTCCAAAGACGTTGATTTGGGCTTCTTTTGTAATCCTTATTGTCCTTGGGGACGTGTACTAATCTTGTTTAGCCGTCTGGTTGCTAATCTATTAATCTTATTTGTAAACGTGTTAAATATTGGACTGCATCTTATCTATAGCAACCTTATCACAAAATTCAGGCAACACCAGATAGAACGTGAAGTGTTGGATAATGGATTTAACAGGCAAAATCAGCACCTGTGTTCCGTTTGCATATTGCATATGTACGTATGATTTTTTCCGAATTTTCAATGTCAGAATTTTGAACGCTAAAACAGATGTTTATGTCCATTGGGCCAACTTTTAGCCCTACAGTGAGAACGTTCATCTTAGGAAGAAAACGCAGTAAAGTGCTTATCCCTTCTCCCCTTGTTACCAGTGTGGTTCTGCTGTTCATACCACCTGCTTTTCCTCTCTGGTGTTTTTGACTATTTGGTGTAATCGAACTGGACGTACAGCAGCTGTTCTCAGTTGCAAAATGCTGCTTCTGTTTCAGAAGTAAAAACCTTCCGAGTCGCGATTCCCACCCCCCAATTACATGAATCGACCTAGCAACAGACACCTCCTTACTTCATCCACAGGTACTCCTCGGAGGCGAAGAGCAGTGAATACAGCGGTAAGCTGTAAATTCCCCTTTCTTTACATACTACCAGCCTTTCGGGGTGAAATCAGGAGAGCCCAAGGCAGCGGGAGCTGCCGGCTGTTCTGGGGCGGGTGAAGCTTTGCACTCCGTGCCGCCAGTTCCGGGCCGCGAGTGCAGTGGTGGTTCCGACTCGTCCCTTAAGGAGTTTACGCTCGATTGCCCCACATCATACAAGGACGATGTGTTTCTTATCTACAGCTATGTAACAGCAAGGGTCTTCTGTGACGTACGAAAATACATGGACGTTTTGCTTCAGAACGCTTGGCTTTTTGATAAAACCCTGAATTGCATGAAAAGACGTAAAGCCTGAGGTACTGTTTAAACGCTGGAATTGTGCCCAGTTACCATGTCCTCTGCCCCAACCCCCCTCTCATCACTTAGTTTAAAACCAAGCTTTAAAAGTAGATTTATTTATTTTTTCCACACCCCTTTCGTACCATAAAGGAGAATAATTAAGCTTTTTACTGGTCATTCGCTGTTGTTTTGCACAGATTTATTTCAGCTAAGTGGCTTTCAAGTGTATACAAAGAATGATAAGAGAATGCTTTACTCGAGCACTTAAACTATAAACCATCTGTCTGTGAAATGTTGGTTTCCCATAAACCTTTTTAAAAACTTACTGATTGCTTAAAAGCAGTAGGATAAAGTAGGGCACGGTGCAGTACTCCTAAATAGGTTTGGCATGACTGCAGGAAGCGTGTTCATTTTGAAACGAGGCCTTCGCTTCTGCCCGGTGGGTTTGTGTTTTCATTAACGTGTCCAAAGAGACAGTGAGTTGTGCTGGGGACGGGCGTACAAGGAAGTTACACAAGTTCTACTCTCGTCTTTGTGCAGTAGGTGACCCTCTCTCTTATCAGTCCTCTTGGAAACCTTTCTTATGCTTTTTCTTGTCTTGCTTTGTTTCGGTGGCCTTGTGTGTATGCGTACGTCTCTCCGCTCTCCTCCACAGAGTAATTTCCCTTCTTGTTCCTGCAGCATGTTGTAGTGCATAAAGTCATAATTGTTTCATGATTAGAAAGTAAATGTTATTCCATGTACATGAATGCTAGGACAAACCCGGTATTTTCAGTATAAACAAATGCATTGCAATCACTTTAACTGCTCTTTCTGCACATGCAATATTTTAGAGTAGAGAGCAATTCCAGTTTATTAGGTTTGTTTGAAGTCTTCTTTATTTCCAAGATGGTTGGTGATTTGATTGGGACTTCTGAAAGGTTTGGTTTGCAAATCCCTGATTTTTCTCACAGTTTGGGGATAGTTTAGTCATAAATGTGGCACGTACTACTTCTGGATATAAACAAAAAAAGAGAAATCTGTGAAAATCCAGTGAAAAGAGAACGCAAAAAGGATGAAATGGCGTTATCTTTAACCCAGTGGAGTAGTTGCATCATTTTCACCATACAGCTCTAATAATTGGGAGTTTTGATGCATGGTTATGCCAAGCAGGGGTGGATTTCTTTTCCTTTGGGACTATTCATTTGTATAATTACCCATCAGTAGGGCTAATCCGTGATATCTGGATGTCGTCGTGTAAATGCTGCTTTCCATCTGGGTGCTGATGATACAAGATGTTTCATCATAAATACGTTGTCCCATTCCACGTTCTCCCACCGTAGTTACCTCCTCTAAATCTATGTGAGACACCGTGCTTCTGAAGAGTAGTTCAGCGCGTGAATGTGGAAAGACTTTTTTTTTTTATTCCTAGAATAGGTCACTACTTGGAAGGGTGAAGCGTACATTCGTGTAGCCTCTGTGGATATTTATCTTAAGAGCTGGCTTGCGATAAACCTTGGATCCCTGGCACTCGGAGAAGCGTGGCCATGCTGCAGCTCCCCGTCCCGAAGGAAACTTGAAGGAAGGTGGAGGTGAGCTGGAGGTCCAAGCCTCTGGATCGAGCCTCGTCTGGGGTTTGGTTCCGGTACTGCTTGTTCAGACTTGCATTCCTGGCTTGGGAAATTGGAGTTGGGATCGAAGAGACTGCAAACTTGAAAACAACGGTTATAGATAAATATTCTGTAGCCGGTGATGAAAGTTAACAAGGATGAAAGTTACTGATAAGTGTATTCTAGAAAGCAGTTAGTCAAGTATCCGGGCTTGAGGGTAAGAATACTGTAACATGTAACAGCTATGAGACAGAGGCAGGTTTCAGTTCGTCTGAAAATATATGGTAATTCTGCAACCTTCATTATGACAATTTCACCACAGGGAAAAATCTCTCATTATATGAGCATTGACATGCTTTGATTAAAATTTTAAACATGTGTGACAAGTAAAAATTTTTCCACGTTACTAGCACGTGGAGAATCTGCAGGGGGTTTGAGGACCTTTATAAATAGATGAATAAACCTTATTTTACTAGAATTTCGTAACGAAGATGTTGGATCTTCAGTCTAAAAAATAACTTGAACTCTAGTTACCCTTGCCAGAAAAGCGCGTAGACTTCAGCTTCCACAAAACAAGTCTCCATGTACTTGAAAGTAGAGAGAAAACTTTTTTTCCTTATTACTTATTTGAGAGCAGGGTTGGGTCCTCACAGAAGAGTCTCAAAGGTGAAATCGGTCGATGTCTGGATAGGTGTTAATCCCAGATTTTAAGAAGTATGGTATGGTGTAAATGCCGGCTCGTGTCTTGTTGGATCACACATCACCGTCCTCTCTTCGTTTGGGTTCTTCTTTGTTTGGCTTTGGCTTTTCTGGGCGGTATTTGGGCTCCTGGAGATGGCTAATGTCTTGTACGTACTGAATGTATTAGTTAAACAGCAGTCCTAAGGCAGTGGCATTACTTTCTTGTAGCTTAAAAGCTAATGGAAAAGGACTACATTTTCAGCTGTTACACGGAATGGTGAAGAGAAGCCGGGAGGTTTTTAGGAGCCGGCACTCTTTGGCGAGGAACTGTGGCCGGTGTTCTGAGCAGCAGGGCTGGTGCTAGCGCCTGCGTTGGCAGTGGGTTGACGATCAGGTGTCTTCTCTTCCTTGCCACCTTCCCTCCCCGTCCCCCCCAACTCACAGATTTGTGAGTTACTTGAACTTAGAGGATAATAATTTCATTTTTTTTTTTAATGAAAAAAAGTTAAATTTAGAGTGGAAAAGTATACAGTTTAGACTTGATCATTCCAGAAAATTAATTTTTGGTCAGCTAGCTGTAGGTGGATGGGACTGTAGTTGGGATGGGACTCTAGTCCTGATGCATTCCTGCTCTTTGGCCATGGAAGCTGTCAGTAACAGCTGGTTAAAAAAAAAAAAAAAAAATCTCTCCTATGTTAACCTATATTGGTCACTGTGTGTATGTGTATAATAGGCACACAGTAGTGTTACATGGCAAAAATGTGATAATGGTATGCATTTTGAATTTTATTTTGAATTCATTTTGAATTTTACAAATTACTAACAAAAAGCGACATGTTTCTCCGTTTCTAAAATGTAAGGCTGACATATTCCTCTCTAAGCTGACATACTCTTGCAAAACACTCACTTAATTAAAACTGTATTTTGTTTGGAAAGAATTTTTCTCTCTTTCCAAATGAGGGCATTCTGAGAATACTCAATTAATATCTTGGGGAGAAAGAAGGAATAAACCCAAAGCAGTTGAGGGAAGCTGGGAAATACACTGCAGTTCCCACCTCCTCTGCGGTGTTGTGCCACCTGGGAGCTTGAGCGTTGGGTAACAGAGGCATAATGGCCATTAGCCTGTGGTTTCTGGCTTCCCAGTACTGTAGTTAAAGCTACGCATCTCCAGAAATCCAAGATCCAAAAGCTGACTAGGTGGAGCCAGCGCTGGAAGGGCTTAGTTAAGGGGAACTGAAGCCAGCTGGAAGACTTGGCACCAAATTTGAAAACTTCCTTGCATAGGAAAGCAGAGAAAATGTGAATCTGAAGAGGAGAGAGAAAAGCAGGAGAGGGAAAGACTTGTCGGCAACTTAGCGTGGATTTGTGGAAACTCGATATTGTCATATTTTTCTAAAACTTACAGGCATCCCAGGATCAAGATAGCTGTGGATCTAGCAAGTGCTTAAGAGCAAAACATAAAGCATAAAAGACCCAAGCCCCTGAATATGTCCATTCCTTGAACAGATGGCTGGTACAATAAAACTTGAGGTTGAAGGTGGGAGAAGTGGGAAGAACTGGATAGCTAAAGAACTCCAGTCTGTCCATGAGAAAGGTGAGGTGGGATTACTTCCATGGTTCAGTACAAGATATTCTGGAGAAGCTTAAAACTGGGGGCATCCTTCATGGTGAGGCAAAACATCTAGTATTTTCTAACACTATGTCCTTTTCTTCTTTCTTTTTCTTTGCAATGGTAGGCTTTGACTCGACATTTTAAGAAACACCCTCCCTATGCTAAAAACCCATTCTCCCCAATAACTCATATACCTCTGTCCTGAATGCTAATAGTAATTTCAAACCCCTTATACTTTTTGTTAGTCATTTTTCCCATTTTCATCTATGAATATTGAATTTCATTTGACATTTTACCACTCAGTAGTATGAGATACTTGCATGCTTTGTAGTCAGCTATAGATTTGACTATTGCAAAAGACTTGGTATAATACACAGGTTGCCACCTTCCACAGGCTGCAAATCTCTGTTTAAGACACTGGTGCATCCCACGGACAGCCACGCTCCTTTTCAGACAGGCAGTGATTAACCCAGCCTCTGGTGTCTTACTCTGTGCTGCACCACGAGACAGACCGACCCTTCCTAGAAGGACTTGATGTCCTTTGAGGGACACTGCTGAAAACATGTGTTTTCTGGTTTTTATTTGGTTGGGGGGTTTATTTATTTATTTCTGAAAGTGCAAATACACTACCACATTAACTGAACACCTGTTCATCTAAAGTCGTGTACGTTTTCAAAGAATTCAAATAAGTTTGTGAAGCAGTATGTTTAAACAAAAGGGACATTTATTTCCAAATATATTTCATAATTCTTTTACCGTAATTGCTCTCTGTTTTCCCAGAACAAACTAGACTTCTCTGTAGTTCTGTGGATCGCCTTGTGTAAGGATCAGGATCGTGTTAGTTATATTTGGTTCCTTTTCTGCAGGTTGCAAGTGGTGGGAGATGTAACGGTCTAGCACCTTGATGTAGTTCTGTTAGAATTCCTGATTGAATTATCTTCTGCTTCGGAAAATCTATTGCAGTCCATGTTTTTGTTTAAAATCACTTCTACTGAGCTTCAGTTTGAGTCAGTTTGTGAATGACTGGCTTAGAGTGTGGACTTCCCACCTTCTTCTGTAGCGAATACAAAGGCAAAGCATTTGGTTAGGCTTTCAACAGCAATTTCTACTTATCTTTAGTGATCTGTGTGCCCCACGGAGTCTGATTAAGCGTCTTGCTTTTGCTGCATCTGAAAAGCTTCTCTCATCTAGTTTGTTACGACTTAAACATTTTAATTTTTAATTTAATCTATTTTCTTTCCCTTTGCATCTTCCTCATACAAAAGCTTGTTCTGTTGAGTAGTAAGTACCTCCTTTACGTGGCCGGCTGATTGTGCCATCATTTTCCTTGAGTGTTTTTTGGATAGTACTTATTCTAAACCTTTAACATAGTAACTTTAACCTGTGACCATTCTGCTCCCATAAATTTATTCTTTTAGGTGATCTGTTTCATTGTTCCTACATTGTTTACGTATAAAACTATATATAGCTTATAGATACAGTTCACTATATCTGGTCTAGTTTAAAATATGACTGCAGTAATTTGCAGTAGTGTTGCCCCTACTGCAGCGGTAATGTGACCGTTGCTGCCAGCGCGCCAGAGTGGCTACAGTCATTTCTGTGCAATACTTTGGACTAGCTCAAGAGTTCATTGGTTTTCCTTCTAAATTCTCTGTTGAATTACTTCTTTTAAAGGGAGTTGTTTTTTGATGTCTCAAAACCCGATTTCGGTTTCAGTCTCCAGTGTGCCTTTTGCTCTGCCTGTGATTTGAAAACTTCCATTATTGTAGTCTTCCCCCCCGCCCAAGATTTTTGTGTGAATAGTGGAACTGAAGAAGTTGTAGGGTTTTCCCACTTTCTGGACATGGTGTTGTAATCCATAGTGTTTCTGGTGTGCCGCTATTTGACTTTGACAGGAAAAACATCATTTGAGCTGTAGATATAGCAGCTGAACTCAAACATTAAATAAACCCCTCAAAAAGTACTAATACCTAATAATGAGGATAGAACTAAGTGGTCCAGATGGCATTATCTCAAGAATGAGGAAAGAGCAACAATAAACAGTGTAGAAGTATAAAGGATAGTCTTTAAAAAAACAGAAACCAAACCAACAACCAAAAAAAACCCCAAACCGCAAAAAACTAACAACGACAAAGCAACCCCTAGCCAGACTTGTCGTACGATGGATGATTCTTTTGTTAAGTAGATAGTCTGACAATTGCAAGGGGGTTTTGTGTGGGGATTTTGTTGTCGTTGTTTTGTTGATGTCCGGGCCTTGTAGTAGTTAATTAAATTTTGCCTTTGGTAGATAAAAATGAAATGAAACATTTTGGAAATTAAATCTGTCAAATGGTTTGCTGTATGGTTCACATCAAGTGTATCAACTTTTCTTTTCTCTAGAAGAGGTTGAATGGACTAATTTACATATGCCAAAACTAAAAGTAGCATCTAGAAGCTACCAGATGCTTTTGTATATACTTTAATATTTAAGAAAAAAAGAAAGGTGCTGCTTCATCAGTGATAATATTTTCTTCAGAAATTGTTGGAGTAGAACGCAACCCGAGAGCCGTTTTTACGCCAGATGTACACCTCCATTCTCGCTAAGGGAAGGCAAGGAAGAGCAAGAACCAGACATATGTGATACCACAGGCAGGGACGTCCCAGGCACAGTGTTCCCAGCCACCGTGCCGGGCGGAAAGCCTGGGGTCCGTGGGCTTTCCTCCAGTACGCAGCCACCGTCGGGGCTGCGGGAGAGTCTGCCCTGCCTCCGGTGAAACGAACCTGGTGCTGGAGGGAGTCACTATCTTCTTGGCTCACGACGTTGAACCTCGTGACTTCTGTTGGCTGGGTTGATCTTTGCCCTATTGAGCGGCTAAGAAAAGTCTTCCTTTGAGTATTTTACAATTGAGTGAAGCGTTTACTACTTCTGGACAATAATTCACCGTTGTCCCCTTCATGCTCTGAAACTCTGTTATACAGGTTGGGCTCCCTTACGCTTCTGATGCATCTCCAAGCTCCCAAGCTTTCTCCTTGCGAAAAGCATCTGCCTCTCAAAAAGGCCTGGAAACATGGGCATGAAGGTTGAATAAGGATGCCTGCTGAACAGGGGTTTACGTGTTTAGGACAGTTCAGCTGTAGCTGTTTGCTTGTGCGACGGCTCTTTTCCCTCAGTCTCCTAGCAGGCCATTGCATGTTAATCTTCTGGCGCAGCTTGGGCGGTCAAGGTTTGCTCCTGTCTGTGGTGTGCGACCTGGGGCTGTGGGTGTATGAGGTTGACCATGTGGGTGGAGGGTTCCAGGATGGAGCCAAGGTGATGTCAGCTTTCAAGCTGCAAGACTCCAGAAGGGCCTTCAGGAGGAGCAGGACATGCTTTGTTGTTCAGCGCGGGTGATGGTCCCTGGGGGCGGCCGGGCTGTTCGTAAGTTGAGCAGTGGTTTACTGCTGTGGTGATGAGGGAGGAGCGATCCATTCCAGCATAGTGCTGGCCATTCCAAGTCTTCCAGGCAAAGTACCACAATAAAATCATGATCTTTGGTTCCCCTACTGCCATCTCCTTCCCCTCCCAAGTCCCAGAGCACCTGCAAGTGCTTGGCGCTTGCTTGCCTTCCCACTTTGCTCATTTTCCTTGCGGCCAAACCCAACGATGGTTAGTGGAAAGGAGCAGCTGGGCCACGCTCCCACGCACCGGCAGCCCTTGGGAAGCTTGGCCGGCACAGAGGGCTTGCCCTGCAGCAGAAATGGGTTCCGAGCGTTCCCAGCTAAATAGCGGGTAGCTCGCGAGTAGATGGGTTTCTTCAAACTGGAGTGTCGAAGGGTATCTGATCTGCAGCCGGGGAGGGCCCGGAGTCTTTCCCTGGTGTTTGCCGGATGAGTCCTCACTGTGAAAGAGGTGCTCTGGTAGGTTCCCGTATCGGTAGCACACTTTAAATTCTTTTAGTGGTTTTAAGTACATTAATATAGCAATGTATGAAAATTGGTAAGACAAACTCACGGCTGAAGAATCCAGGTAGGGTTGGTTAACACAGAAGTGTGGTTGTAATGTCTGATTGAGGAAGTCCTGAAATTATGGAGTACTTGGTCAGGACAAATATAAAATTATATTACTGTCTACATACTTCTTTGTTAAGCATTTGCTGTTGGCTACCAGTAGGCACAGGATATTGGGCTAGGTTATCTGCATTCTGACCCGGTGCAACCATTCTTTTTTTCTTACGTACAGGCCTATTCCAGATGCTTTTGCACTTCCCTGGCCTTCGGTTTCACTCCAGCAATTGCAAGTTATAGATAGTGTAGAGGGCACAAGAGGAGCATTTGCCTATGAGAAATGGTTGTCTGATTTTCATTCCCAAGGTGAAATAACTCCACGGCACACCGTTCTCCTAGGTTTATTAACAAACCAGCCTGTTGAAAGGCCTTCGCGACAGCTGCATTATTAGACCCTTTGGCAAAACCCAGCAATTTTTCTTTACGGTAACAGTTTGTCTCTTGCTGCATCAAAGCTGAACTTCGAATACCTGATTGCTTGCCAAGTCTTGCATCCGTCTGGGCAGTAGGACAGCCTACAGAACTAGCTCTTGTCTGGCATGTAAATACTTGGGGTTTAACCTTTGCAAAGGTTGCAGTGCAAAAACCAAAGTGCAGGAGTTTTGTCTTGACAAAAGCAGTTTTTGTCAGTCCTAAAAATCGATGCAGTTTCACCTGGCCAAAACTGGTGTGAATCGGTAGTTGAATGAAGCCCGTTACCCCCTTTGTCCTGGCGTTTCTGTTCTGCTGTTTGTTTCTTTCCTTGTTCGTGGAAGGTTTTAGATTAATACCTATGGTTCATTTAGCAAGGAAGGTGTGTGGATTCTCTTTCTTAAAAAACAATAAAAAATTGCTGTCTGTCAGTACCATGCCCCCTAAAGACAGAGGCTTATCTGCGAGACCTCTTTGCAATTATTGTGTCATGAATTCCAACCAGTTCATTAAAAGTGGAAATCACCAAAGAGACCTTTTAGGGCTAATCATGTATGCTGTATGGTTTGGTCTGAGTACAGTGTAATCTGAGCAGGCAGATAAGACCTTGTCTCTCTGGTAATCTTTTAATATTGTTCAAAGTGTTAAAATTAGGCTGAATGGAAAAATTCATATAATTCTCATAAAGCTACATTGAATGAAGTGTTTCATTTTTGATTTGGGTAAAATCAACTCTTGTCGACAAGCTGGTCTGCCCGACTTAGCGAAGTGCTTAATTATCTACGTACCTCGTCGTATTTGTGGCAGGTTGAATAACACGTGCAAAGAAATTGTTTGTTGTGTGGGTTGGTTTTTACTACTTACTGTAGAAGTTGGTATAATTGTTTTCTAAAGTAAAATAATTTCCCATATTGCAAACTATCAGTTACAATTTTCACCGCCATATTCACATCCTTTTTTCTGTAAATGACCCAAGAACTGGACTTTCTGTTCAGGCTACTCATAAAACTCGGAGGCCTTGAGCTTATAGGTACTGGGCTGAAATGCTTCATCTCTCAGGGGATATTCAGATGTCCGACTTGAGATACGTATCTGACTTAACTTGCCTTCTTACCTCCCCCATTTCAGAAGGGAGGAAAATTTCTGTTGCCCTCTTGGAAATGTAATTTAACTTTTATATGTTGTCAGTGATGATATTTCCGTGATAAGATTATCATGGATAAAAGAGGGAACAGTAAGACAGTTTAATCTTTGTTCTTGATGGGGGTGTGTGTGTCATTTTTGGGGGGATGGGGAGACTATGGAATCTCCAAGGTGTGGGGAAAAGCTAGGGGGAAAAGCAATGTCATTGAATATGAAACAGCATACTAAAATCTAAGACTAATGGCTGCTAGAGTGAATCGAATATTCCTGCTCCTTTCTAGTTCTAAACTGATTTCAACCATGCAGGAAAATTACCTGCTTGCCACTGCTGACATTTGAGTCAAAATGTTTATCCAAGGAACTAATTTGTGTTTAAAATAAATAAATAAAACCTGAGTGGATACTTTGCCCACTGTAAACACATTTTTCTAAGTCTCTTACAAAGGCATTTTTCATTGTTGTTTTGCCACGGGGGAAAAAAAAAATGACTTTTTGCTGAAAATTGAAATATTTAGACACAAATCCTAGGTTGGCGCCTAATGGGAATTGTAGCTACTGCCTCAGGCCTGAGTCCTCATTTGCACATACACTTGCTCTGGCTGTGCCTTCCCACCCCCTTCCCTTCCCACGCACACGAGCGGTCTGCCTGCTCAGGCTGCAAATCGAGTACCAGCTTTCTTCCATGGTCCAAAAATACAGCTTCGAAAATGTGAATGGGAGGAATCATCCCCAAAACGTTCAGTGAGGTACAGTAAGAACCAAATCCCTTGTTTGAAAATTAAAGTATTCTTTTCCAATAGGGAAGAAGGGGGAATTTTTTTTTAATATTTTCAAGAAGGGAAAGTGGAGATGCACAGGAACTGTGGAATGTTATTTATAAGTTGCTATTAACAGAAATGGTTACGCTTCCATCCCTTGTGCTTTGGTGACCCTGTCCCCCAAACAGTATCAGACATATATTGGCACTGAGATGCTGAGGATGACTTTAAAAAGAATAAAGTCAAAAAATGCTATTACACATCTCGTTACTGAGAAGCAAGGGTAATAATCTGCTGTTCTGCTTCACATATCCATGTTAGTTCATTCAGGTACCGAAGCTCACTTGGGTATCTGTCATACAGTATTAAAGATTACTACTGTTTTGAAAAACATAATAGGTAAATGAAATAGTATTACTGTGACAGGGAAGACAAACCAAATATCTTCATCTTTTCAACACCCAGCGAGTAGATGGCACGCTGCTGAGAGGAGCCGATTTGTGACTCGTTAAAAGGAAGTGCCGTTCGATGTGGTTTGTGCTTACTATTCTGAACTTGCTGATGGTTTTATGTAAACGTAGCTGCGGTGATGGGTGTGTTGTTCCACGAGCGGGGCTCGATACCCGGTGTGCAATAAGGCAGCCTTACACACAGACCCGAAAGACTTATTTATTTCATGTCTGTGCAAAGCTGGGTGCTAGCTGATGATTCCACAAAACCAGCACACCACACCAAAGAACTACAACGAATTTTGTTCTGTTACACGATTAGAAAAAAAACCACTTACATTTACGTTCATTGGTTGGTAGTCGCCACCTCATCTACTAATGATGAGTTATATTTAAATTAGCATCGCTTGCTATGTAAATTAGCAAGCAGGCTCCTTGCAGGTGGGTGGGTCAAGTCTTTCCGGTCTTGAATTGAGTCGGAGGCCATGATCTCCCCCTGCTGCCTTTCTCTTTCCCCTAGTTCATGCTGCTTTGGCAATCACCTGGCTTTGGGTGCCTTTTTATCAGTCTTTAGTTCCTTCTTCAAGGGTATAGTCATTAGCAAAGCGTGCATCGTTTAGACAAAGTAACCAAGCCTACGCAGTGAAACTATAGGGTAATGGTCCTCCTGAAAGGACAGTGGGTCGCGTTTAGCCCTAAACCGAGCGGTATCGCCATGGGCAGGCCATAACTCAAACGTACGACTACCGGGGTGCCAGTATTATCCAACTCTTACGTGTCAGAATGAAGGTTTCCATCTTCAGCAACGTTCATTTGTAGCTCCTGCTGCTACTGATAACAGTAGAAACGGGCATGTGAGGTCCCCGCAGTGAACTCCTCCCTCTTGAAGTTTGTCTCTGGAGAGATGGATGCTTCCTCGGGAGGTTTGGCTCTTCGTGCGTGGGCTAATTTTAGTGCAGACTCTCCCGGAGCCCGCTTCTCCAGCGACCGCGATATCTGACTACTCTACCTGTTGCCTTGTGATCTCCCAGGTGCCACTTTCACGCCGTTTGTCACGTACTCGGCTTGATGTGGTGGAACGGTGACTGAAGAGCATGCCGAGACCTCTACCTGTCCAAGGAGTCCAGTTCTGCAGATGTATATAACAGCCGTTCACACTCTACGTGTTGTCCGGTGACTGACTTGCCTTTTATCACTCAACAATCGCTTGCACTTAACGCTCACGATACCCGGCCAGCTTGCAAGTGCTGTAGTTCAGGAGTCGGAAGAGCTGGCACTTCTCGCGCGGTGCAAAGCACCCAGGGCCTCGAAGAATGACGAAGAGCCTGAAGAAGACAGCAGTCATCTTTCAGGGAAGGCTGGGTAATGCTGGGAACGACCCCGGAGCGTCTGCTGGGCTGTGCCTCCAGGCTGTGGGTGTGTTTTGTTTCTTCAGCGGCAAGCTCTTTGGGGATCTGATGATTGACAGAAAGCCCGTATCAGTGTAGCTAGCAGTGTTTGTCAGTAAATTAATATTATCTATGGTGTGATTACGAGGCCGATCGTCAAGCAACGACTGTTCATTCCTACCCTGTTTATGAGGCTGGGGATGCCTTTCATCAGGTTCAGTCGGCTCTCTCTAGTGAGTGGCAAGTTGTGATATCAAATCCTGCTGCTCTGGAGCACGGGCACGAGAAGTAAATTAAGGCTGGGATGAGATGTGATTGTAATTTGTATGAGAAAAGTCATTCTGATGAGGCAAACAGCAGTAATGTTTTTAGGGAGGCTTTCCTCAAGGCATTTTCTCCAGAGTTGGGCAACTGAAACACCGTCAGAGCAGTTTTATGCCAAACCTGCTATGGTATTTGAAGGTCCCTTGGTGCAAGACATACTTTGATGGCAATTGCTTGGATCATTAGTTTTGACCGAGGCTGGAGATACGTGTTGAGCTGGAAAACATGCAGTGCAAAATGAGAGAAAATAAGAAAATTGAGGGGAGGGAGGGAGGAGAAAGAGATCACATACTTCGTGTATGTCATAGATGTTACATATTTAGGTTAGACTTCATTCTAGAGTACATAAAAAACGACGAAGCTCTGTTTTTAGACCAATTATACATTGGCTCAGTGCCAATAGTGACAAGCAACCCTATCAGCTTAGTGTTGCTTGATACTGTCCAGGGTAAAAGCGTAAGGTGATGCAAAAGTACTTCTGTCCCGCCAACAGTTAAACCATGCACATTTATATGGGCACGAAGCCTTTTTTATAAAACCTCTTAAACTGAGATGCTTCAAAATAAAACTCTAACAAGCATTAGGACACTTCATCTACGTGAAAGGTTGTCGTGCTTTACTGTGGATGCTTTGTATTGCTTCAGACGTACCTGATCGTGAGCACAGCCGGGAGCAGCGGTCGGGGCGAGCTGGGCTCATGCTCTCATCTGCCAAGAAATAATGTCATGCTGCTCCCAAGTACCCACTGGCACAGCTTTTGTAAAAAGGTGCCCACTCCCCCCCCCATTTCCAGGTTTTCTTAGGGGCTTGCGGTATGGTTCTGTTTATTAATTTAGGAAAGAAAATAAAATTTTCTAAAATATGTTTTTCAAAAGCAGTAGTTGAATAGGGAGGTCTGAGCAGAGCGAGTAGCCGTTACTGCTTGTCGGAATGGAAGATGGAAGTACCTACCGAGGCATAACATCCAGGCACTCCTTTCCTTTATAATATTTTTTATTATATTACAGAATCATTACTACATTGTAGCTTAAAAGGAGTCTCGCTCTTCTTGTTGCTCAGGAGTTAAGTATGGTGACCATTAGAAACAGTCATCTAACTACCAGCTTAAACATCCAGGGTAAATTTATACCCATTTCTTCTCATGTCGGCACAACACGTCCAGGAATCCTTTTCACTGTCCCCAGTGGGGTTTAATTCATGTTAATTCCTTTGTCATTGATATCTACATGCAGTATCTCAACCTTCATTTTGAAAACAAGCATTCTTCTTGCGTGGGCTTGTGAAGTGGGCTTATATTGTTGCCGTTCTGGTATATCTTATTTTATCTCTTCCCACCTGAATAAATCCTCCTACACAGGTGACTGGAATTGGGGGCTTGTGTGAAAACTGTTCACGTCAATAGATACTACAGTGGGAATAATTTCCTCTTCTGGAAGTTATTTAAACTGTGCATCCTATGATGCCATTGGCCTCTTCCCAGACATGGTGTCTTTATGCTGCGGAGTAACCTTGCTCTTGAGTAAAGCACAAACTTTTCTCCAGCTCTGATTTTATAATAGAAATGTGTGTTTTCAGTCTCCAGGTAACCTTGTAAATACCTTTGCATGATTTGGTACTTTAAAATCAAATTCCTTTTTATTCCAATCTTCATCTCATTCATGTTTAAAATTCCAGTCCTTTCCTTTGAGCGTTCCTCCCAATTTTGTTTTCCAAGAAATTTCATTGCAGCTCTTGTCCCATGTGCCTAGATGATTCCTGAATACACTAAATAACATCAAGTACTTCAGAAACTTCACTAGGTGGCTTCCAGCATTATGAATCTTCAAAGGAGCGTGTTGTTGTTTCTCATTTAACTAATTTGCTGTTCACTTTAAGGATTTTGTACTAATACATATAATCTACATTTCAGTGATGAAGCTTTTCTTAGAATGTGGTGTTTGTTTTTTTTTTTTTTTTTTACCAATGAAAATGCTAAGTTTCTAGTTTGGACTGCAGAGGTTTTGTCTGAAAAACTGTTCAGATATTGTCCTATTTTTACCTGCCCCCCTCTGCCGTGCTTTTCTTCTGCAAAACTTGTTTTTAAAGCTTCTTGGGCTACTTAAACTCAGATTGCCAGCCTGACTCACACTCCTTTCCCTGCTCTCACCTGCTTTCTTGCACTGTTGGTGTTATTTTAGGATCATGCCGTTTCACTAAATGTATTAAAAACTAATCTTTGGTCTACAATTTTATGCGCTGTTGTGTCTGAATTTGTGGGTTTGGAGTTATCTGGTCGGTGTGCTGTGTTTTAAAATTTTACTTGCACGTTAGTTTTGGAATTGCTTATTCCTCTTCTTCTTCCCCACCATTCCCCCATTCCCCCTTTTCCTCCACGTTCAACATTATCTGCACTGAATGTGTTGCAGAGCATTTTCTTGTGTAGCTTCCATGCGTTGTCTTTATTATTGCTTCGTCGTTGTGCATTTTTACTTAGGCTGAATAATATTCTGGCTTCAGTAGTAACGCCCAGTCTAACTCAGCCTGACTAGGTACAATTCTTGCTCTGTTTGTAGTTTTCTTCATCGTTCAGACGTAATATTCTTTGGTAAGTCCTTTTCTCTGTTGCTTTGTAAGAGTTCTGTATATCCCAGTATTTCGTTAGTATTCCATTTCACCAGTGGAGGAGTACTTGCTTGGGACACCCGTTCCAGGCAGTGCTTGCACCTTGTTGGCTTAATGAAATGCAGAGATTCCTCTGAGCTCTGAAGTTTTTAGTCCACTTAATACAGTTTCTCTACTTTTAGCCACGTTTCCCCTTTTGAAACAGTGGTTTTTGATGCAGCCTTTTTTTATACTTCTATTGAAGTCGATTGAATGGGATTTTAATCATTCCAGCTGTAGTTACTCTGTACAATGCTTTTCTATTTTTAACTTTTGGGAAGTAATGAGGGCATCAAGAATAAGGGCAATGAAATTATCTGTTCAAAACACTACTTTTCAAGAAACTATTTCATGAAAGTGTCCTAGTATGTCAACAGTAATTCAAAAGATGGATTTTTATTCATTACATTGCTATCAGATACTGAATGTTTTGGGTGTTACAAGAGCTATTTTGAAAACAAAAAGATTTGGTTTTCAGATTGTGCCTTATTTCTTAAGTTGGTTTTGGGGTTTATTTTTTAAACAGTCGTGTAATTAGACTTCTGGAAATCCATGGATATAGTCAGTAATGAAATATTTTTTAAAATAATGTTCATGTGGAAAGAAATAGTGAGCTAAATTTTATTCTGACTGTAAGCACTGAAATGGGGTCAGGCTGACTTCAGAGTAACAGTTTCATGGGGAATTCTTTTTCGAAGTCACGGAGCTCTCGGGACGGAGAAGACGTGACTGACTGGCGCTCAGCGCCTCGGTCCGTGGCTGGAATGAAATGTCTTTTGCTGTGCAAAGTTACCTCCTCTTGCCGGACTTCGACTCAATTCTTCTTCTTCCTTTACCTTTCAAAATAGAGAAGTCAAACGTGTACGATCACAGTGCACACATCAGCACAGTGTGGTTTTCACGTACAACTGGGTTTTGTGGTTTGTGGGGGTTTTTTTGGCCTTAATTCCTGATCTTCATCCTTACGATTGACTTTTATGTAAGAAAAAAAAAAGAATAATGGAAGGCTGTGTAGTATGTGAGGAGAGCGAGGGGGAACGTTGCCATCTGGGTGTTTGGGAGCTGAAAAATCCTGAAATGCCTGAGCAGCAGCAGCAGGGAATATCCCCTGTGAATTCATATTTCATGCGTTTGTTTTTTTGATGGCAAAACAAATAAGTCTAATTACCAAAACTGAAATCTTGTCTTTTACGTTTTAAGTACTGACACCTGGACAAGTACGCTAAACTTTGTAAGAATGGGTTGTCACCTCTGATCTCTCCTTGGCGATTCTTTATCTTGTCAATAAAGATAAATTGCAGTTTCTCTTGGTACTTCTGAGATTGCTGTTTGAATCTGGTGTTGCTAAGCCACATACGACATTCAAATTATGCCTGGTTTTCAACGATGTTCACCAGAACAGGCTTTTTACTTTCCCTACAGAGCTTTAAGTTTCTCCATCTCCCATGTTTTGCAATTTCTGATACTTGCAAGAGGTTATTGCTTTTCCACTTCGACCTCACAAGAACCCAGTGATGCCCACAGGTTGCGGCCGGGGGTTAGTGAGGATATGAGGACACCTTGCCACTTCGGCAGCCTTCCGTGCTTACAGGGCTCACCTCTCACGGGGATCCTTCAGCAAGCTTCCTCGCCTCGTTAGACGCGGCATCCTCCTCCTCCTCCTGTGGTTTGGAAGAGCAGGGAAACGTCATCTGTCCTACAGTGCTGAGAATCGGTGTTCACCGAGGCACCGCTTCACTCCCACCGGAGACAGCAATTTTGTGAAGTATACTGATGCACAACGAATGAGCTGTACGTGCTGGGTGTGTGGAAGAACTGTAGTACGACAGTGGGAGGGCTTTTTTCCTTTTCATCTTGTAGGGTCTTTGACATAATACTAGCATACTATTTAGTGAGTCGTTATGATGGGAAAAATACTGACAGCAGTCTTATTAAAGTCGCTGTCGGTTCACCCTGGATGACTGCAGGGCAGTAACGTGAAGAGCAGGTTTCATGTAATTTGCTTTTTGGATTTTTTTGGTATGTGTCATGGACTGAGTTGTAATAGAGAAGGTAGTTCTCCAGTAGAAAGAAAAAATAGTCAAAAGCAGGGACTAATAAATAGTCTTTTAAAGTACAGACTATGTAAGAATTGTTAGAAATGTTGTCTTCTCCCGAGTAAGAGCTGACGATACTCAAACAGAAATTTTCTAACATGGGGAAGGTCAGGGATGTGGATCAGAACCTGCTTCTACAAGCTTAGTCTCAGTCCAAGCTAACTGTAACCCGTTTCTTGCAAAACTGAAAACATGAGGATGTTCGCCAAGTGTTTGGGCTTTCTGTCATTTAAATGACTGAGCTGAACTCATGTGTCTGTTTTTCTCTGGTAACTATTAATTAGGTTTAATTCTTTGGATTATACCTGGAGATTTTGTTTCAGTGCTCGCCAGTTGGCTTAGTAACTTAGAGGAAGTTATATGCAGATAGTTGAGATGCAGTTTGGGAGTGGGCCACGTGTGGGGTTTGATATTACCAAAAATACACAGCTTTTTTCCTGAATTTCTTGCCTCCTGTTGTATCAAGTAGGAGTTTGAAGAGAAGAGCTTTATTCAGTTGTGTTATTTCAGTGTCATATTCGAGACTGGAAACGAGCCAAAGGAGGTTGGTGGGGGTTTTTTTTGCGCAATGTGGGATATAACTTGTGAGAATGAATCATCATCTTCCTGTGGGTTTTTTGGGTTTGTTTTTTTTTTTTTCAAAGCAAAGAAGAATCACAGAATTGTCGTGTCCACCCTCCCTGCTCAAGCAGGTCGCCCAGGGCTGTGCCCACTTCATCACCCTATTCCCCATTTAAAAAAAGAAATAAAAAAAGGGAGGGAGGGATGACCCTAGCGTTTTATGATTGACTTTATTGTGCTACTTCCTCTGAAATACCTGCTCTCTCCAAATTTCTAATCCGTTTATCCCTGCGGCATTTTTGTATGCAAGATACATAGGTGTATCCTGAGACTGCATAACGTGTCCGGATGGATTACGAAAGGCGTGCAGTAAGCCTGTTTCATGGGGAAAGCCAGGCCGGCTAATCAGTTCCTTTAAAACCCATCCAGTAACCCCTGGAGTTTCACTCGCCTTTGGGCACCTGTATATGACCTCCTGGAGAAACTTCGGTGTGTTGTGTATTCTGCGCCCGCTAATATGTTAGCGGCTTCTGCTCTAGTGGCTGACGATGTAACTCCTTTTAAATAAAAGTGAAAATTGATTTTCATTTAACAAATAAATCGTATTCTTAAAAAAAGTATTTACAGTAATTTTGTTGCTAGTGCTACAACTGCACAAGCAGTATCTTGAAGAGTGTAACTGCCCATATTGTCTGCGCACTGTCTGCCAATTTTTATTTTTTCACGTGGTATTTGCAGTTTTTGTGCAGAACTTCAAAGGTCAGGACCCACCAGGTCTCGGAGCTGCTCACCTGAGCCACACAAGCACTTTTATTATTTAATCTCTTTTGGACCAGCAAAAAGTTTTGGATTTTTTAAAATTTTTTTTAATTTTTTTTTTTAGGGGAGGAACTTTACTTGCTTTATTGTTGCTAACTGCATTTTGGTGATTGGAAAACATTTAAATACTACTCGGTTTGCAGATTGGTATGGGGAGGGAGGAGCTGCTGCGTGTGGCATTCCTCATTACTCCACGTATTGCAGTTCAGCACTCGAGCTGGCCACTTGCTGTCTGCCTGCCTATTACCTATCACAGTAATCATTTACTCTTCATACCGTGGGAGCCTAACGAATCCTTAGTGTGTGCGGCTGGGCCGTGCACAGCTGGTGTAACAGAAGATTAAGTTGCCCATACGCTAAACGGAATGATTGATAGCCAAGGTTTTCACCTAGGAAAGTGCAGTTTTGTTACATAATTACAAGAATTATGTGCAGCACTAAATCTATTCCCTGACTATGAATTGAAGGGTTGTTCTAACTGAGTTATGAAAGAAATTATAAACTAATTTGTGGAAGCAACATCTGTTGTACACAGGCAAAAAAAAAGCTCTTAGAAGAAAGAAAGAGAATTTATTTCCCTCTGCAGCTATTTATAAGACAAAAGGAGAAAACCCAGAGTATTAGTCAGTAGTTCTTGTACAACACGTGTTTATGTACACAATTGCATTTGCTGGAAAACAAGGGGGTTTGTTTTTTAAATAAAAGCACAGGAGAGATGCATTGAGTAAGATACAAAGAGTGGGAAGCCATTTCCATGTCTGTTTGGCACATCGTCTATTGAGCTGGTGAGATATTTGTCATTAATGTCGCAGATTTTAGATGAGGTTACTCAGTAATTAGTGCTGCCAGAGACTCGAGCTGAAATGGTGAAGACCGCCTGGGTTCTGGGAGTATGCCTCCTCCCTTCCATGCGGTCTGATGTTGTCTGAAGTGGGTAGTAACCCAGCACTTTACACAGAAGAAAATGCTTTTCCATCTGCATCAGGTAACATTTGCCCACTTTTGGCAAGGTTGAATGCAATAGAAATGTAATTCCCTCGCTGCCTATTCACATTAAAAAAACAAACCACACAACGAAAAAAAGCTTATTGCATATTTTGCATTGTTATTATTTGCATATTTGCAAATTGTTAGCAAAAGAAGAGTAAAAAATTTACCACAACCTGCACTTCTGCATGGCTTAGATGGTTCTTTCCAAAGACAACGTGGTACGTATGAGCAGTGAGAAATGTTGAATGTCGGTCGGTGTGAACGCCTATGGGAGTGGTTATAGCATGAGAGCGGGTTCCCTGTGTGTGGCTTTACTTACACGAAGAAGATATTAAGGATATCGGAGGTCGGTTATCAGTCCCACCCAGTTTAAAGCTAGGTGGGTTTCATTGCAACTACAAGTGACGTTCATATTTGCAATGGAAATGTACCCTTTGAGGTGGTGCAAAACTTTATCATCAGGATTTGAGGAATACTGGATGAGAGGGGCAAAGAAGAGGGAAGAGTCAAAGGTGGCAGCAGTGTTATCAACCCAAGTGATGTTTCTTAAAAAAATAAAATAAAATTAGTGGCTGTGGCAGCAACAAAAATATTTTGGTTTACAAATTCCATTTTCATGAATTCATCTTGGGCCTTGTGAAAGTAAAAGTGGTGATAAGCATCAAAAAAGATGCTGAATGGGAAAACCATTGCATAATCTAGCCGAGGTGCAAACGTACCAAAAGCGTAGGCGGGGTAAGAGCAAGGGGATCGGGGATCATGGTTGTGACTCGGAAGCGCTAACTCGGTACAAATACTTGTATATATCTATATCTTTAGAGTCGTCTTTGCTGCTTTTTTTTTTTTTTAATAGCCTATCATCTGGCCCATTTATTTGAACACGATTTTGCTTCTGCAAAGGCTTAGGTCTACTGTTCTATGTCCACCATTAATTACAGGAATAAACACCATCATTTTCATATAAGGTTTGGGAGCGTGATCAGGCACCGTTATTACTAGCGGTAAACGAACTAAATTATAGCTTCAGAGATGCAGATCCTTTAGAGAGCAGGAACAGTAACCCTTAGAAGCGGTGTTATCCTACATGTGCCAGCCTGGGACAGATTCCAGAGTTAGAAATGAAGAGCTGAAGTCAGGAGAAACTGGGGAGCTCTGGTGCTCTGTGGCATCGTCTCATCGGCGGAAGTGGTGGAAACTTCTTTAGGTGTTACTAAATAAGAATTAAAAAAAAGGACAAAATATTGGCATCAGGTAATGTGATTTCGTATTTCCTTTTCCTCTGATCAACAGCTGCCTTCAGCACTTTCACCCTTGGAAGTTTACTGGTTGCAGCTCCTCTCAAGGCGACTCCTTCCTTCCTTCTTACGGCTCGCCTGGAGACAATTTAGATAAGTACAGTCAACTTGAAAGAGCTCTGCACATTCACAAGAATCATTTACAGGAAAATAGACCTTGGCAGCGTTGTCAATAACGGCATAAAGACATACTTCCATTTTACTAAGGCAGGTTGTATTTGCTGATTGATGTGGTACTAACAACATCCAAGGCCTAGCAGGAGCCTTCATTTTTGACCGAAGAGAATATAATATTTACTTTGCTTAAAACCAATATATAATTGCGTGACAATATAATGTAACATTTATAAAATTTATAAGCATTTGACGTTTCTCCACAGTTCTGTTTTTGTGGTTAATTGTCCAGGTGTGGAGCTTCTAATGTTACGCAGTGGCCTGTTAATGTTTAATTTCCCGTTGGAAAATGTAGTAATATTCTGTGATTAATTCCGCATCCCTGTGTTTATAAATGTCATCCTCTTGAGTGTTTCTTTTCCAGATCTTGGTATAGCTGTAGAAGGGCTAGAATTACGCTGTTTTTCAGAGTTTCATTTTATGTTGGAATATCCTGAACTAAGAAACTAAAAGAATAAGGAATACAAGTTCTAAGATACTTTTAATATACATAAATTTACAGTTCCTGTGAAGAATCCAAAATGAGGTATATAATCCACTGTGAGTTGCATATGAATCCTGTGGAATTTGCCTGATATTTAAATGAACAAACACACCGGTAAGAGCCTTCCTTTACTGGTGTACTGCCACAGTGATCTTGTAGGCTGCACAGGGAGGGGGAAAAAAAGACCCTACGTCCTGGCCTAATATCATGCTACAATTATTTTTTTTTTTTTCTTTTACACAATATATTCATGTAAGATCCTAGAGCTAAGGCAGTAAATATTAATAATGCAGTAAAACCGATACAATTGGCATGCCTACCATTACGTTTCATTGAATAGCCGCAAAGACCGAACATCTAAATATTGCAATATTCTTTAATGTAAAACTGTCAGATACTGATATGAAACTATATTACACCGGAGTTTTTCCACTGTACTTTCTGTTTAAAGAAATTCATACAGTTAAAATGAGTTACAACGAGTTCTTTATCTCACACAAATTCAGGGCATAACGTTTTAGTGTGAGGAATATGGAATCATAGGTTTACACTCTGAATTAGGTTAAGAGCCGTGTCCAAAAGGCACGGCAATTACGGACCAGGCTACCTACGCTTCCAAAAAACTCATCTGTCTTAAGAATCAGTATTAATACTGCTTCATATGAAGCGAAGAGGCCCTGAGATCAGCCAGCCAGCTGGGCGTAAGGAGTCGAGGGGTGAGAATCTCCCTAATCTTTCCTCCCCAACCTCCGTGCCGGATTTTGCCTTTATGGCAGGGCAGACTTCTGGCACAAGCCGCTCCCGATGGGTCCCGGTCCACCTGGCGGCTGGAGCTGGACGGCAGGTCCCGGTGGTGCTGGGAACCCCGAGGCGGCTGGGAAAAAGATGGGGAAAAAGATGCTGGACGGGGCAAGTGGAACCGTGCCGGAGCGGGGCCTCTGCACGGCGCCGCGGTCCTTCCGCACCCATACGTTCCTTTAGGGTCCGTTTCTTCCTTGTTATTTACAAATGGGTTTTAGGGACCTTTTGCATTTTAGAGAGGAACATCTGCAGCCTCAAGTAGCTGCCGTATTTTAGAACGTTAGCAATATGAAAAACAGGTAATCTCAGAAATGCTAATAAAACAGTTATAATCACTGGGATGTTCCTCCCTGCAATTTTTGACCAAAATATAGTACTGGGAAATAAACTCGTCATTTCTTTTCATGAGCTGTATCTCTCAAATACGCGATCAGTAGGTATAATATAAGAAGCCAGGGCTTTTGATTTTTTAGTGGAAGGATGTGAAGAGGGAAAACGTTTTTTAGTGGAAGGATGTGAAGAGGGAAAACGTTTTACTTACGAGGCGGGGGGGGGAAGAAAATCCTTTCAAAAGACTCGGCGTGAGGAAAAGAGGTCCAACTTTTCTTTCGGTGGGACTGTTGTTCTTCAGCCAGAACTGGTCTGTTTGCCCTCTTGTAGCCCTGGTGCGGTTCTTTGGGAGCGGGCAGAAGTTAAAGGCATCCCTTCCAAAGCGCTGTTCCTGGTGGGAAAAGGTGAACTCTTGTAATTCGTTTTAACCAAAGTCATCCAGTGAGCTTTGGCATTTCCAGTGCTTCCCCATCTGAAAAAAAAAAAAAGAAAGAAAGTCTGTGATCCATAGCTGATGCAAGTTTCTTTTTTTTTTCTTTATCGCTATTCACAGGGAATTAAACAGAAGTTCAGAAAGAACAGTGAAAGTGAGATTCAAGTCTCTTTAACAAAAGATGTTAGCACTTGCTTTGTTTTTTCCCTTGAAATTCTTTGGGATTGTACAATGAAACGTATACATCCTCGTTGATATTTCAGAAGTCGTTATTTTTCTTTAATTTGAAACCCCATTTTAGGCCAGAAAAGTTTGTTGGAAATTTTCTGCCAAATTTGAGGAAACTTTTATGCCTGCCAGAAGTCCACCTGGCTCTGGATTACAGGAGCCTGGAGTACAGGTTCACTGAGGACGTCGGTATTGCTTCTGTGTGCATCCTCGACTACCACATCTGATTCCCAGTTAGCCTCGCCTAATTCACGGCCTTGCTTAAGAAGCCGGCCGTACCTTTGACAGTATTCAGGGAGAAGTCCGAGACACGGTTTCAAAGTAGGCAGTTGCCATACAGTGGAAAAGTTATTTTTTGACACCTATTCCCTTGCAAATACGTGTATCTTTTACTATCGCTAAACCCACCAGGGCCCAGAAAAAGCGTTTTAAAAGTCCTGTATCTTTAAGCTGTGTTCTGTATTTCTGCATTTTCATCCTGCCTGCTTTCTGCAGGCGTAATAGATTTGTAAATTTACAACTAAGATAGCTGCATAAAATATAGTCGCCAAACATGACAAAGCTAAGAATACAAACCGTACGAAATGGTTGGATATTACTAAGGAGTGAAATCAGCCTTTAACCTGCCACCAGAACTTCGTCAGGGCAAAGCTACTCCTGGTCTACACAGAGGAAGAGTTTACGTTCTGTCTAAGCTCTGGTGTGGATGGTGCCTCTTCTGGTCATTCGGGGCAATATTTATTTGGATGGAAATCTAGTGTCCCTGCTGCAGGGCTGCCCAGGTAGATTAATTTGGGGGAGGGTTGGCAAGGGTGAATGTGGGCTCTTACTTAGGGCGTAGACAGTTTTATTTCCTCTTCGCAGGAGGCTCCGAAGCGATGGGCGGGCGGGCAGGGCAAGGCGTCTGGCTGGGCTGGGTCTTAAATGGTTACCAGCTCTCAGCTGGTGCCCTCCTTGTCCCCTTCTGTCATCTTGGCCCCTCCAGCGTTCAAAACTGTCTCCCGTTGGAGCTTTTTTCCCCTTGCAGATAATTAACAAGTTACTTAATTCTTTTTGAACTTTTTTTTAATATACCCTCCAATACATGGCTTAAATCTGGATTCTTTAGGTGTCGCTTAAGTGAAATAGGTAAAGTATTAGTTGTACTGCAACTTTATACTAAAGTTTCCACAGGGATATTTGGGCAAATGAGTTGCAAATTTGGTATTTATGATCGATACCCATCAATATGTAGTCACGTTGAATAAAAATCTCGGCGCGCCCGTTCACAGCTTACGTAAACTTCTTTCGTCTTACCTTTTACTGTAGTAGTTCCACTCAGAGGGAAACTATTTGCTGCCTTTGTATGTTGTCTTGATGGTTATACTGTTGTTGGTATTTTTAAAAGTAGTAGGTTGACTTTAACGTCTGTTTTGTTAGTACTTATCCGTATGTCAGAACTCCAGCTGTTTCTTGAAAAGATTAAGGGCTCAATCCTGCAAATCCTTACTTGGTAAGTTTTATTTAATTCAACAGAGCCTTACTCTCTGGAAAGGGAGCTGCTCATTTGGGGTCTGTGCTTTCAGTGAGCTTAAAATGTATTTGAGAATTATAGTGCTGAATCATTTTCTAATTCAGCAGACAGGAAAACCTTCAAAGGTCCGAGAAGCAGACCTTCCAAGGGTTTTGATGGTGATAAAGTATAGAAGTGGCCACGGCCTCTTGTGAGACAGCATCGTGTTGAAGGGCAAAGGGAGAATGGAAATTCTGCTGAAGCAGCAAGAGAGAATTCTTCAGGGAAATGACAGGACGTTTTGATTAAACCAGCTGAAGAACAAATTTCTCTTTTTAAGGGAGGTTGGGGGGGAAATGGTTTCAGCCCAGTGGTGTTCTCCCTCCTCCCTTCGGCTTCTCTGAGTAACCAAAGCGTATAGAGAGCTTTTCATTTTCTCTCCAGATTTATGTGTCCGTAACCTAAATAAAGCATCACCTGTATGCTGTATTTATCAATAGCTTATATTCACAAAGGGTGATGGAACTTTTAGCCAACAATTGTGTCAGAAATTATTTTCTGCATACTGCTCTTCAACTTCATAACCTCCATCATCAATACTTCTACTGCTCTGATTGAAAACTGTATTTTTTTTTCAAAAAAAGCATTGGGACAATGCTTGTGTTAAAACTTGTTTGTTCTGGTGCAATGATGGGATGTCCCAATCAAAACTGATGGGTCACAGTGCTAGGCAGTCCGTACGTGAAACGGAAAGATAGTTCTGCCCCAAATGTGCCAAAGATTCGTTTCCACAGAACACTGGCACGTGAGAAATGTCCCAGTAGGTTCAGTCAGTGTTATTTTTTGAAAGATGTAGTGGAGGAATGGTTTGTCCTCCTCTTCTGCAGCAAATAAATCTTGCCTGCTAAAATCTAAGAATAATAGGGACAAGTTATCCAGAATCTCAAATGTTATGTTGCACCATCTCAATGTGAGCGGAGATTCAGGTTGGAACTGGGAATGGAAGCAGGTGTGCGAAACAGAATTCTGTGTTTGGTGCTGCCCAAACTGCAAACATCTGCACGAGTTTAACTTTTCCTCTGTTATTATTACTTAGTGACGGCTGGTTTTCTTTCTCTTGGGAGCTGATGCATCTGTCTCTAGGAGAGGCAGTTTATTAATAAGATGATATTTTATTTGACTTCAGTAGTACTTCATAAAATGACTCAAAGTGATTTAGAAATATTTATTAAACTTTGAAGCCCCCAGCTATGAAAACAAGTTCTCACTGGTGTATCATCGGGATCATTGAAATATATCTAATACTTGGGGTTTCATAGTTCATGTAGTACAAATCAAAACTCCAAATGCAGTAAAGACAAAATAATAAGCAATAATAAGGTTTTGATGTTGCTTTTTCATCACGCTGTGTTGGACAATCTTATGGTTTTGGAAGGGTAAGCGAGCATTTAAACAATACCTTTAAGTATTACAAGTCCAAGTCCATCCAGACTACTGATCTTCAGGTCAAATTGTTTTCCGTACATTAGGTGTACAGCCCAAAATTAGACAGTGGTCAGCCTTCAGCAGAGAAGACTTAACTTCTTTCCCTTTCTTCTCGTCTCTTCTCCCCCAGTCCTGTGTTGTAAGAGAGCTTAGTCTTAAAATTAAAGCAGTAGTTAAGGACTTGTGAGTCTTGATTTTTATTTCCAGTTCTACCAGAGATTGTAAGTGCAATGCTGAACGAACGTGTAATTCTCTTTTAAACAGAAGTTCTTTGCTGTTCAGCAGTTATGCAAATTATGGTTGTCTGGTTTGTGTATGGCTGCTGTTTTTCCTTTGCTTAAATTCTCATTACTGTAAATAAAGTTAAGACGCAAATTTCAGTCTGGTTTCCTTAGATTTTCTTAAGAAATGACTATTTTCTCTCTTTCTAATACAAAACATAGCGATCATAAATATATTGGTGACATTTGGAAGAAAGTGTCTTTTCTAAACAGAAAATATCTCTCCACAATGTCCTCATAATTCAGAGGCAGGAGAAGTAAATATTTTAAATACCCTAGTTTCTAGAAAGGAGCCTAACACAAGTAGCTTTGTGGGCAGGAAAAAGAAGTTGCAGATGTGGTATTTTTGGCGTCTTTTAAAAAAAAATCTAGACAGTGTAGTAGAGGTATTCTTAACTTCAGTTCAGGGTTGAGCTTCTTCACCTCGTTTACCTATTCCATGTGATATGAAGCATGGAATTTATACTGTAGCTTACTGATTTGCTAAAATATTTACCTTCTTCCTTTCCTGAGAGGGACTATATATAAATAAATTGCATATGTAGAAATACATATAGATAGATGGGTATTCATATGTGTGTCTCAACTTTGGAGATGAACTTGTAAGGGAAAATAATTGTTTGTTAGAAGGATATATGGAGATCAGCAAACGTTACAAAATCAGTTGGACCCGAGAGCCGTGTGTAAGACTTGCACTTCCTATCTTCTATTGAGCCTTCAGTATTTTATGCATCAGTTGGGTCAATTCAGATACTTTAGTATTTGGTGAATTACCCTTTCCCTTTGGAAAAGCAAGTATGCCACAGGCAGTAAGTAATTTTTTATGCCGACAAAAGGCCCATTTAAATGCAGTGGGCATTGTAGCGTCACAAGATGTGCAAGGAAAGAAGAACAACTCATGCAATCACATTTCTTTAGTGTACCTCTGCTGTTGCCTTTCCTGGTTTCCTCACTGCGGTTGCTTACCTTTTTCACTCGCGTAGAGCAAACGTGGATAAGGCCCAGGAGGAAAGCAGCGGACTCCGTGTGGTTACGGTCCTGGCCAGAGGCCGGGAACAGGTGAGCTCTCAGGGAACCTGCCTCTCCTTTGGTGCTGCGTAGGGAGCACTGACCGCGGCGTGCAGCCAAGGAGATGGTCCCGGCTGTATTGCCCGTGTCCGAAAAGGGCCTTGAGATTCCTTGGTTCTCGTCAGTTGGGTTCCAGAAGTGGGTTTTTCTTTCCCCTGCCTTCGTGGCGTGCGCTCATTCGAGAAAGAAGGAGGGAGGACAGAAGTTTTGGGCTCCGTGGCGTGCGTGGCACTGCTGCTTTGCTGGGGCTCCCGCGCTGTGCCGCGGGAAGCGGCTTCGGCTGGACGATTCCCCGGCAGCACGCTGCAGCTACAGCCCTGCGAAGGACCAGCCGCGCACGGCTTTTCTCGTGGGGCTTTGATTGACGGTCTCAAATCCGAGCTTCTGGTGAGGGCGAGACCCCTGAGTGACTGTGCCCTCGAGCAGCCGCTTCTGCGCTTTCCCCCTCCTCTTCCCTTTCGCTTTCCTGCTGAGACTCCACTGCGGTTGGGTCTAACCAAGCTGCTTTGACTGAGGGCTGTAGAGATGAAGCTTCAGCAAGACCCAACTCAGAATACAAATCGAAATAAGAAAAGCAAGGTCTGCAGTTTTCTCTGCCGCACTATTACTGCATAATGTATGTTTATATCATATGGCCAGCACTGAGCTCCAAGAGGTCTCTTACCACGTTATAAGGTGCTATAAGTATTTCTTAAAAGTGGGATGAGAAATGGCTGCTCTGCAGAGGCAGGGGTCTAACCAACGGTGCAGAATGTTGATCTGGACAGCAGAGCAGCTAGAGATGCATAAAGGATGGAAACTTTTATCTGAGTTTTCAAGCTCTTGAGAACTTGACTTCTTCCAACTAGGAAACTAAAAGTTGAAAAAAATTCTTCACAAAGGAGAATTCTAATAATTTTCTTAAGGGTTGATCAGAATTATTTTTTACAGTATTTCCCCTTTATAAAGGGAAATTTATAAAGAATAAAAAAGTGTACTGAGACATCAAACTTGGGAGCTCGACACTGTGAGTACAGTTTCCAATTTTATGACAAAACAGAGTAGAGGTGAAAATAGACCTTGTTTTTTTTTTAAACTAGTTCTATTAAAGGTTCTGCGATTAGCTCTAATGATAACTATCCAATGATAATGATGATAACTATATTGCTGGGTTTTATTATAATAGAGTGTACAGATTTCAATTAAGATAGGGGTCCATCTCGTTGTTTTAGGTCCTTCCTCTGCAGGAAACGTTTCTTCCTTTATGTTCTTAACTAGCAAAGGATGTGAAGAGAACAGACATGGACATTAATTGACACGTCAAAGGTTTTACAGCAGGTCAGCAATTAAATAAAGCGTGTTGTGAATGACGATACAGAGTTCTGTCTCCGTTAGACCACCCATCTCTGCCAAATGTGCCTGCAAGCCTACCAGAAAGATACTTAGTGCACTAAATCTTTCAGCTGATGCCGTCATGATTTCTTTTAAAAGCATTGTTCCAAATGAGGCACAATTCCACGGGCAATTCTTTCTGTAGTTAATAACGCACTAAGCAGCCGTTGTGATACCTGGTGCTGCACGTTGCTGTTCTGCTGCGCAGCTTTGGAAATCCTAAAACACTGAATCGCCAGGAGAGAAAAAGGAAATCAGCACTGCCCTTCAAGCCATTTGGTGTTTGTTCTACTCTAAATTCAAGTATGGCTCTTTCATAAGAGTGGTTATTGTGTTGAGATAAAAATGAAACCAAGTGTAGAATTTCATTCTTCCCCCTCCAAACAGGCATTTTTGCTTTCTTTATTCATGCTCCCACTTGCTCCGGCATTACCTTGGTTTCTGAGTGCCAGGGTGAATGTTAACCCGAGCTGTACGTCCTAATATTTGGGGAAGCGAGGGGGAGGGTAGAAAAGGAAGGCTTTCATGTTATTATTTTATAAATGTTATGTTTTGCATAATTTAATCTGACAGTTTCAGACATTCTCCCGAGTGCCAGCATTAAAAGCTGTTATAATTTGCAATAAAGTCAACGGTGTATTTTTCTAGAAAATAGTATTGCTTAAAATTCTTTTAATGAGAACTTAATGAGTGAGTAGCAAGAAAGTATATCATAAAAATATAGTGCCAGACAGTATTTTTGTTGTAGCAAAATAAACTCTGAGAGAGAACAAGGTTTAGTGTGGGAAGAAATACTTACATTTTCGCTTCATAGGTGAGGACCTCTAGACCTCTACTGGAATTGAGACTTTAACAAACAGTAAGTAGATATGACAGCTGATAGGAAGAATGAGAGGTAGGGAAAATATCAATACTAGTTAATAGAAGTCAGGCCCCAGAACAGTCATGTTAAAATATTTGATATAAAATCCTCTTCACATTCTGAGTGCTTGAAATCGAGTAATATCCAGAGGCAACGAGAAGATTTGAATCTGTGTAGCTGGACTAGGAAATATGGCTATCTCTTCCATAACTCTTGAACCCTAGGTGAAAGTAATCTGAAGATTCTTGGAAAAGCGTCCCTCATAGTGGACTTTGCCAATTTTTTTGTCTGAATTTTTTGGTCAACTGTGCAATTACTGTAGGTTGTTACTGTGTGCTTTCGTCAAGTAGCAGTAAAACCTTTGACCATACCAACCCTGAGCCAATCTGACCGGGACAGACTGAGAAACCTCTGGGTAGCTATTTCTCACACCAAATAATTTAAGAATTAGAATGAAGCAGGTACTTCTTAGAAAAAAAAACAAAACAAACCACTATTTCTGATGCTAGAAGATGTGCAACAAAAATTCGGAAAGAATTGAAAAATTAAATTTATGCACACACACGCACCTATGTATGTTTGAGTTTCTACTTCGTGTTGTACGAAAAAGTACAGGATCTTGTACCAAATATTACATTCAAATACTGGCGCTCGCTCTCACAACGGTCTCACCCTCAAATTCCTACCCCTTGCTGCTGAGCACAGAGACACCGTCGAGGGAGACCTTGGAAGTACGGGCTGTGTGCGCAGGGCTGTGGGTGAAGTGGAGGGGCTGGGGTCCTGCTCTCTGCAGCTGGCCGGGAGCGAGGGGACCGGCTGAGGTGGAAGCGTCTGCGTCCCGCGGGTGGACGCCTGGGTCGCAGTCGGAGCTTTGGCCTCTGCAACGAAGGGACCGCGTGAGCAGGGAAGGCTGCTGCGGAGGCAGGATCCGTCTAGGCAAGAGCATCTTTGCCAACAGGCTTGTTCACCGAGCGAGAAGGGCCTTAAATCCTCCTGAAGAGATCGAGGATTATCTCTTCGCAAAGGCGGTCAACGAGTTGAAGGTGGAAGGCACTCTGTTGCGCCTGCTAATCATAAATACAGAAGGACTCGTTAGGGATGTGGAGGTTGCTGACAGCCTTGGCTACAGCAGCCATGAGGTGGAGCAGAGGGAGCAAGGTGAATAGCAGGATCTCAACCCTCGGCTTTGAGACTTTGCCCAAGTAGGGAGAGATTGAATTTGGAGAGCCAAAGCTCGGCCAGATTTCCCATTAGTGAGGGAGAGGATGATCAGCAATGCATAGTATATCGAAGTGACGGGTTACTAGTGTCTTCTTGTCAGGGGTCAGCGTTGGAGCTAATAACGTTTCACCTAACGAGATGGATGGTGGGACAAAGTGCACCTTCAGCAATGTTCTACATGGTACCCAACTGGGAGGAGCAGTGAATGCACTGGAGAACAGGGCTGCTATTCAGAAGGATCTCTTGAGGAATGGGCTGGTGGGAACCTCATACGGAGGAGGTTGAACAGCCTGACTTAGCGTGTGCTTGTGATGGAGAAGGCTGATTACATCCTGGGCTGTATTTGCAAGACCAACAGGTCTGGTCCTGTGTCCTGTTTTGGCTCCCCAACACAAGACGGACACTGACATACTACAGTAAGTCCATGGGTGGGCAAGAAAGATGGTCATGGTGCTGGAGTGGATGATGTGTGGGGGAGACGCTGAGGGAGCTGGGTTTGTTCAGGCTTCAGAAGAAAACATGGAGGGGAGATTCTGCGGCTGTCTACGTCTACCTGAATGGAGGATATAGAAAAGACGGTCTTTTTTTTTTTTTTTTTTTTTTTTGACAATGCACAGTAGAAAGGAAAAAAGGCAGTGGACACAATTTACAAAAAGGACAATTCCAGTCAGATACAAAGAAAATAAAAGTCACCGTGAGAGCAGTCAAGCACTGGAACAGGTTGACCAGAGAGGTTGTGGAGTCTCTTCTCGATGACATTCAAAATTTGCTTGGAGGAGACGCTGAGCAGCCTGATCTAAGTTTGCCCTGTTTCGAACAGGGGGTTGGTCCAGGGGATGACCAGAGGTCCCTTCCAACATAAATGAGTCTATGAGCTTATAAATTTATTAGGCTTTCCCTTGTTGACAGCTGAAGGAGGTTTACAATAGCAGATAAACCTCAGCACCTGGGTTCCTAAATTCTCTGGGTTTGCCACCGAGTGATTTGCCTTGGTTTATGCCTTGTATTATCAGTTTGTAAAAGATTCTGCAAATAAAGCTTACCCACGGGGAGACTCTGAGATTTAGTCAATGTCTGTCAAATGGTTTGGAATCCTCTAAGGAAATACACTATTTCTACATTTTCCCTAAAGACTCTTTTCATGTATTACGTGGATATATAGTGGTTTTTTTCCATTTTTACTAGTTTATGAGTACAGTAATGACAAATGGGTCTTTTTTCAGGACAGAAAATCTCAAAATGATTCACACGTGAATTGTTGGCAAAGATTGCCCTTAATTTGTACTGCAAAAGTAAGGATTGTGGTGAGCGCATGTACGTGTGTGTTTTAAGGGCTGTTGCATGATATATTCTGACGCTGCGGTAGACAGACACTTTTGGCGTGGTGATTCTAATTCAAGCATATGGAAGATGGAAGGAGCAGCTGTGAATTCCAGGTTTAGCAAACTCTGTAGCGATGTCACAACCCTTTTTCTGATGCTCTTCAAGTTTAAGGCTTGGTATTTTTTCATTTAAATATCAGTTTATTTAACAACTGCGGGACTGAGTGTGCATTTGGACTCTAGTAAGACACTTGCCCTTAATGTGAACTGAAAATAGTTATTTAAAAAGTAATGGCATCTCATCTGCAATTTATTTTCCACTGATAGCACTTGTCCAGATGGCACATAAGTGTAGGTGTAATTGCTACGGCACACTCCATTACTGTAAAAGCAGCAAATAGTCGGCTCAGTCTTACACACATCAGCCACATTTCACATGGGGGGAAAAAAAAAAAAAGTTGCATATAGCAGATGATTTCTTGAGAGAGCTATAAAGACCACCTGGTGCAAGCTGAGTTTGGATGCTGCAGGCATCTCCGCGCTGCCGTAGTGGTGAGAACATTGACAGGTTAGAAGATATTCTGAGACGAGACCCGTCAGGGACTGGTTTGTGAAAACAGATTCAAACAACGGGGTAGTGGATGTACTGCTTGGGTAAATGGTGGCAGTGGGCCCAGCTGAATTAAACGGCACTCGTCACATAAAGTGCTCGCGAATGTCACAAAGGAGACAACAGTGCGTGGTTAAGGGAGGGAGAAAAGCAAATTACTTTTAAACATTGGAGCGGTGCAGAAGCGAAGATATAAAGTAGTGAATGGGTAAATGTATGGACACGTGGTTAGTAATGATGGTAGAAAACTGTGAATTAAAATAGATTTGCTGGACTTTGATGTTTTATAGTGATATTGCTCGTTACAGATTTAATAGAAATGGCAGATTCTCTGTAACCTCAGCCCTTTGCAACTGTAACGTAAAGCGGGATTGCGAAATTAATCTTATTTAATTTAGGCATCTAAAGGGTGTATGTTTACTTCTGGACTGATCACTCTTAGTTCCTCTGTATTCTCTGAAAACAAGTAGTCCTGTTTAGGCTGCAACCCATTTGTGCTGCTTTTAGATGTTAAAATTTGACAAATTGCCCCTCAGATGCTGTTGACTCTATTGAAGAGATCTCTGCTGAGCTGCAAGAAGCTGGGGTGGCTAGCTCCGATGGAGACACCCACATTTATCCAGATGAATACCAGCATTAGTCATAGTCTTCTGATGATAAAAATTAGAAACTTCTTTCAGAGCTCATGATTAATTCTGACACTCTGCCATAACCAGAGACTGTATTTCCAGTACAGTGTTGTGGAGGATACAGAACTGAGTGTTTGTGGCTTAGCTGTATTATATTTTAGCTTGGTGATGCAATTAAATAACTTTAGGTCTGGCCAGGCTATCTATATCTAATGACTGATGTAGATTAATTGGGAGACTGGAGGTCTGCATATCCAGAAAGAATAGCAATTTCCTACTCTCTGCTTAAAAGAAATGAGATTTTAATCAGGAGGTTGTCTCCTTTATGCCTGTTTGTGGCCCAGGCAGATGGTGCACTAATCATCCTTACAAATATAGTGTATTGAGTATAAATAATGTAAAAAACAAGGACTCGGAACAGATAATTCATTAGTTCTGGAGTCACACTGCGAGAAACGTTTCCTCCTACCACCCCGTGATTATGTCTGGGAGACAGAGTGGTTGAAAGTGCTGCTCCGTCTTGATCTGACAAGCTGGATACGGGTTTTACAAATAGGGTTTCATTCTTGCTCTAAGTAGGTGTATGTATAATATATGTACTTCCATTGTTTACATTTAAATTAAGATCCATCCTTCTCGATTATTTCCCCGCCCCCCCCCCCCATGGGGAAGAGGCTTATGCCACGGTCTCTGGAGATTCACGGGGCTCTGAGCTTGCTTACTCCTGTTTGAGGCTGAGGATAGTGGTATACCTGCTCCCCTGGGTCTGGACCAGCGTTCCCAGTGAAACAAGGAGAGGAAAAAGTGCCATCCTTCTGGGGATTTGAGGAAGAGCTATGTTTTTTCCCATGTCTTTTGCTGCATCTTTGACCTTGAGAATGCTTCACTGCATCCTCTCCCAAGTCTGCTTTGGTCTCTACATTTCAAAAGCCTCTTCTATTAACTGCTTCTTTCCCTGAAGAAGTTTGTCCCAGAAAGCCTGTGGACCTTGTGTGTCTGCAGTGGTTTCCCTAGGTCTGGTCCTGGGGTGAAAGTGCAAAGTGCAAGTTCAAGATGGGAACTGGTTTAAGGCCCTGGTGAGAAAACATAGGGTGATGTTGAGCAAATCTGAGCTCCTGAACAAAATTAATCTGGTTGGTGTCCCGATCTGGGGTACAGTCCAGAGGAGACAGGCAGGCAGAGAGAGATGCCCTGTGCTGTGATCTTGCCTCCATGTGGCTTTGGTGGTCATCACATCTGGGTTCTTCCACTGTTTGGAAAGCAGTGCCCAAAGTCACCTCCTAGCCTGGAGGGCTGACGTCCTTGCCAGAGAAATCTTTCCCAGTCAGCTTTCCATCTGCAGAGCCCTTGTTAGCTTCCATGGTGCTGTTGTGTCTGGCCACATCCTTCCCTCCCCACCACTCAGCCTGTCTGAACTCTTGGCTGTCTTCCCACACATCCTCAGCCTTGTGGGGCTCTGCATTGGGGAACCTGTGGGCTGGGATGGAAATGAGGACAATTTCCTGCCTGTTCTGAAGTCCTCCTGGGGGTTGAACCTTGTCAAGCTTTCTCCCTGCTGGAGAGTTGCCTAACCCTGTTGGGGCTGGGGCATAGACCTGCCTTCCCTAGGCTATAGGATCAGATACTGGTCTTCAGCTCAGTGTGTGTTCCCTCACCTTACGTGACACACTCTTTTCCCTCTCAGCCCCCTGTATCTGCCCTCTAGGAGATCCTCTGCTGTCCAGTTATAGTTCCCTTTGCCTCAGTTTCTCCCACTCAATTTGGGGTGACCCAACACTGCCCCAAGGAGCTGAGTGACCTGTTAGCTGGGGTTGGGACATGTGAAGGATGAACACTGGGGAGGGGATGTCCCAGGCCATTCTAGGAAGCATCTCTGCAGACCAAGAGGTCCAGAGCAACCCCAGGGGCACCTGAGCAGTGGCCCTACATGGGGTCACACCAGCTGCCGTGGGGATTTCCTGTAGCCCTTCTCTCTCTTCACCACCTCTGACCCGTGGTGGTTTTGGCTCTCAAAATAGCCTCAGAGATGTTTGTCTGGTGACTGCGGTGGAGGATGGGAACAAAGCTTCCTCTGCTGTGTTTCAAAGCTGCTCATGGTTGCTCTCCCCAGGCCAGCTGTGCCAAGTGGGTCGAGGGGGCATCTGCCAGCAAAGGGAGCTTGAAGGCTTTCCAAGGGCCTTGTTAGTGTGGGGAGAGTAAAAACCCATTGCCTGATGGCCTGGTGACCAAGGCCATTGGAGCGTGTCAAGGGCTTTGCCTACTGGTCCACCATGCACGCATAAGCATGAAACCCGGAGCTCGTGTGCCAAGACCTGTCCTACAGCCACCCTTATCCAGGCAACCCGGGGAGGGTTTTGTGGCAATAATGGCTCTCCTGTGCCAGCGTGGGCACGTGGCCACATGAGATGCTGGTTACCACCCGGCTGTCCTGGCACTGGTACAGGATTTGGCCCTGCTGATCCCCATCATGTGACTCTCCTCCTGGGAGCAGGCTGTCAGAGCTGGGTTTAAAGTGTCAGGGAGCCTGTTTGCACCTGGGGCGACCAGGGACAGATTAGCCTGATCTGCTCTGCTGGCCTGGAGCCTGCGGTCCTTGGGTGACCCTGCTCACTGCACTGTGACGTGGGTGTGAGAGGGTGATATGTGGCACTGAGTGGTGGTGGCAGGAGGGCAGATGGGCAGGGGTGTCTCTCCAGCCCAGGGTGAGAGAGGATGCTGCAGGGTCAAGATATGGATGGGGGCATCCTCTGTCACCTCTGGGTCCTCGGGGTTTTCCCTGCTTGTCCAGCACTCCCTGGTCCCCCTTGTCCCCTTTCAACCCAGCAGAGGTGACCTCAGGGAGCTGTGGTGGGAGAGGGGCTCCGCTGGCTCCCATGTGTGAGCAGGGAAGGCTGGGGGGGGTGAATAGTTCCTGGATGACTGCTTAGGCTCTGGGGACAGGGCTGTGAAAGTGTCCTGGTTCCCGCACAGCTGCATGTGTGGGCCAGGGACAGGACAGGGTCAGGCAGCTGGAACCAACCCAGACTGCAGCTCAGAGCTTCGCAAGGCAGATGGGCACATGTACGTGTGCCTGTGCACACGCGTGCACACATGCACCGTTCCTTCTGGGCATCCTGTACCGGCTGGGTACCCATGCATGCAGGTCAGAGCTTGCCTGTGCATTGTCTCCTATCTGCATGCACATGTTTGTGCTGCTCAGCTCTACAACGAGGAGATCCTGGACCTGTTTGACAGTGCCCGTGACCCTGATGCACGCCACCGCAAATCCAACATCAAAATCCATGAGGATGCCAGTGGGACCATCTACACCACAGGGGTCACATCACGCCTCATCAACTCGCAGGACGAGGTAGGTGCATGATGGGGCAGACATGGAGGAGGGATGGCAGCTGGGTGCCCACCAGCCAGGGATGTGCTACATGGGGACAGCCAGGCAAGGGGGGTATCTCACCCAGGATGGGACAGAGCAGCCCTGGGGTGAGGCAGGGAGAGGTCAGTGTGCTCACTGGGCTGCAGCAGGGTGCTCTCCTGACTCCCAAGAAGGGTGCTTCAAGGTTTTGTTCTTCCCTGCCCCATGTTGTTGTAGCTGATCCAGTGCCTAAAACAGGGGGCTCTTTCCCGCACCACCGCCAGCACCCAGATGAACGTGCAGAGCTCCCGGTCCCATGCCATCTTCACCATTCATCTATGCCAGATGAGAGTGTGCACCCGCCCGGAGCTGGTGAGATGTGCTCCTGCCTCATGGCTGGGCTGTTCCTGGATCCGATACCCAGGCAATGCGTGGGGGTCCCTTGGAGAGGGGAGAGGGTTTGAAGTCTTGCAAAAAGAGGGGCAGGGCTTTGTCTTTCTTCTTTCCAGTCATAGCCAGGGTTAGCATTTATTGGGAGCTGAGGTATGCCCTGGAGCAGCCCCATCCAAGGCAGGGATGGTCTGGCCCAAGGAATGGCCCAGAGCAACCTGCTGTTGGGATCCTCTGCCCCATCCTTGAGGGGGTGGATGCAGAGGGTGAATGCTCAGGCTTTTCCTGATGTCTGAGTGCACCCAAGGGGGCTCTTGCCTGCTCTGAGTCTGTGGTGGTGACCCTCTCCATCTGTGCCTGGCTGCAGGTGAATGGGGAGGTGAACAGCCTCCTGGATGGAGCCCAGCCCACCACCGAGTACGAGACCCTCACGGCCAAGTTTCACTTTGTAGACCTGGCTGGCTCAGAGAGGCTGAAGCGAACAGGTGCTACTGGCGAGAGAGCAAAGGAAGGCATCTCCATCAACTGTGGGCTGGTATGACCCTGGGCACTGGTGTTCAAAGGCAGGGGGGAGACAGGGTCTGTGTGGGGGAGCCTGGGACACCTTCGAGTCCTGCTTGGAGCTGCTCTGAGCCGTTGAGGTTGCTGCTGGCTCTGCTGGCATTTATGCTAACTGGCCCTGTAGGGAGGAATACGCACAATCCAAAATAGCAGTGGTGAGGGCACAGCTCTGCTGCTGAGGGCAGGACTGTGGGGAGGGATACAGCTGGGCACAAGGGTGCAAGTCCCCAAAAGGTCGAGGTCTGCTAACTTGAGCTTAAAAAAACCTCCAGGGCTCGATGCTGTTCCTCAGTGCATGTGGGAGAGAGGCATAGCCCAGGGAAGGGGGGGGGTGAATGCTGAGACTGGCAAGGGAAGCCCTGTGCCTCCACCTCTTGCACCCCAAATCTGTGCTGCAGCACACGCCCCAGGCCTGATGTGCTGGCTACATGACAGCTGTATTCTCATTAGGGGCTGAATTTGGTGGTGGTGGGGGTTGTGTGCTTTCCTTTGTGTTGGTAGCTGGCCTTGGGGAACGTCATTAGTGCCCTCGGAGACCAGAGCAAGAAAGTTGTGCATGTGCCCTACCGCGACTCCAAGCTCACCCGCCTGCTGCAGGATTCCCTTGGGGGCAACAGGTAAGGGGGCCCCAGGCCAGGACTGAGCCCTGGGAGAGGACTGCAGGGGCTGTCCCCCTGAAAATAGGGTCGAGGGTCTATGGAACCACATGGGAGCTATTTCAGGAATGCCTTGTGGGTTGCCCAGTAGGGAGGGGATGCCTCCTGGCAGGCAATGCATAACTTTGCAGATGTAAAGAACTTGGCTCCTCATGAGTCTCAGGCACAATTAGCCAGCTTTGGCAGAATTAGCTGGTGCAAAACACTCTGGAGCCCTTGCAGACCTGGGTCTTGGCAGGTGGTGTTGCCCAGCATGGGATGGATTGAATTCCCTGCCTGCTCTGGGGGTACTTCTCTGAAGAGCCCATTCTTCACCAGCAGTCCTGGTGTGGGGGGGCTGGCAGGGGGAGTTGGATTTGCTCAGTGCTGTGTGATGTGTTGCTTGTGGGGTGTTGCCAGTGCTCTGGTTCTGGAGGGGTCAAACCCAGTTTATACCTTGGTTATAAAACACAGAAGGTCCTAGTATGGGTGTCTGGGGGCGTGTGGCCTGTGCTGGGTCCCAGCTTTCCAGGTGCTGAGTTGGTGTAGGGTGGGGGAAACTGTCCTTTCACCCTGACCTTCACCTACCCAAGCCAAACCATCATGATCGCCTGCGTGAGCCCATCTGACCGGGACTTCATGGAGACCCTGAACACGCTCAAGTATGCCAACCGGGCTCGCAACATCAAGAACAAGGTGGTGGTGAACCAGGACAAGACAAGTCAACAGATCAGTGCCCTGCGGGCCGAGATCGCCCGCCTGCAGATGGAGCTGATGGAGTACAAGGCAGTGAGTGGCCGAGTGAGCCTGCAGAGGTGGGATGGACGCAGGAGCAGAAAGCCTCTTCCTCCTGTTTGAATTAGGCTGGTTTTAGCAGGAACTACTCTCCTGCCTATCATTCTCTGCCCCTGTTGATAGGGGTAATTGCTAGGTGAGATCAGGAGGCTTAAGAGATGGGGGCTCAGCTCCTTCCTGCCCTGCCACAGGCAGGATCTTGGGCAAGTCTCTTGGGGATGTTAAGGCAGGGAGAAGCCTTGAAGTGTCTCTCACCCTCCGCCCATTGAGCTCAGGCCTTCCTGGTCCTTAGATTTGTCCCTGCCCCTGCTTTGATGGCTGGGGCTGCCCCCAGGGATGTAGTGGTGGGTACCCATGTCCCATCTTGCCCTGCAGTCAGGTACTCCCCTCCTGTTTCCACAGGGCAAGCGGGTCATTGGGGAGGATGGCTCAGAGGGCTACAGTGACCTTTTCCGTGAGAACACCATGCTGCAGAAGGAGAACAGCGCCTTGCGCATGCGGGTCAAGGCCATGCAGGAGGCCATCGATGCTATCAACAGCAGGGTCACCCACCTCATAAGCCAGGAGGCCAATCTGATGCTGGCCAAGGCAGGTGAGGCTGGGCTAGTGCATGGCATGGTGGGTCAGCCCAGCCAGCATAGTTGGGATGGGTGCTGTGGTACAGCCCATGTCTTGCCTTGATCCACCTGCACCTCTGCTCCTCCAGGTGATGGTAATGAAGCCATTGGTGGCCTCATCCAGAACTACATCCGGGAGATTGAAGAGCTGAGGTGAGCTGGGCACCATGGCTGGTGAGTTACCTGGGTCTCCGGGCTGGTGAGTGCCGTGGTGGGGTCTGAGCCTAGGTGTGGCTTACAGCTCTGTGCCTCCAGCATCACCAGGGTGAGGCGTAAGCCCTGATGGAGTAGCAGCTGACTACACTGCTGCTACACTGGGGCTGTACAAGTCCCAGCCTTGGTGCCAGGCAGTGCTTTGGCCATTGTCATCCTTTGTGTGGCTGTTGATAGAGGGGGAGATCCTGCTGGGAGTGCCTGCTGTCTCCCAGGGACTGCTGCCCCACCCCAAAGCTGGATCTGGCATAGTCCTGGGACCCTGTCTTGTAGCATCCTAACCCAACAAAAATGGGAATGGCTTTGTGGTGATTCTGTCCCTTGCTCACACCATCCTAAAACCAGGCAAGATCCCCTCCTCCGGGGACAGTGGGATGTCCCCTCTTTGACCACAACCCATCTCCACTCCCTAGGACAAAGCTCCTGGAGAGCGAGTCCATGAATGAGTCTCTGCGTCGCAGCCTCTCGCGTGTCTCTGCCCGGCCCCCCTACTCCCCAGCGTCTGGCTTGGCTGGCCTGTGCAGCCCCGCTGCTCCAGTGGAGACAGAGGCCTCTGATGTCCTCCGACGTGCCAAGCAGGACCTGGAGCGCCTGAAAAAGAAAGAGAGGAGGCAGCGGAGGAAAAGGTGAAGGCAGCTGCTGTGTGATGTTGGGAAGGGGGAGGCTGCGTGTCAGTTCCTGTCTGTCCTTGGGTCGGGTATCCTGCTTCCTCCATCCATATTAAAGCCAGAGCACCAAGTGAACCCAGGCGCCTGTGTTCCCCTCCCAGTGCTGCCTTGTCCTTGGTCTTTTCATCCACTGCAAGATCCTGGAGGCTGTTTTCCCCAAAGGGTCTAAAAGCAGGAGGTGAAGGGGGCCCTGGCAGAACCCATCCCCAGGCTCCCCCATGCTGGGACTCATGAGTGCCCCTCTGCTCTCCCCCAGCCCAGAGAAGGAAGCATTTAAGAAGCGGCAGAAACTGCAGCAGGACAATGGGGAGGAGACGGATGAGAATGAGGTGGAAGAGGTGAGCAGGCTTTACCCTCGTACTGAGGGGGATGTTCAGGTGTGAAGCATTGTCATCGTCCCACATGGGAGAGGGACCAAGCTCAGCCTGGCCCTGCAAGCAGGCAGGAGGGGTCATGGAGTCGAGGACTCCACGCTGGAGTAGAGGGTAGCTGGATGCTCCCCAGCCAGCCCTGCTGTGGAGTGAGGAGCCCACATCTTTTTGGGCCTGGTTTCAATAAGCATAGGTGAAGGGGGGTTGGGCAATGCAGTGCTATTCAGCTGGGAGGGGGTGGATGCAAGGATGGATGAGGCACAGAGCTGCTCAACAGTGTATGCTGGTGGTCCAGAAATGGTGCTGCAGCCCCTGGGCATCCTGTGTAGGAGGCTGAGTCCCATTGTGGGGGCTGCAGCCCATCGCTGTGGGGTGAGCTCAGGTTACCAGGAGGGAAGAGCTGCCAAGAGAAGGGCAGGGCCATGTTGCAAGCTGAGGTTAGGCACTTGTCTCTTAGGAGGAGGAGGAACAGGACGAGAGTGGCTGTGAGGAAGAAGATGGACATGAAGATGAAGATGAGGACTCAGCCAGTGAAGAGAGCCTGGTGGACTCAGACTCAGATGCAGAGGAGAAGGGTAAAGTGTGGAGCCATGCATGCAGCCCAGGGTATAGGGGTGCACTTGCTGGTGTCTCCTGGCACTAAGCTCTGGTCCTGGGAAGGGAGAGTCTGCTGGGATGCCCTAGCATGGCCCCGGCTGTGTCTCCTCTTGGGGGGCTTGGAAGGGCACCAGGATTGCTGCAAGGAGTCTCCAATACTCTCTGGAGTGCTGCTGCTCCCCAGCGATGTGGGTTCCCATCAGCTCCTTCTGCCCTCTCCTTGTGTTGTGGTTCAATGGGGCTGTGGGAGCAATGCTCCCCCATCCCTCCCAACCTGACTGTCCCCCACCGGCCTCCAGCCGTGAATTTCCAGGCTGACCTGGCGGATCTGACTTGTGAGATAGAGATCAAGCAGAAGCTGATTGATGAGCTGGAGAACAGCCAGAGGCGCCTGCAGACCCTCAAGCACCAGTACGAGGAGAAGCTGATCCTGCTGCAGAACAAGATTCGGGACACACAGCTGGAGCGGGACCGGGTCCTGCAGAACCTCAGTGAGAACCACCTCACCCATGGGATCCCAACCCCACAGGCCCCAGTCCCTGCTTCTGCCCAGCTGACTCGGAGCCAAAGTATCCACTCCCTGCATGCAACGCTGGCTCTGGTAGAGCTTTGTCGTCCTCCTGCCTCTGCTTGAGCCCTTGGGACCCCCAAGACCCTGCTTGTCTTGCACTGGGAGCGGGACTAGTCCAGCTCCTGACCCCAGCTGGTGCTGGACAGGTGGCTGGAAAGGATGGCGAGGCAAAGCCTCTTCTAGCCTTGCACACTGCTTCATGAGATGTGGGAACACTTGGGGAAACTGAGGTGCTGAGGGGCACATGAAGACCCCAAAGACCTAGTGGTATAGCTCATCTCTGGGCTCAGCAGGACAGGATCACCCACACACATGGCTGCAGGTCTAGGTCTGCAGCTCCTCTCCACCCAGTGACTGTGCTGTAACCCCCTGTCCCCACCCTGGGCTGAGCCCTAACCCATCTCTTCCAGTGGGTGACCCCAGACAGACCTCAACCTGTGATGGGGCCAGAGTAGAAGGATGAAGGAGGGGTCTGGCAGGGGTCTGGTGGCATGATGCAGGAGCAGTGCCTGGTGCCTCCAGGCAGGGCGTGTAGGTGCAGGAGGAGCACAGGGTGTGTGGCTATCACAAGCCCTCTCCTCATTCCCCCAGGCACCATGGAGTGCTACACAGAGGAAAAAGCCAACAAGATCAAAGCAGACTATGAGAAGAGGCTGAAGGAGATGAACCGGGACCTGCAGAAGCTCCAGGCAGCCCAGAAGGAGCATGCTCGCCTGCTCAAGAACCAGTCCCGCTATGAGCGGGAGCTGAGGAAGCTGCAGGCAGAGGTGGCCGAGATGAAGAAGGCAAAGGTATCTGCACATGCCAGGGCAGGGAGCATGTCCCCTGGTCAAGTCTGGCTTTCTGCTCAGAAGCAATGTTTTCCACTCCTGGTGGCAAGTGCAGGACATCTGTCTGTCTGTCTGGTGGGTGGGTGCCCTGGGACAGTTGGTTGCCTGCACCGACACATGGTACCTTCTCATTCCAGGTTGCACTGATGAAGCAGATGCGAGAGGAGCAGCAGCGGAGGCGGCTGGCAGAGACAAAGAGGAATCGGGAGATTGCGCAGCTTAAGAAGGAGCAGCGCCGGCAGGAGGTGAGAGCTCAGCCCACCTGCGTGCTGCTGGGTGTCTCTGTGCGGGGGGGACTGGGCTGGCTGGGGGTGGATGTTTGTCCTGCTCTGGCACTCTGAGGTGCTCATAAATACCAGTTGGTGAAGCTTGGGGCCGTGCTGCACCAATGGCCTTGGCAGGGGCCATGCAGCTGCAGCAGAGCACACCTGGCTGAATCACTCTCAAGGGCATCCTGGAGCTCCTAGTGTGGTTGTGGGAGGTGCTGTGAGCTCCTCGCCATGCTCAGGGGGCAGTGTGTCATTAGGGTCAGCCTCAAGGCTGGAAACCTGCTCGCTATTAAAATCAGGAGTGAGACTATTCATGCCAAAGTAACTGCTCCAAGCTTTCGTATGGGAGCCCTGGGACTGCAACCATCACTGGGCAGGACCCCAGTGGTCTGTTTCTCTCCCATGCAGTTTCAGATCCGGGCTCTGGAGTCTCAGAAGCGTCAGCAGGAAATAGTGCTGCGGAGGAAAACCCAGGAGGTGAGGTGTGGGGGGGGTTCTTTCACATAGCCCCCAGCTCCCACAGGGGTCCTGGCCCCAGCGCTTGGCTCAGAGACACCCTGTCCTCCAGACAGTGCCAACCCTGGGAGCAGGTTTCCCAAAAGGGTGGGAGGATATTTATGGCTTAGTAACCAGGTGGGAGATGGTTGTAGAGGCAGAGGAACCACCCATCTCCCAGGGCAGCTGAGCGTGGTGGCAGGGGATGGGCTACAAGGGGGAAACTCGTGAGGCACAAAGGGTCTTGGGACTTTGGGTCTCCAGAGCAGCCACTCTTGGTCCTGCAGGGCCTTGGGGGACACGGCAATAGGTTCGGGCTGGGGATGCCCGTCTGACACTCTCTCCTGGGCAGGTCTCAGCGCTGCGCCGTCTCGCCAAGCCCATGTCAGACCGGGTCGCAGGCAGAACAAGCCAGAAGCTGGCCATGCTGGACTCAGGTGCGGAGGTCTCGGCCAGCACCACCTCCTCTGAGCCCGAGTCTGGCGCTCGCTCAGTCTCCAGCATTGTGCGCCAGTGGAACAGGAAAATCAACAACTTTCTGGGAGACACTTCGTCCTCCGTGAATGGGGCTCGGCCCACCAGGTCAGGGCAGGGGCTGTGTGGATCGGTGATATGGCATCCCAGGACTCCCATGTGTGACTTTTGGCTGGTAGCAGAGTTGAAGGCCAGCTTCTGACTGTGCGTTTGGCCCATTTTAAACCACTGACCCAGTGGCAGGCTGTGCTGGTAGCATCCGACTGTCGCCTAGGCTTAAGCCCAGTGCTGGCCTTCCACGAGCATTAAATGCCATGGCACAACCCCTGCTGGGCTCATCTCTTGTGTCTCTCTTTGCTAAGGGGCAATGGAAAAGTTGGGCAATCCAGAAACGATGCAGATGCCTCCTCCACTCCTGGCCAGCCAGAGCCCGGGCATCCTTTTGGGGCAAGCACAGCTTTTCAGGCATGGTGTGGCCAGTTGCCCAAGTGCCTCTTCTCCCCTCTGGCTGTAGGAAGAAGTTCCCCAAGAAGGGGGCGAGCCAGACCTTCAGCAAAGCTGCCCGCCTCAAGTGGCAGTCACTAGAGCGTCGCATCTTCGACATCGTGATGCAGAGGATGACCATTGTCAACCTGGAGGCTGACATGGAGCGGCTCATCAAGGTGACAGTAGCCCTTGGGACAGAGAGGGCTGTGTGCTGGGTGTGGGGCAGTGGGACAGCCATGCTGACAGTTTCAATCCCCCTCCCTTTTCCCCCAGAAACGTGAGGAACTGGCACTGCTGCAGGAAGCATTGCTGGGCAAGAGGACGAAACTGCAGGCAGAGAGCCCCAAGGAGCAGAAGGGGTTACAGGAGTTGAACGAGGAGATCGAGGTGCTGGGGGCCAACATTGACTACATCAACGACAGCATTTCAGACTGCCAGGCCACCATCATGCAGATTGAGGAGACCAAGGTGGGTGTCTGGGCTGGGCCCAGCTGGCAGGGAGAGAGCAGGAACAACCCTGGGAGACGAGGGTGTCCTTGGGCACAACCAGGCTGGGCATCCCAGAATTCTCCTCTGAGCTGTGTCACACGCTCAGTGGGGCTGCACCTGCACCGTCATTTCTCATTAGGTGGTTATTGTGGAGGGGAGTGCTGCCAGGTCCTTGCATGTCCATGGACAGGCTGCTGGTGCCCCACACCCCACCACCCTGGGATTATCAGGAGGCTGCAGTCCCCAATCCTGCCGATGGGGCTGGCAGTCACTTGTCCCCATGGGAGTTTCATGGGCTGGAAACATCCCAGAGGACTGGCTTTTTTTCCAGCAGAAACCCTGCAGGTTTTGTGTACAGTTTTGATACTGGGCATGCCGCAGAGATGCTGTGCAGCTCCTGGCTCCCCTCTAGTGGCTGCAGCCTGGGCTGGAAGCTGTGTGTTGTCCCTGTCTGTCACCTAGATTGGCAGGGAAGAAGGGTCTGTTGTTAATTCACACTAGCCTTTGGATCGGTGACTTGATCTGCTGTGCATTTGGATGAGGTTGGTGTCTGCAGATTAGTGTCTAATTAAGTGTTGGCATCAGGATTTCTGTAGCAACACAGAAGCCCTTCAGGTTGTGTTGGCCATCTCCGTGGCTGGATCTCCCCAGTAGCCACTTGGGCAGACTGAGGAGAGCAAGCATTGGACTGGGCAGTGCTGGCAAGGCAGTGGAGGTGCTGTGCTGGCCACAGAGTCCATTCTGCCTATCCCACGCCAAGTGGCAACTCCCCTGCTGCATCCAACTTCTGTCCCTCAACTCTTCAGGAGGAGCTGGACTCCACAGACACCTCGGTGGTGATCAGCTCCTGTTCCCTGGCTGAAGCCCGGCTCCTGCTGGACAACTTCTTGAAGGCTTCCATCGACAAGGTGTGGGACCAAGTCAGGACCTGGATGCATGATGGGATTTCTTGCAGCTGGGGAGGGGAGCAGGGTGCCAGGGTGGGGACCTGGTGGGGGGAACCTGAGGCACTCACCTGAGGTCCAGCATGGCCGTACTTCCCCAGGGGCTGCAGGTGGCTCAGAAGGAGGCCCAGATCCGCCTGCTGGAGGGGCGCCTGCGGCAGACGGACATGACCAGCTCCTCGCAGAACCACGCCATCCTGGATGCCCTGCGAGAGAAGGCTGAGTCGCACCCCGAGCTGCAGGCCCTGATCCACAATGTCCAGCAAGGTGGGATCCAGGGCTGGTGCATCCTCAGGCCAGGCATGCTGCTTGTGGGATGAAGTGCCCACCTGTGTTAGCCCTCCAAGAAGCACCTAGACATGTCATGGTGTGCCCAGGGCTGCCCTGAGGGTGATGCTGGGTGGGGATGTGTGTTCTGTCCACCACACGATAGGGACAAGGACTGGGTCCCCTGCCAACTACCTGGGCTGCCGCCTCAGCTGCACAGTTCAGATGGGGGTCAGCACAATGGGGTCCCCTCTGCACTGCTGATGTGCTATCTCCTTCCTGCACAGAGAACGGCTACACCAGCACGGATGAGGAGGTCTCAGAGTTCAGCCTGGCTTCAGATGGGAGGTGAGCACCCAGCCCTGGCCTTGCCTGAGCTGGAGGTAGCTGAGGAGGCCAGGGGTGGGGGAGGATGTCTAGTGCCACCCATAAGACCTCACAGATGGACATGGATTAATAAAGCTCCATTTAAGCTTTCCTGTGGTGCCCAGCCCTTGGGGAGGGGAGAAGAGATGTCTCTTAGACATCAACATGGAGTGAAGACTAGGTCATCCCTTGGAGAAGGGGTGCTGGGGAGCAGAGGGTGACCCAAGGAGTCCAGTGGGCCAGTGGCAACCGGCTTTCTGAAAGGAGTTTGGCACTGAAGATCTGTCTTCGCTCTCTTCTCCTTGCAGCATCTCCCAGTCTTTCACCATGAAGGGCTCAGCAAGCCAGGATGATTTCAAATTCAAGGTTAGTTGGCCTTTCTGTGTGGCCCCATCACAGGGAATGGGAGGACGGATGGAGAGGCATGTTCAGTGATGCTTCAGGCCTCTGCTCTGTAGTCTGACCCTTGGAAAGCCAGGCTTGGCATAAGGCAGTATGGCTGGTTTCTGGGTGGGGTCAGCTCTAGGCAAGGGGGAACAAAGGCCTCCTAGTACTGTGGTCTTCTGAAGTACTAGAGGCTTCAGAAACATCCACCACATCAGCCAATACTCTCCAAGTATTGCGGAGTGGGCACCGAGGAGGTCCCTGTGCAGTGCTGCATCCATTGTGGGCAAAGGTGGAAGAAAGCTCCCATTGTTCTGCAAAGGCTGTCACATTTTCTTAGAGTATGGAGACCCGGCACCGTGATGGGCATCCCAACATGACACAGGGGGGACTCAACCTGTGTGGCCAGAGAGCATGAACTCTTCCACCCCACAGCTCTCTGGCTGCTCCTGCTGTCCTTCCTCTGTGTTGCCTGCACCTGAGCCCTCTGTCCTGCTCTAGGGAGAGCCCAAGCTCTCAGGGCAGATGAAGGCAGTGTCAGCTGAGTGTCTAGGACCCACACTGGACGTCTCCACCAAGAACATCACCAAGTCCTTGGCATCCCTCATGGAGATCAAAGAGGATGGGATCAGCTTCTCCATCCGAGACCCCTATTACAAGGAGAAGGTGTCACGCACCATCAGCCTGCCCACGCGAGGAAGCACCTTGTGAGCATGGGGTGATGGGTCTTTGGGCATTGGGAGGCTCATGGAGGCATGGGCCAGCATCTGGGGAAACTGCCCTGGCTGTGGAGTTGCAGAGCGGCGAGGGTGAGCCCAGTCCTACATCTATCCAGGCTTGTCTGCAGCAAGCAGTGGTGGCTTTCTCCAGTGGGACTTGTAGAGTATGTTGGTATCCTTTGCAGATAGAGAGAAGGGTACTCCAGGAGGAAGGAAAGAAGGGGGGCATGCTCACTGCCCTGGGTTATCAGCATTCTTGAAGGTTTCTTGGGTTGTCAAAAGCCTCCATGCTCATGGGATGACTTGAGGCATCCTCTGATCTTGTGACTGTGACTCCAGGGCAGCCCATCTTCCCCATTTGCTCTGCTGGGGAAGGATAGGACATGGGTGTTCAGCATGAAGAGATCCCAGCAGGGGGACAGGCACCCACTGTGCTCCGTTTCACTTGCTTTAGTCCCAGACAATCTCGTGGCTCAGACACTTCACCTCTGACAAGGAGGAAATCCTATGACCGTGGCCAACCTGCCAGGTGAGCTTGGGAGCTGGAGAAATGGTGACATGGGCAGGGAGAGGCTGGGTCGCCAATACAAGTGGGGAGAGATGCTGGCTGGACCAGCTCTTGCTGGACCCTGGTGTGCCAGGCAGCTGCCAGGTGAGCAGTTCCCAAGTCATGTGTCCCTCTAATCTTTCCTGGCTCAGGCCTCCAGATGTTGGCTTCACACCTCCCTCATCCCCACCTACCCGTCCACGCAATGACCGCAATGTCTTCTCTCGTCTCACGAGCAACCAGAGCCAGGGGTCTGCCTTGGATAAGTAAGTCCTGGTGGGGCGGGAGGGTCTGAGTGAGAAGGACCCATACCATGACAGTATACGGGGTCCTTTGGTGGGGTGTAGGAGTACAGGACCTGGGTCGGCTCTAGCCAGCCTCCTGCCACTATTTTCACTCCCTGCTCCTCTCCATGAGGGAGCAGATGCTCTGCAAGGGCCATGCTGGACTCTTGAACTGTCCTGCCTGCCATGTGTCCCCTCCAAGCTGGCTTTTTGCAGGAGCTCACAGTCCTGGCCTCTGGCTAAGCCCTACTTGGAGAGGGTGGTGCTAGACTTGGACCACTGGAAAGGGCTATGGAGCAGGGTGGGGTGAGGTGGGATGGTGGCTTGCAGGAAGCTGCTGGACTGGCACCAGCCCACAAATGCTGCTGTAGCCTCCCAGCTTCCCCCTGCAGCAGATCGGGTAGCTGCCCTTGACTTGGAGCGTTGCTAGTACTGCTGACGTTCCCTGATGGAGACCTGCTGTCTGATCCTCACATGCCCTCTTGTTCCTCTGCTCTCTCCCCTGGTTCTCCATGTGTGCTTCTCTTTCTCCCTCTCTCCCCTTCTCCTTCTCTGTACTACACTGGCTTGGATGCAATAACAATCCTCCATCTCTGACTCCTCTGCTGCCTCTTCTAGTCTGGGTTTTCTCTCCCATAATCCTGCTAATTTTCTGCCCCTAGGTCTGATGACAGCGATTCCTCTGTCTCGGAGGTGCTGAGGTATAGACAACTTTCTATTTATTATCCCTTCCTTCTCTTTTCCTTCTTCTCTCTGTCTCACGAGTCTGTTCTCCCTTGTCCCTGCATGCTCCACCTGTACCTTGCTGCTGTCCCCCACCTCCCAGCTCATGTGTGCTGTCCCCTCTTGGCATGCTGCCTCTAGTGTCTGATGCTGTTCCCTCGCTTGCGAGTTTGAACTGTTCCTGCTCTGATCAGCCCTTGGAAATGTGCTGGGCTCATCTATGGGCACTGGCTGGTTTGAGGTGGCAACATGTTTTCCTCCACCTCTGATGAGTTCTCATCAGCATGACACTACCATGTCCCATCCCATTCCTGAGCTCTCCAGCAGGATGGTGTGATGCTGGGGAAGGGGGAAAGCAACCCTGGGTGCTCCCAGTGTGTCCTTGCAAGCATCTTCAGGTGCTCCCCACACCTGGTTGTGCTTCTCTGGTGCTGGGTTGTGGGTAGATAGATCTCTTTCCCAAAGAAACCAAGTCAGATTGTGGTACAGAGCTCAGTCTTAGGGCTAAGGTGCTCCTGGGCTTGTCCCACTGCACCTTCCTGCCTATGGAGGTTTCCCAACACGAGGGCCACCTTTCCCCCATCCTTTAGGAACATCAACCCTCCAGCACCTGGGTGTCCCGCACATTGCCCATGCCCTGAGTTCCCACAGGCACCCAGTCACTGGGGAGGTGGCACCAGATGAGTCTGCGCTGCATAACCTTGGGCAGTTGGCAGTCAGGCAGCAACAAAGTCCATCTATAACATCTCACCCTGGGGAGCAAAGATTTCCATTTAGATTCAGTCTTGCCTTGAGACTGGTAGAAACACTAGGGGTCAGGGGAGGGCTGTCTCATTTGAGTTTGTAAGTGCAGCTGCTCACTGAGAAAGAAAGATCACATGCATGTGTTTTCCAAACCCAGATTAATGAGCCTGTGTCTGTCCTCATGACTAATGCAAACCTTACGTGACCTCAGGCCTGCCCTTCTCCAGCCCTGTGCCTCAGTTTCCCTACCTATAAGAAAAGACTAGCACAACCCAGGGCCCCGTGGCTGCAGGGAGGCCATGCTTTGGGACACCAGCTGGGAAGAGCCGTCGGTGGCCATGCATGCTGGGGTGCTGGTCCTCGGCACCCCAAGCACTGCTAAAGTGGAGGCAATTGGCAGATTCTGTGTCCAGAGGGGCAGGCAGCACGAGTCCCTTAGAGGAAGGTTTGACAGGGATAGGCACTCTCCTGCCCAGAGCCAGCGGTGGGTGCGGGGCTTCCACAGCAATTGCGACAGGGATGCTGGGTGTGACTGCCGGTGCTGTCCTTTGTCACCCTTGTGGCCTTATGTAAAGGAACGAGGCCCTGTCTCCAAATGTCACCAGCCACAGGCTGACAGCCTCCAAAAAAACCAGGGTGATGGATATTGGTACCCTGAAACATTTATCCCAGCAGACCTTCAGGCTGTAGAAGGTGCAGTTTGTCCCAAACTGACCTGTGGACCAATAAGCTGGGTCTCCTGGCTCCTTGCGTCTGTGCTGGCCAGACAGAGTTTCAGCAGGAGAGCAGAGGCCCCTGGGAAGCCCCCATTTCGCCCCAGTCTATTGCTGGGGCAGAGGCAGTAGGCAGGGGCTGCTTCTGGGGAGATTCCTGGGGTTTCCACAAAGACCTTTGCTCAGACATGCCGGGTTCAGATGGAGGGGCCCATTGCGCTGCCAAATGGTGGAAGATGCTGGGGGTGAGGCAGCTTTTGCTTTCACATGCCCCTGGGACTGTGTAACGTGGTGCCTTTCCACACACACCCCACCATACTTGTTCTTTCTTTCCCACGCAAGGGGCATCATTAACCCGGTGGGTGGCACCAAGAATGCCCGGACAGCCCCGCTGCAGTGTGTCTCCGTGGCAGAAGGACACACCAAGCCTGTGCTCTGCCTGGATGCCACCGATGAGCTGCTTTTCACTGGGTCCAAAGGTGCGTGATAGACAGAGAGGATGTGGGGGTTGCTGGCCTGCAGATGCTATGGGAGCAGGTTGTCATGGGGGAATACATGAAGTGCCAGGCACCACGGGAATGGTTCCTCCTGGGCCTCTTTCCTGTTCTCCGCATCAAGCCTTGCCCTCCACTGCCTTGGTGCTGGGGCTGGCTGGCTTCTTTCCTCTGGCCCTGTGGGTGGCGGGAGGCAATGCTCAGAAAGGGTATTGCCCCCAAGCCACCATGCCCTTGGAGGGAGAGCCTCCCCAACCTGACGGTCTTGGGCACGTTCTTCCTTCCACAGACCGGAGCTGCAAAATGTGGAACCTGGTGACGGGCCAAGAAATTGCTTCCCTCAAGGGTCACCCAAACAATGTGGTTTCCATCAAGTACTGCAGCCACACGGGGCTGGTGTTCACTGTGTCCACATCGTACATCAAAGTGTGGGACATCCGGGACTCGGCCCGGTGCATCCGCACCCTCACGTACGTGGCAGGCGGGAGCAGCTGTGGGGGACTCTGGGCATCTCTGGCTTTGCAGAATCCAGTCCCGGACCTACTGGGGCTGGGGACAGGGCCAAGTACCAGCTGCTTTACTGCCAGTTTGCAGTGGTGAAGGCTCAGGGTAAAGAACTTTGAAGACATTTGCAGCTACTTCTGGGGGTGGCCATGAGAGCCAGCAGCTCTGTAGCAGAGGCACAGCCCCTAACAGCATCGTGGCTGAGTAAATCACAGGCCCTGCAGTGCCTTGGATCTTTATGAGGAGTTTGAGGACCTGAAGGAGCATGGGATAGTCTTTAGCTGTGGTCTGCTGGTCTGGAGCAGGGCTCAAATGTTAGGAGAGTATGGCAGGCCAGGGTTACCAGCTCTCTCCAGCATAAAGCCCTTTTCTCCCTCCAGCCTCACGTCATCTACCTTGGCCTGAAGGTGCTTCTCCCTTGGTGCAGAGGCCAAAGACCTCTGCCTCTCTGTGCTGACTGCCAGCACTAGCCAGCTCTTCCTGCAGGAAGCAAAGAGGAATGGGAGAAGAGCAGCCCTCAAAATGGAAACGGGGGCAGGATGCTCCATGTCATGCACACACCTGACATCCTTGGCTCCCTCTGCAAGCAGGGCACTGGTATAGGGGACAGAGATCTTGTTGATCCCATTGTGGCCAGAGAGACAGTGATACCTCTACAGCCTTTCTGTGATGTGGCACCCACCTGTGCCAGCCTGGGGCAAACAGCCCCATGTGGTTCCTCAGTGGGGCCTTGGTGGCTCTGATCTCCGCTCACTCTTCCCCCTTGACGTCTTTCTCCCTTAGATCTTCTGGACAGGTGATCTCTGGGGACGCGTGTGCTGGGACTACCACCCGCACTGTCACCAGTGTGCAGGGGGAGCACCAGATCAACCAGATTGCTCTCAACCCCACTGGCACTATGCTCTATGCTGCCACTGGTAACTCCGTCCGCATCTGGGAGCTGAGCAGGTGAGCGGGTAGTGCTGGAGTGGGCAGGACAGCTTACAGATGCCAAGTGGATGCTGTCTGCTCAGAGGGGCCCAAGATGACTCCTCCCAGGGAAAGTGAAAGCCTTTTTAGCAATGGAAGTTGCCTGGAATAAGGACTTTCAGGACCCTTTCCTATGGGACCCAAGGGGTGATGAGCAGCAGTGGAGCTACTTGGAGTGGGAGGTTTGTTCGTGAGCTAGGCAGAGCTTAGGAGAAGGAGATGGACAGGTGGGATGAGCAGCAGTACTCCCCTGGTTTTGCCCTTGCCCCTATCCCTGCCAGGTGGGCCTTGGACTGGTGACCCCTTGCTGCAGCCTAGGCTCTGTAGCCAGATGTTGGCATGCCCTGAGGCTGCCTTCCTCCCCCAGGATCACTAGGAAGGGGGGGGTGTGTCCCTGTTCACAATCCCCCAAAGAGAGCAACTCCTGCTGGGGGGCTCCAGGGCTGTGGGGGTCTCTCTCTGGGAGAGGCCCTTGAAGGAGCTGCAGCACCCAGGAAGGAGCTGGCTGACCCATGTTATTGAACTCAGGTTGCAGCCCATCGGGAAGCTGAGTGGCCACATTGGGCCTGTGATGTGTCTCACGGTAAACCAGACAGCGAGCAACCACGACCTGGTGGTCACGGGCTCCAAAGATCACTACGTCAAGGTACTGTCTGCCTTGGAGAGCAGAGCCCTGCATCCCATAGGGAAGCCCAGATGTTGGCAACCCCTAAGGTCTCTTCTCTCCTGAAATCTGAGCCCAGATTCTGGTTTCACCTCTGCATGTGAGGTTTTTGCATATCTCCTCACCCCAAATCTTGCCTTTTGCTTGGTCCACAATACAAATGCACCTCTGGAGAGGGATTTGCATTTTTCTCATCCCTTGGGCACTGTGGCTGGTACTTGCATGTTACGGCTGACCCAGATTAGCAGCTCACCCTGTTCTGCTTGATTCTCCTCCCCAGTGCAGATACTTTGCATCTGCTCGTTCACAGCTCCAACACAGCAAGAGTTTGCCCCTTCTTTTAAGTTTTTTGCTGGGTTTTAGCAGGTTGAATTGGAGCTGGCACAAGGGGAGTGAAGAGGGATGGTGAGATGGTGAGGGAGGCAGGATCCCACTCTTCGGACAGCTGCAAGCTGTTAGCTTGGCTTGTGGAGGTGTGTGAAAGCTCACCATGAGTAAAATGCAGCAGAATGGGGGCTGTCTCTGGTGGCAAACCTCCCCTGATGGTGGCAGGCCCCCTGTAGAGACCTCAGCCCCTAAAAACCTCCACTGGCCAATGCCCACTCCCCTTTCCAGCATCACTCTGAGTGCCCTGAGCCTAGAAAACAGAGGGTGATGGTCAGGCTCTCTCAGAGACAGTCAGCTCTGTTTCCAGTGCCATCTGGGGTCTTTCATTCATTGTTTTTCCCCCAGGTGTTTGAGATTGCTGAGGGCATGGTGGGCAATATTGGCCCCACTCACAACTTTGAGCCCCCTCACTACGATGGCATCGAGTGCCTGGCCATCCAGGGAGACATCCTTTTCAGTGGCTCCAGGGACAACGGCATAAAGAAGTGGGATCTGGAGCAGCAGGAGCTTACCCAGGTCTGGAGGGGAGCATACATCACAGATCCTTGGGTAACACTGGGCAGAGGAGTGTTGTTGCTGGGCATCTGGGGGGACCTTTGTTCAGGGACATGGTGCCAGTGTCCTGCACTGAGCTAACCAGGGAGGGCAATCCCATTCCTGAGAATCTAGCAGTGCATGTGTGAGGTGGCTCTGTACCCCCATAAGTTTGTGCTGTATGGCAGTCATGATTGCCAGCTCACCCTGGCACACAGGCTGCAGCATCAATTGCAGTGCTGTGTTTCATGTTCCTCTCTGAAGACAGGATTGTTGTCTCCTGGCCAGGGGACAAACCAAACCCTGATTTCTAAATCCATCCCCTTGGCCTAACTTTGCATCACTAGCCCCACAATCCAGATCAGGCCAGGGGTGACAGTGAGGATCTGAGCCTGCCAGGTTGGGTGCATGAGGCTGCTGGTGGTCCTGCAGATGAAGTTGGTCATGATCTCTGCTCTGTGCCCATACCTACAGCAAATCCCCAATGCCCACAAAGACTGGGTCTGTGCCCTGGCTTTCATCCCTGGCCGCCCCATGGTGCTGAGTGCTTGCCGAGGAGGCATGATCAAAGTCTGGAATGTGGACACCTTCACCCCAGTTGGGGAAATCAAAGGGCACGACAGCCCCATCAATGCCATCTGCACCAACTCAAAGCACATCTTCACCGCCTCCAGGTGAGCCCTGGGCTTCTGCTCCCCAGAGCCCCTGGGAGGTGGGACATCCCTGGGTTGAACTGTCATCCCCGGGCCTGGGTGGGTTTGCACAGAGTGGACAGGGAGCAGGGAAGGAGGGAAGGAAGGAAGGGGGGAGTCTCACAGCTTTCTAGTCCTTCCACTCCTTCATCTCATCTTGCCCACCTTAGCCTGCCCCATGACACGGCCTGCCCACTGCAGTGCCAAGAGCTATTCCCCTGGCCATCCCCTGCCCACGCTCCGGTGATGCCCTGGGTTATCCCCCATGCAGGGACCCCTCTCTCCCGGGGCTGGGCATCCTCTGCTGCTCTCGGGGAGCTCTTTGGCAGCAAGACTCTGATATCCTCTTTTCGACCATGTCCCTTTTCTCCCTTCCTTTTTCTCTGTCTCTCTCTGTCTCTCCTCCTCCCCACCTCCCATCTGTGCCACAGTGACTGCCGGGTAAAGTTATGGAATTACGTGCCTGGGCTCACCCCTTGCCTTCCACGACGCGTCCTTGCCATAAAGGGCCGTGCTACTAGTCTGCCTTGACCCTCCTGCTCTTTCTGACTCTCTTGCTCATGCACTCTTCTTCTGTCTTTCCTTTCCTTTTCTCTTTCTCTCCATCTCTTTCTCTGTCTGTCTTTCTCACTGTTGCTTGCTTTTGCTCCTCTCTCTCTTTTTCTTTCTTTCTCTCTGGTCTGAGCTGCTTCTTCACGGTATGAAACTATTTTGCGTTTTTCCCCACTTGATAAATCTTTGCTAGAAGTGACTTGCCCCTTTGTCCCAGCCATACCCCTGTGTTGTTTTGGTTTGCTTTTTTTTTTTTCCTTGCCAAGTACCCACATCTACTGCGACAGCTCTGTGGAAGCCATGGCCTGCCCACACCCTTGCATGGATGGTGGGGTGGGAGGCAGCAGCCACCCCCGAAGCAGCCCATGCCCTGGGGAGACCAAGCACAGCAGCTTCCTGTGGTGTCACTGCTTTGACCTAGTTAGACCTCATTCAAGGGGTTCAGGAGTCCTGTTGTCAGGGTCAGCCCTGGAATTCACCATTTCCCTTTGTCCCCAACTGCATCCAGTGGGGTGAGCTGGAGGCTGAGCCCCATTGGGCCTGCCTGCTCCCCAAAACGGATTGGGCAACCTCCTGCCAAGAGAAAAGGGCTTGGAAGTCTTGTGGGCTGCATGCTGCTGTGGGCTGGGGGTGGGGAGCATTTCTGCTCGCAGTGCCTCTCTGCAGCATGTCTGCAGGGCTCCTGTGGGAACCCCTGGGTCACACCATCCCTCTCATCTTTGTTTCTCAGCGACTTGACAGTGAAGCTGTGGAGCGGGAGGAGGTTACCCACGGGGTCAAACTAAGAACTGCAAAAAGACTGGAAGACACAGCAGGAGGGTGAAGGTGAGGGTATCTCTCCCTCGCTATCAAGACCCGGTCATCTACAGGAGCCCATGGATAGGGATTTCTTTGTGCCTGACCCAACAGGGTGGACTATGACCCATGTGGTACTTTGAGCACTGCCAGCCCCTGTGAGGAGGCAGCTCTGTGGGGCACCATCAGCTCCACCTTCCCTCCTGCTGAGGTTTCTTGATGGTTTTCCAGTGACCAGGAAATGTTTCATCTGTCTTCTCACTCACCCTGCTGTAATGCCTGCTGGGACTTCCAGGGGTCAGAGCTCCTTGACTCCTTCTCAGAGACACCCAGTTCCCTCCTGCTACTGTGATCTGCTGCTTCTGTCCCTGTTGGCCCTGGGGCTGGTTCCTGCAGGAGTCTTTCTCCACTCCACGGCCTTGAGAACATTTGGTGTCTGCTGGCCAGGACCACAGCATAGAGGAAGCTGTTTCTTTGAAGATGTTACTCGTGGGACAGCCTCTCTGCTGTTGGAGTTCTGCAGAAGGATTTCCACGTAGTCCCATCATTTCCCATCCTCCATCTACCTGTCCCCAGTGGTTGGAGCTGTGCACCTCTGAGCTCCTTTGCTTTGTCCCAGATCTGGAGACATGGCAAGTCTGGGAAGATCTTCATCAGGCAAATTCCAGACAAACCCACTACAGTTCCCTTCGATGTTCTCCAAATCCCCGTCATAAACTCAACTGGCCCATGGGTCTTGGGCTCTTCCCCATGTGCCCACCCTGCTCTGCAGTGGGAAGGGAAGGGCTGGTTAGCCCTGCTCTTGACACCTTGGCCCTCAGCAGGGGTTTTGTGGTGGGCTCCTGCAGCACATTAACGCCCTTGAGATGGAGAAATGAAGCAAGAATGGAGGTTACAGGTCAAAGAAGCCAAGGCTGGATTTGTCACCCACACCCCTGTGGACGCATCTTGTTTTGCCATAGCTGGAAGCTGTAAATCCTTCCCCCAGGCTCTGCTCTCAGCCTTCTACCTGGGAGGGGGGCTAGCTCAGGTTCGGCCTGTTGGCCCCTGTGGATCCTGGGAGCCAGAGAGGGCCCAGCAAGGCATGGAGCAGATGGAGGATGGGCCAGGTTGGAGTCAGCTGTGCCAGGAGCAGCGTGAAGAAGGGGTTGCACACACTGGTCTTGCACAAGTCCCCTGATTCGCCCCATGCTTGAAGGACAATCCTGCAGTGGATGATCTTGCACAGTCCAATCTCCATGAAAGACTGGGAGCTCCATCCGGGAGTGTTTCCCCAGTGACTCAGCTTTTCCAGGCTCCCTCTTCCCTCTCTCCTGTTCAAGGGGCTGGCAAGGCCCTGGTCTCATACTGGAGCTTTCCTCCATGTCTCCCGTGGCCCGCTGGACCATCCCCTGCTCTGTCCTGCCCTGGGCCGGGCAGGGCTTCTTGCAGGATGGCCAAGGAGACCCTGGGATTGGTGCTTTTGCCTCACATGCTCTTAGTTCCCCTCTGTCACAGAAGAGCAGCATTTGAACTTAAATTTAAGGATTTCTCCACATGATCCCACCAGCACTGAACTGGGATCTCAGAGATCAGGGGCTCCAGGACCTGTCCCATAAAGCACAGACTGTTTTCCCTCTGCTTTCTCCAACCATGGTGACTCATGGACCAGCCCCAGATCATTTGCCACCAGCGCTTGTTAAAACCATTCTGGGTGGAGCATGGGAATTCCTCCGCATCCTGAAGGACAGGAGCATCTCTATTGATTTGATGCAGGGGGTTTGCCTTTTTTGGGGGAAAAAAACCCATTCTACTGCCTTGCCTTGGTGGAGGCCGTGATGGCATGCGTGCGTGTGACCCTGCCTAGGACTGTGACCGGTCCCTTGTGATTGTGGCCAAGCCCTGCACAGCCCGGGACTGGTGGCTGCATCAGGGTGAGGAGCCCTCCTGCTGCAGCTGGTGGAGAAGTAGTGCCAGTGCTGGCAGCTCTGGGCTCTGCGCCCTTTGGGACTGGAGGGGGCAAAAAAACCCAAAAAGCATGGGGGCACCCTGACACACAGATGTGGGGGGCTGGAGGAGGTGTTGCTCTCCAAGCCTGTCTTGGAGAGGGTTTCCCTGCTCATTCCTCAGCCAGTTTAACCTTTGCTTGGCTGGGTGTGGGTGTGTGTGTCTGTAGCCAGATGTACCATGTGCATTGGTGTCTGCACAAGATCTGCCAGTGCCCAACCTGAAACCTTTCACTGCTCCCTCCTGAAGTCAGTGAAGGGACCTGTTCTTGTGGGGCTTGGGGTCAGACCTACCTTGCCTTTCACCACCAATTTCTTCCTGTGTATAGGCTGCAAGTGTCTGCTCAATTTCCCAGGGCTGAGTGGCCAATCCTGGATGATGCTGAGCATCCACCTCACTGCTATGTCCAGCAGCACGTTGAGGGAGCTTCAAGGTTTTTGCAGCCTGCAGGTGGAGGGAGCTGGGTACTGCAGCACAGTAGCAATATCCAGAAAGGGGGTCTTTGAAGTGAGCAGTGACTGTGATCCCATAGTGTTATGTGTGTATGTGTACGTCTTAGTATCTGTGTGGGTTGGTATTTCCCATGCAGGAGAGAGTTTCTTGGGTGTTGATCTGGTTTAGCTACCTCACGGTGCAAGCTGGGTGCTGTCATTATTGGGTTTCATTTTGGGGATAGGGTGGGGAGTTTGTGTTTTTAGTCTTTTCTTCTCTTAATTATTGTTATTATGGTTTTGACACTTGAATTTGTCCTGGGGACATGTGGCCTCACCCCGACCTCGCTGCATGTCTGAGCCACCCCCCATGTTCCCCTCCCTGCCTTCTCCTGTGCAGCACAGCAGGACCAGCATCCTGCTCTCCCCTGTGTTCCCAGCTCCCACCTTTGCAGTGGGATCCCCCAACTGAGTCACAACACTGAGATTTTGTTCCTGTTGCTGGTGCGATGCTTGGACTGAGGCTTGGTGGTGTTGCTGTCAGTTATTGGGTTGATTTGCAGTCTGGAAGTGGTCTCTCTTGTCCCTTTGAAGGATGGAAAGGGACCTCTGAGAGGCTCAGGTCAGCCTGTATTCCTGCCTCTGGTCTCACCAATACTCTCTGTAGATGCAGTGAAGCCCTTATTGTCTGGGAAATGTCCATGCAAAGCACACTGCTGGAATGGGCTGGTCCTAGTCCCAATTTCCTAGAGCCTGCTGTAATTTGCTGGCAGCCTGGAGCAGCGGGAACTAGTGCCATAAAAGCCTTTGTCCAGGGTGGAGGCGGTGTGTGAGAGAAGCTGATTCTCGTGTGTGATGTTTTTTTTCATCCCTAAAACATAGTTGAATCTAGATCCTGTCCCAGGCACTGAACATAAACCAGGGTAGCCCCAGAGCCCCCTGATTACCCCCTACTCGGGGCTGGGGAGCCAACACGGGGCTGTACTCCACTCCCCTGGCACAATGGGGTTTGGGAAGGGGCTTGCAGCTCTGAGCCGCACTGTTGGTTGGGGGGGGGGGGGGCAGGTTCCCCAAAAACAAAAG
>JANZLQ010000031.1:14222775-14239890 GCA_026212715.1 Elanus axillaris | reverse complement strand
GCTCGGGGACTCACTGGGCATCCATCGGCGGGTGGTGAGCAACTGCACTGTGCGTCACTTGTACATTCCAGTCCTTTTATTATTACTGTTGTTGTTGTATTAGTGTTATCATTATCATTATTAGTTTCTTCTTTTCTGTTCTGTTAAAGTGTTCTTATCTCAACCCACAAGTTTCACTTTTTCTCCTGATTCTCTCCCTGATCTCAATGGGTGGGGGGGAAGTGAGTGAGCAGCTGTGTGGTGCTTAGTTGCTGCTGGGCTTAAACCACGACACAAGAATATCAGGAAAATAGTTTTGGGATGGGGTATGTGCATGTGGCACGTCCCAAAATTGGAATGACTAACATTTGCGGATTTCCTTTGTCAGAATTAAGGTGAAACAACACGAGAGGAGTTCAAACAACAATCAACATTTATTCAACCTAGCTAACCTTGCCCAAGTACAAGTGAACTTATCAATATGAACCTTGCAACATGTCATTAAGCTGCTGTTTGAAAAGAGAAGGGAGGTGTAGAAAAAGAAATAGAAAAAGGAACATGAAACTGTGTCAGAAGGCGAGCCCTCCCGTTGAGCCAGGAGGTTCAGAGCAGACCCCCTTGCTTTCTGGACTCCTTCTCAAATTGGAGCTCAGGGGCGGCTGGATCCACTCCTAGCCTCAGACTTGGTCGACGGTTTATGTTTAAAGGGATGAGGTGTAGGGACTGTGGAAAAGAGAGATGAAAAAGAGGGAGAGAGAGAAAGAAGAAAAGAGCTTCACCAGTTCTGGGTCCAGCGTTGGTCCAGCCAGCGTAGGGATCCAGGTCCGGAGGGCGCGCGCCGAGAACTTGTTCTCCCTTCTTTTATAGCGTGTTAGTCGGTGGTCTCGACATGCGCCGTTCACGTTCCTGGGGTTCTCTGGAATCGGTCGGTGAGCTTTGGAGGGGTTCCTTGGGGAGGTGCCTCTCTTTCCCTGCTGGCATGACACTTAAGATAGAAGCACAGTCCTGTCCTCCGTGGGGCCCCCTCCTCCAGGCGCATACGCTGTGCTCCTTCTGGTCACCCAAGAGAAGGAATTGCAGCTTTGGAGAAGTGCAGTCCCACCCTCCGAGGGGCCCTCTCCTCCTGTCCTGTTCACAAACCTCCAGCATTTTATAGAGGCCGTTTTCTTCACCAAAGTTCTTTAACGAACGCTTGAGACATTGTCTATAATTGGTCAGACCGTCACAGCATGTGGCTTGAGCATCCTTTCCCTGCAACCACAAAGTAACCCACTTGCATTCAATGATGGCTCCAGCATCCCAAGTTTTTCAAATAAACAGTGGCCGGAACTTAACTGACATGAAACAAAATACTTGACAAAATTACAGGCAGACTTGGACACAAGTGAGATTGATTTTTCATTCCAGGGTCCTTCAAGTTCTTTCCTTACGGAGATGAGACAGTGTGACTTTTCTATCCTAGAGTACAGGTTATTTCCCTTCTGTAAATGTCTGAATGCTGCTTTATTTTACTAGGAGTTATCTCTTCCACTTAACTGGTTAGTAAATAACTTCTTGTTTTACTAAGGTCAAAACTTTGCTTCCTTACCTCAGTAAAGATTTCTTTTTTCCTATGAACCTTGCATTTTATATCAGTCTCTACATCAAAAGCCTTTGTGATATGAGCATCTGAACTCTGTGGTTGTACGTAGCTCGTGTCTGAACACTGTGGTTGTACGTAGCTCGTGTCTGAACTCTGTGGTTGTACGTAGCTTACTGCCGAGCCTTGACTTGTCCAAGACAGTTGGGTGACAACAGGCTTGAGGCGATGCCGCCTTTTCCTTTAGAGGTAACCTATAACCTGTTCCCAAACCTGTGAGAAATTTATGTGGCACTTTGTATTACTAAATCACACTCAATTTAAACTCACCAGTTTTCAAGGTTATCCAGTGAAACAGGTTCTTACCTATTCTTCTGTGCTGTAAAGTGAGACGAAGTTAAGTGATGGGGTGATAAAATTGACATTTTTACTAGATCAGCTATTATTGAAATTGAGTAAGGACGTGGTTGATTAATGGTCAGGAATAACTTACAACTGTTCATTCTGGTATTGGTTTTCTTGTCACACATGATCTAGTTAATATCCTCACATTTTAAGAACAGCTATGCATGGTGAAACTGAAGGCAACTTGCTTCAGAAAATACTGTATTAATACGGTGCCGTGTTGCTGTGCTGTTATGACTGGCATACAGGCTGCTTGCTTTAACAGAAGATGTGAAGAATTTCTTTTTTCTTTTTTTTTTCTTTTTTTTTTTTTTTAAATAGTGACCTTTTTCACCAGGGCATGTGCTAAATGGCAGCCAGCTATGCATCAGAAAACAATTATGCCTGGCAGTGCAACTGTTCGTACGTTCACAAGGTCTTTGAGGTCTTTAATTTTCCCTGGCATTTAATCTGAACTGTGCGCTGGAAAGGAACCAGCTTTTTAAAAACAAGCGTACAAATATTTTTGGAATTCAGACCTGAGAATAATGATGTTGTGTAACTATTTTTATACTGTATGATGTCTATAGAGATGGCTATATTATCATTGATCAAACATATTGTTTAATGTTTGAGAAATTATTCTTGCCATTTGTTTCTAATTTCAGAATTGATTTAGTACCGTTTGGTAAATTATCTGGAGGAAACATTTTTCAAAGGCTTGTGTAGAAGTAGGCACTAAACCTCCATTAAAGGTCAACAGGAATTGGGCTCTTATTTCTCTACATTTTCCCCAGCTTACAGCCGGTGGACTAAATCGTTGAATAACTCGGTCTTGTTCTTTAGCTTGATTATACAAGAAATGTGTGCTCAGAATGAGTTTAATTGTAACTTGCTTCTCCATTGCTGTTGATGCAAGGTCATCCCTCTAAAAAGATTAACTCCACCTATTGTGGAGTAGAGCTGAGAGCACTTGTGGCAAATTTAATCGTTGCTTACTATATGCTGGAAAAGGACACGGATACAGTGGTGGCGATGGCGTTGTAAGGACAGTCTAGGACAAGGTCACGAGAAGGTAAGTGTCCTAGAGACACATCTGCGTCCCTGTTCTGTAAGCTTGCCCCTTCTTCTGCTTTCTCAGATGCTCTTTGTTGGTGGGTCCTAAGCACGTGCGCATGTTAATTCTTGAGTCAAGTCTTGAAATAATAATATGCCCACTTTGCGAATTCCTTTTGGCATCAGTTCCATGCTGTACCACCCATATCTAGCTATTTTGTGTAGAAAAATGAATGCACTGTCGGATGCTGGTTGCTGCGGCACCGCGCGTCTATTTTGCGTGTATGTGTTGGGGGTGTCTCTCCTTCGTGCGGAGCATCCGCCGGTTGCCAAGTGTTGAAATCTGTCCTTCTGACTCATTCTTCCCAGGGAAAAGATGACTGCATCTCGGAGTGGAGGTTCCCTTCAGAAATTCAGGAGGGCTTGGAAGGGAATTCCTGATGATGAGGTTTTGGGGAGGTTGGTTGTTTCCCAGGGAAGCAAAGGGGAGGTGATTTTGGAGGGCTTTTCTGGTTTTCTTCCGGGAGCTACAAAAATGCTGTGTATTTCATTGTAAGGAGGAAAGACTGCTGTCATTTTACATTGCGGTACCACTACATAGAACTGACTCGTGAGTTGTAGTGTCATCCCAGAAATGTTTTGAGATGGGTTCCTTACAGTTCCCATTTATAACAAAAGTCAAGGCTGTATCTCAGCAGGACTTTCTAGTTCTTTGCATGGTTTTATTTATTCTTTTCATTTACATTGGGATTTGGGCTTGTTACTAATTTAGGAATGTCAGAAACCCTGTTGTGAAATCCTTGTTATTACAGATGAGCAGCTCAAGTAATAAAACATCTTTTTAATTTTCTCACGGATATGTTTTCTTTTCAGAAGTGCCCTGCTTTTGCGTGCACTAGATTTTAAGCATCCAATTGTTCTATTTTCATGTCGTCTGAGTTAAAAAGAAGCAAGCTACTCATATGCTTGCCTGTAAATACATGCTTTAACTACGCTGTTTGAATAGGGATACTCAGTACTTTGCCAATGAGAATGTTGCCGTGTAATAGCACAAATTTACCAGCTGTTAAAAGTAGTTTGGTGTGTTAGTTATTTCCTTCGGGTCCCATGATTTTTAAACAAACCGTGTCATTTGTAGTTCCTGGCCAATATTTCTTCTTCTTTGTGAGTTAGAATGCTACAAAAAAAAAAAGTCGGTATCAGACCTGGTTGGGACCCCCTTTTTAAGTAGAAGCAGATAAAACAAGCAATAAAAACTTCCTGTACAAAAAAGAACAAAACCCAACACCCTCTCATTCAATTTTCTGAATATTTTTTTCCAGTCTTGCCCCTTGCTGAGCAAATGCGTGGTTTCCCCACTTAAGCTTGAGAGGAAGAAGCATTGTGTATATGCAACATCCACAGATGCAAAAGCATCTACTGAGAAAACATCTTAATGATGCATTTTCCTTCAGCTCTGAATAGCAGCAGTGGCTTTCGCTGCTTTTCCTTTCAAGTGGAGATCTCTGTAGTTAAAATAGTACCTTGCAATATGTAGCTATAACTGAAGTAGACTGAAGTACACCTACATCTTGTTGCATACTGTGGGTGTAATGTAGTACATTTTTGGTGGATATGTTTAGGAAAATCTTTTCAATTGTGAGGCATAAAGCAGCAATAGAGGATTAGGTTTTTTTAGTCTATTAGTCTGGATAAAGGCTATAAAGGTTCTTGTCAATTTTTGCATATAGAAACCAGGTCAAAAGGGCTTTCTCATGATTTTAAGAACCAGATGACCTCTCCCTTTTTTTTTTTTTTTTTCCTTATTGTGTAAAAACTCAGTCAAAGCAATGTCTCAACGTAGAAGACCAGTTTATTATTATTTTTTTTAAAAATTGGTTTCTGGAATTTAATAGTTGGTAATGAAATTGCAGAATTTAACCTCCTTCTTCCTCCTCGTGACCTCTCTGCAAATGCACGTTGTTCAGAAGCACGTGCAGTATTGGAAATGTTCTTACCGCTCATGACTAAGAGGCTGAGTATGATGGCCTAATGAATACTTCTGTTTACACAAAAATATTCAGCGATCAGAAGGAGGTGATACGTGATAGTATACCACGCCCCTAGTTCTCAGAATATCAAACATATAAAAGAGTCTGCAGTCCCTCTTTAGAAAAGCTTTAGTAGATTTTGTACAGAGTTGCTATGTTCTGCTCCAGCCAGAGAGACTGAATTCCTCTGTTTCCTTTCATTGTTTCGTATCGTACAAATAAAAAACATTTGGAGTCATGTAATTGGAAAACTTGACGTCAGTCAAGTAATCTAAGCCTGGGTATTTAGGCTGGACTTAGGTACTTGCATACATCCCGATGTTTATAGCTGTACTAGAGCTGAGCCCTTACAAAAGAAAGATTTTTGGATTCAAGTTGATTGTGCCACAGTTCAGGTAATTTGTTAATTTTACAAAGATATCACACATCTTTTACATACGTATGTATATATATATCTATATCTGTCCATCTTGATTTTGAAGGGTAAGTGTGCTTTACTAACCAACACTTCCACTGGTGAAATAAAACATGTTTATTGCAGTTCTCAGCTGTGTGCCTCGTGCTACTGTGATTAATAGTTTTTCATTGTAAACAAATTGTATTAAGTGGCCCTTCTTCTGCCATGGTGGAGATGACCTTCACGAGCGGCCAGCCGTTGATTATGTTGTTTTCTAGTAGTAGTTTTTAGGGAGAAATGATAAGAGGCACCAGGATTGATCACATACGTATTTTTCCTCTATGAAATTGCTAGGAAGCCTACTTTATGTGTAGGTAGGTAGCTAACTAAAAATATGCTTATATTTATTTTGATGTGTGTGCTGCTCTGTATGTTATATTTATAGTATACGTGGCAGAATCACAGAATTTCACACTCTGAGATTTTTCCGATCCATTTTGTCTTTTGTTTGTTTGTTTGTATTAATTATAAAATCTCCATATATGTGGAGATTCCTCTCTTCTGCATTTTTCAGTTTACACCACAGTGGAGTCTGAAGTGTGTTGAGGTACCTGTATTACAAACAAGCAACATCACTGGGCATCCGAGCTATTTTATATTGCATCCTGAGAAGTTAAGATGTTCCTTTCCTTACTGTCCCTGGATTACTGCTGCCTTTGCTTTCTCTAGCTGAATGGATTGTGAAAAGTTGCTTTTCCGGCAATGGATGCAGCCTGTCGTGCTGCTTTTAACTGATTTTAGTTCCAGGCCAGCGGGCTGGGTTTCCCAGTGAACGACGAAAATGCCAGCTGACCATGAGAAGAGATTGCTCAGCAGAACTAATTACGTTTGGTCGCAGCAGACAGTGAACCATACGGAAATAGCTTTGCAGTTGCCTCTGCGTAAACCGTCGCTGTGAACGCTTCTTACGGGCATTGCTCCGTCATGCTTCCCAAATCACGCAAGCCCATCAGCGAGCAGCTTCTTGAAGTCCTCTGCTTCTCTGTGACCTGACATTTGCTTTCCTCTGATGTACAGGAGCTGGCCTTTTTGCCAGCTTTTTCTACGTTAGGGAATGGAATATAATGTGAGGCTGGGGAGACGACGAAGCCTGTTGTTTCGTCGCAGAGGTGTGTACCTGCGCCCTGCGAACCAACGGCGTGGCAGGAGACGCAGCAAATACAGCCCAGTGGATCAAATGTTTCCAGGACTTGCCCTGCCGTAGAAAACTTCCTTTAAAGGGAAGTTTTGGGGAAAATACCTGGACAATTTCTTGCCTTCCAGAGACGGGTTGCTGGGGCTGGCGTAGTTCTCCTAAACTAACAAGGCACCATGTCAGCTATCTGCAGGAAAACGGAGCGCTCTGACTTCTGTGCTCTTACGTGGCTTTAGTCAGAATCCAGCAAATTTAATAGAGTGGCTTTATCAATACGAATAAGCCTTAGGTCAAGCCTTAATTTACGCCTGTGGTCCCGTGCTTTTAGCCAGTCAATAAAGTGTTTTTTTCCTGTACGTCTGTTGAATTCACAGGCTCACATTAGCAACTACTTTCAGGGAGTGCTGGCAATGTGAACAAATGCACTGAATCTTTACAAGTTTTTGGTAAGGGTGAGTTTGAAATTTCAGGTGTCTACAGCGCAGGGCTTAAACGCAGTTAACACTTGGCTTTACAACTGTAGAATAGTTTAGTATCCCCTGAACTGCATCTTCCTATCCATGTCTGGGTTATTTGGCTTCTTGAAAATGAGGCATTCAAACCCTCTATCAATACGGCTCAGGTTGGCTTTCTGTCCTTAATACAATTTTAGGTCTATCAGTGTTGGTATCTTACAGCAGAGATTGATAGCCTTTAATCTTCCCTAAGCTTTTGCTGGTTGAAGACCACTGTGATTTCACTCGCCAGTCTTACAGCCATCTAGATATAAATGGTTTATAAACCCATTTTTTTGTCCGTCTTTTTTTTTTTTTTTTAAACTTTTCTAATTAATCTAAATGTCACGGGGAGTTGGCATAGAAAAACCTGGAAGAAGATGGTATCAAACACGTTTCCATTCACCCTCGACTAGCAGATAATACCGCCTGCGCTAATCCTTCGCCCTCTCCTTTAAGTTGTCTTTGCCTTTGATTTATAAGGCAGCTGACCCCGGCGGAACCCTGTCAGCGGCAGTTCAGGGGGGCTCTCGCAAAAGAGGGGCCTCTGATCCGACAGATCGATGGGCTGCGAGGGAGAGTTTAACTGGGAAAAGATCTCCCTAAGGAGGGCCGGAGCGCTTGCCCAGGGAGCTGGCGGCCGTTCGGGGAGGGTGAAGCAAGTGCAGCGCGAGCAAAGGGCTCGCCACTTCTTCCCCAGTAAGCCTGACAAGGGAAAGGACTATATTTCGTTTAAAAGCTGTTCGGTGGAGGTCAATTGCCAATAATTGTCCTAATTAAAAGCAAATACTGAAATGATATCACAAGTCCAGCCTGGACTCTATTGAAATAATTAGAAGATAGAACCATCAATTAAAATCTAGAGGGAAGAAGCTGGTGTGGTTAAGGGACAAGCTGGATGAAAAACAAAAAAATCAACTAAAAATGCGGATGGTGATTTGCATAACTCCTCATTTAGCCTGAAATCTTTATTTTAAAAGCAGATGCTGTCACTTGCAGCAAGGTGGAATGTTATTTTAATTCTACAGCCAGAAAGTAGGTAGGAAGCTAATTTGGGAATATAGAGAACAATATACACTGAAGATTGCTTAGAGTCGCTAAAGCAACACGTTAACACGTAGCGCGACCACTATGACAGAGCCATATAGTCCTCCTGAAAACACAGAAGGTACTGCGGTGTAGGCACCTGCGTTCTTGTACCAGCTTCAGTTCTCAGGTAATTAACCTTTTGGACTGTATTCCAAACTAAAAGCCTTACTGTGTGGGATCGGGCTGCCTGGAATCTACTGCTTCGGCAATAAGGATAAAACATTGTTGTGCAAAACAATTTATGATTTAGAATCAGAAGTATCAGAGGAGTGCCTGTCGAAACTGTTGAAGTCGTGCAGACCGTTTGCTGCCAAGAGGTTTTAGTCGCTGGCAATAATTTTAAGGTAGGGTGAATTTCTCTGCTAGAAGGTAGGAGAAGATTAAAATGGTTTTCTGTATTTCTAAACAAAACAATCCCAGCAAAGTCTACTGGTCCAACCAAAAAGTATGCATAGCAGACAGTAATACCATGCTTCTGGTATCGCCTATGGAGTGTGAGCTCTCACTCAGCATGATCAAATACGTCGTAATGTGGGGCTGGTTTTCTTTACGGCTTTGTTAGAAAAGCTAACGAAAAAGCATTCTCGGTCTTCCCTGTAGAGACTATACATATCTGGAGTTCCTCAGTTAGTCTTCTGAACAAAATAATCAAAAGTAGACCTTAAATCACCTGTGTCTTATGATCACAAATCTAAAGAATCTTATGGCATCCAGTTTTCTATGAGCATCTTCTGAGCTAGCAGCTATTGCTGAAGGAGTGTGTCGGTCTCCAAAAAGTATATAATATATGTGAAATTCGTGCAAGCAGTATTATTTTATATATTTATATATATGTGGACATATAAAAATTATATTATAGGAAATTATAGAAAAAATATAGATATTATAGACTAGTGTTTTTTACACCTGGTGGAACAGGGGAAATCATACTGTTTCCTGGCTCGCAGTTGGTGGACTGTGGTGTTTCAGTGCTGGCAGAGGAATTTCTGCAGCCGGGATTTGCCGTGTCTTGCCCGCCGAGGGTGCTGTGGTGTCTGATGAGAAGGGACGCGCTTCTTTCAGCTTTTCCTGGCGTTGGCGTGTTGCAGAGTTTTGTTTTCAGCAGGGCGTAGATATCTGCAATCATCTGGTTAGCACGTATCTGTTAAAAGTAGCTTATTAGTAGAGGAGGTGTTTCAAAGTTCTATACCAAGACATCTACAAAACATAGCAAAATAGTTACAGTTCTTAGTTTTGTTTTTGGCTGGATCAAAACATGCTGAAGAGAGTGGGCATCACTGGAACCGACAAGATTTTTATTAAACTGCCCACACTCCCTCCCAAAAAAAGACAAAAGGAGAACATCAACCTGCCTACCTATGAGTCAGGGGAAAGGCAGCAAAAGAAGCGTGAGCAAATACAGAGGGTAAAGAATCTGTTGGGTTTTTCCATACCTGGGCAATACACTAAATTTCCTGTGCAACGGAAATGAACAGGAAGTTAAACCAATGCAAACGGGAGCTTTTCATTTACCCTCACACTTAATAGGAAAAATAATTTAATTCTTCTTGATTTAAAAAAATAAAGCAGGTAAAGCTTAATCACAGGTATTATTAATAAAGCTAAAGTAGGGGAATGCCTTGAGAAACAGCAAAATGAAATTGTGTCTGCTAATGGCATTGAGCCTCCGTCATGTTGCTGAAATCCACCAGCACGTTAAAAACTTACTTTCAGGTGTGTTTTTTACTAGTTCTAGAAACGTGTAACAAATAACACTGTATCTCGGAGAGCAGAAGAAAAAGAGAGGGAGAGATTAGGAATTCATTTTCTGGGAAATGGCTAGTTATCTTTAGTGTAACATCAAAAATCACGTAGTAATGAAGTCAACTGCAGAGAAGAAACAACCACGGAAAAACCTGTTAAGTGCTCTCTCCTTCCTGTAATTTTGGTATTTGATAATTTTGAAAGTCGTGCTGCTCTGCCACGCGGGGTATTTTCCATATCTCAGGCTGTATCCTTTTCCCATCAAACTACCGTGTCAGCCGAGCCGCTAAGTTTCAAGGCTCCTTCAGAAATGAATCAAAATTTATGCTATAGTATTTTAGCCTATTCAAAACGAATAGCTTCTGATACTTTACTCCTTAAGTAAAATTAAAACTGGGAATTAAACCAAAGTGTATCCACAGCTTTTCAGACATCTGGATGCTTTTGAAGATACTCTTAAAATAAGTGTAGCCGGCTTACATTTAACCTAATCTTTTTTCCTAAATTCTGGTGGCTCAACTTACATTGAATTCTTTTGGTTATGCTGGGTTAGATGATCAAGTCTTTCATCAATTCCTTTTTTTTTCCCCCCAACGCAGTGGAAACAAAGGATTTCTCCTGTTAGTTCTGTCTCTTTTAAGAATATGTAATGCCAGTGTATTTGGGAAAGTGTTACGCAGAGCTGTAGTAGAAATCTGTAGTGAAATGGAGCATACGGAGGCAAAGAGCAGCTTGTTCTAACCTTCCGATGGTTGCAATACAGTTAAACTGAAACGTTCAGACAAGGAAAATACTTTATTGAATATAATCTGAATGTGTCAGGGCAATCTGAAACAGCAGCAGTATTTAGGGGTTTGAATAACCCCAGTGTTATTGTAACTGATTACCATCAGGATAAGAATTGAAGTGTAATTTGTTAGATACTCCCTTTGGCTTTCCTTTGTATCTCTCTCTGCTTCTCCCCTCTGTAAATAGGTAGACTTTTTTAGCCATGTTCACTTTGATGGCTTAAAAGTTGTCTTTGTTTGCTTTGCAGTAATTACAGCGTCTCCTCAGCCGCTGACGAGAGGGAGGCTTGGAGATAATTCTTCCGCCCGGAGCTGCGGAGGTAAGGAACCGGAGGTAAGGAACCGTTTTCTTCCTGCCACCCTCCGGCTTTCGCTCTGACATGCCACGGTGCCTGGTAGATTACTGCTCATTTCCCAAATAAATGATTAGACAGTATTTTCATCAAAGTTGGCACAACATCACTAACGAGTCCCGAGGTTTTTCGCGTAACAAAGGTTCTGTTTTAAATGGAGTCTCACTAAAAAATATTTATTGCTACGCTGTTTCCTTCTACTGCAGCATTTGTTTTGTTCCCCATAAAGATTCTGTGTTTAAAAGCCCTTAGCAGAGAGGGCACACGGCTTTGGGATCTCTGTCTTTACCAGAAAAAGATAGCACTACAGGTAGTAAAACAACTGTAATGGTCTCCACCTGCGGTATTCTTCAGCTGTCTGCATTTTTGTGTGTAACTCTGAGTTTCATAGTGAATTCTCTGTCCTTTCCATCTTCACTGATTGGTTTTGCAGAATTTTGTATTCTCTCATTTACAAGTTAAAATAACACTTAGACATTCATATTCCCCTAATAATGCGGCACACGCTTAGAGCAAGGCTGTGACCATCATTTTTGCTGCGTCTTGATGAAAGGAGGGCGCAGCGGGTATGGGGCAGTCCTCAGCCTTGCAGAAAAAAGGCATTTTCTCTTTCCTCTTCGGAGGCAGAGGAGGTAACAGAGAGAGGAGAAAGATTTTGGGGTCTCTCTAACTCTGTTACACCAGTCAAAGCAGGTGGGGTAGATCATTACTAACATTTCCATTTTATAACTAGCAAGAGACCGTAATGCCTCGGGACACGCCGGTGTATTGAACTGTGTTCCCTAGGTGGGACACCTCCCAGGGAAGGAAGGTTTTGCATCTAAGGCAGTGCCCCAAAACTCTTGCCCTCACTGGCAGTGCCATAATCCCAAGGGAAGAGCTGCGTACGTGCTGCTTTCCACGTAGCCTTGGTTAGACGCGGTGAGCTTTCGGCAGAGGCCAGTGTTGCAGAAACGTGACTGTCCCGCGTTCGGCTGGGATAATTTTTAGGGGAAGCTGGCAGGGACACAGCCAGGACAGCTGTCCCAAACTCGCCAAGGGCTATTCGATACCATATGGCGTCTTGGCCAGGACATAACTGGGGGAGCTGGCCAGGCAGAGGGGGGATCATCGCTCGGGAACGGGCTGAGCATCAGGGTCCAGGGGGTCAGCAACTGCATCGGGCATCTCTCGCTTTATACGTGATTTAATCAGTATTATTGTTATTATTACTTCTTCTCTCCTTGCGTTCTCCTATTAAGCTGTCCTTACCTCAACCCACAAGGTTTTACCCTTTTTCTTCCGACTCTCCTCCCCATCCCACCACAGGGGGGGAGTCAGCGAGCGGCCATGTAGTACTTAGTTGCTGGCTGGGCATAAACCAGGTCAGCGCCTTACAAAAAGCCTTCCCTCAAGGATAACAGCCATTTATCTAGCAGCATCTTGAGACGCAGCTGAAGACACCCCGGCTGTTTGGCAGGGCACTGATCACACCTGTATTTTGCATTCCAAATTGGACGGAAGGGATGCAGTATTTTTGCCTGAGGAGGAATGCATAGTTCTTCTTAAGTCCTTGCGTGACAAGTCTTGCCCTGGGTAGGAGTGCTACTGACCGCTCTGCTGAGCGCTCGAGATGGGAAACCGTCACTGGAACAAGAAGCAATGGCAGAAAATGCAGCTAAACCACAATAATTTTGTAAACTTCAACACCTTTGTCTCAAAGGCAAAAATACGATGTTCTGCCAGAAGCGGTAACATATCTGTTAGCATTTTTTTTCTACTTTAAAGCTGTACTACCTTTCTGATATTAAAAAAAAAAAAAAAAAAAACAAAACAGAACCCAAACCAGTAGGATAGCACTTCTTACAGGCTCTATAGTTTTTGAAATATTTAACAGAGAATACGGATTAATAATTAAAACCAACTGTTTTGGATAGAAAGCATTTGTGCTTGACCTTATTTGGAAAGCTCTACTACTGCAGTAGCATTTTATTGCGGTTACATCTTATATTTTCCTGTAAAGCACAGGGAACGCCGTGTGGTATCCATGAAAGTAAACACCACAGTAATCGTGCCGCATTTCCAGTTGCTGGGTTCTACTTATGTACGCTCCCCAGCCGGTAATAACGTTAAATCATTAATTTACATCCTTGTGTGTCAGGCACCCCCACAGCAACTAATGTGTGCCAAACTGCCAATAGCTCGTCACAGTATCAGCGCCAGGAGCGGTCACCCCAGAGCTAAATGGTCCTTGGGTGGTACTGACATCAGTAGGAGTCAGCACCGTTTCCATCATCATCCTTCTACAAGGCTTGGCGTAAATCTCCGCCCTGCTCCGTCCCGTTGTGGTCAGGAAGGAAGGACTGGTGTAAGCTGGCAGCCAAAGTGCTGCTCGCTCAGGAGGGGGAACTGGTAAAAGAAGAAGCTGCCGTGCTTTTGTTAAATACCGGTTTGTATTTTTATTTTTAACTAGTTGATGGTTTGCCGTGCTCTCTGTCATACTGTAGTTTCCATACAGGATATAAAGCCTACGGACTTAAGAAATTTCACTCATAGAAACAGTGAAAAAAAAAGCAACGAAAAAGCCGCCCGGTATAATTCCCAGCATGCCATAAAGTAAATGCTTTCGACTAACAAAAAAGGCTCTGGATTTTTACACAGCTGTGGTCCACAATAGTGCAGTGACACTGTTTGGCACACAAAGGGATGCACTTTCAAATACATGGTATAATTGCTGAATGCATCCCCACTGGGATTGGGGGTATAACTACTGCCGAACAGTATTAGAATATGAAATAAGAAAAACCATTTTTATGTCTTGCAAAGTGGAGCAAAAGAACGCTGCCTACAGACTGACTACAGATTTTCTGCTGCTGGCTTAAAATAGAACATCCACGATTAGATTCTCATCCAAAGAATAACCACAGGGAACTGGGGTGATGTTATACATATGTCAAAATACATATATATTATCTGCTGTGGATGCCAGTGTCTCCATGGCCTTCTATTAGAAGTATTTGTTATTCTTCTAATAAAATCATCAGGTGAGGCTGTTGCTCCGTGTCATGCTAGGTGGGACGTTGCCTTCCCCACTGCCGGCACGCGGGTTGCCTGCGCTCAGAGGTGGCTTGGGGTTGTCCATGGAGCGTGTTGCTACCAGAGCTGGGAGCTGTTTGTCCTGCCTGCTTCAGGGTCATTTGTCCCTAAATCTGTGAAGCTGGCGGAGCTCCATGTGATCCGGTGGCAGGGAACGTGTATGGCTAAATGCTTAGGCAGGCACGGCTGTTCCTACACTGTGCGTCTACAAATAAGCAGCACGGATGGTTGGAGGTGGAGCAGTTTTTAAGTGTTTGATGTACTGTGCCTGAGGGATGATGAAAGTTGCCGGCTGGACAGCACGTTGTCGGTCAGGGTGTGCGGCTCTACATCACCTCTTACCGGAATGGAAAAGAAGGGAAGGCTGAGATGGCTTTGCATCTCTTAACATTCTTAAATGGTTTTTAAAATGCCTTATTAAATACAGCCCTTCTTAACATGGAACCAAAATATTTATCAAATTTGCACACATTTGAAAACTTCAATATATTTTGAAAAATAGTGCTGGTACCCAACAGGACCATGATACTTCTTTTCAGAGGGGCAGTAACTGAGACCTGTAATTGAACAAATGAAGTTATATTTATTCCAGTTCTCCAGAAATGTGCACATGCTCACTGAAGTTTTAACCCAAAGGACCCGGTTGCCATCAGTGTCTTAACTTTACCGAGTGCGTTGTTAGTAAACGGTGGCAGAAGGGGCCCGGTCCTGCGCATGGAACAGGCTGAGACAGAAAGTCACCAAGACAAAGTAGGCAGATGAAAGGAAGAAGAGCAGATTCTTTTTCCTAGCTCTTGGCTGTTCTCTCCTTTACCTACACCTCTGGGCCCACCAGGGCCAAATGACTTCCCACAGAGTTAAGGAGAACCCTTCAGGGGAAGGCGGTAAGTTATGGAAACCTGAGGACAAGCCCTGCGGGAGCTTCCCGGAGCGGCACTGCCGCCGGCCACCTCCAGCGCGCGTTACACCCGCCGCCGCTAACAAACCTGGGAATTAAGCTAACCTCTTACATGACCTGTTGAGCCATTATAACCTCGTTATAATGAAACTTTGCACTCAGTTTGGATGTTGCAGCCATATATTTGTTGGGGTTTTTTTGTGGGGGTGGAGTTGGTCATTGGTGCTGTCAAAATAGGTGGCAGTTGATGCCCACCGCAACAGGGTAGGCGGTGGTGGTAATGCTGCCTGTATAAATATTCAGTGTTCCCTTTCCTTTTTCAGCTTATCAAATGGAAACGGCCATTATCAGGTCAAAGCTATTTTCTCAAGGATGGATTTGTGATAAACTAAATGTACTGTGTTCTCTTTTGCACCTAGTGTGACATATAGTACGAATATTAGTATCAGATATAACGAGAGTATAAATCGCTTTTTCTGTTCTGAAGAATGGTGTTGAAATACCAAGAATAATAGGGGAGTTACCTATTTTTTGAGAGTGAATGAATTACCTAAGCAGATGTTCAAGACAAAAAATAAAATAAAACAACAAAAAGCCTGCAGAAATGGGATATAACACTGTCTCGTGCAGGTGCTTTCCTAGGAGAAAACAATTTTGATAACATCGTGAATTACAAAAATAGTAACAGGTGAACCTAACACCCTCTGCTTATCTAGCAATAGCTTGGCAAGATTAAGAGAAGACATGAAATTCTTCTTAGCTGATATACAGGGGTCCAACTGTTTGTTTGATACAGCTATTCATCATCTGCCCTGAAAGCCTCAGTTATGTTTCAAGGATTAATGAGTCTGGTATCCTGTGGAAGCTCTGGTTTGGGGTTGCTGGGTTTTGGGTTTTTTTGTGCTGAGGATGTTAATTTGCTGCTCAGTTGGTTTAGGCAAACACAGGGGTAAAGGTTTTGATTGTGATCCAAGCCCTAAAAGAAGCTTCAATTTTTTTGTGTGTGGTTTTTTTTTTTTTTCCTACAAAGGCAATTAAACTAACGTGGGAAAGGTCAATTGTCAATGCATTACAGCGATTAAAAAGAGTAGTGCATACTTCGTAGTAAAACTCCACAGCAGTAGTAGTGCAGGCGTAGTTGCTTTTCGCTTACACGACTGCCACTAGGACTGGTTTGAAATGTGTATGGGTGGGATTCTATCTCTTACCTTTCAAGTGTTTCAGCAAGTGCTTTTTTAACCTCGGTTTGGGAACGTACAGCAGAGCTGGGCTTCATCCTATGAAGGTATCGGTGCGCGAGTACCTCGTGCGTGGGAGCAGTGCCCCTGGGCAGCGGCTTGAGCAGTCGATGGGCCATTCCTCAGCGGCCTGGAGCCAGCGGCTACTGAAAAAATACAGGTTTTCTATTGATCTAAACAGGCCAAGGATGGTGTCCTGTGTGCACCTTCTTTTCCCACATAAGAGTGGGAAGTAGTAGCTGAAGACAGTAATGTTTGCCGTGTTTGAGACCTTGACAAAATACCATTGCTCCCTTCTAGGTTTGTCTTTGCAGAGGTCGTGGTACAGCCTCATTCCTAAGCTTTATTTAGTGAATCTTATCATTGTAGTTTTGGGAGTTACATCTTGCTTTACAAGACCCTGGCTGGGTAGGATTAGGTAATAGTCTATTTATGGCTGTTAAGAAATAGGAGAAATAGAAAAGAGAACATGAATTTCAAAAGATTTAAGTAGTCTCCTGCTGAGGTGCATACCTGCTTTAAGAAAAGAAAAAAGGTACGTGTTGCACCCAAAAGGTCACACAACAAAAAGAGCGTGAACATTGGTTAAGTGAAGTGGACATCCTGAGAATATTTAGAGGGACATTTATAGAAATGGCACTCACTGGGTTGTGAAAGCTCACATTCAGCAGAGTTACCATTTGTCCTGGTTTCAGCTGGGACAGAGTGAATTGTCTTCCTAGCAGCTGGTGCGGTGCTGGGTTTTGGGTTCCGTAGGAGAAGAACGTTGGTAACACTCGGATGTGTTCAGTCGGTGCTAAGTCACGTTCAGTCTCAA
>JANZLQ010000031.1:14210261-14222726 GCA_026212715.1 Elanus axillaris | reverse complement strand
AGACCGTGGGACGTCGTGTCCAGTACGGAAACTGGGGGGAGTGGGGGCGAGGGATCGCCGCTCGGGGACTCACTGGGTGTCAGTCAGCAGGCGGTGAGCAACTGCACTGTGCGTCACTTGTACATTCCGATCCTTTCATTATTACTGTTGTTGCCTTATTAGTCTTATCATTATCATTATTAGTCTCTTCCTTTTTGTCCTATTAAACTGTCTCTATCTCAACCCACGAGTTTTACTTCTTTTCCCGATTCTCTCCCCCATCCCACTGGGTGGGGGCAGCGAGTGAGCGCCCGCCTGGTGCTTAGTTGCTGGCTGAGGTTAAACCACGACACCTTTGTCGTACGGACCAGGAGCCACAGAGCTTGGACAATTTTCAGATGGGTGAATTATCTCCATTTTAGTCACTGACATCTAAGGTACTCTATTTGAGCTGGTCGGAAATAAGCAATGGTAATTTTCGTACGACAGGGTTAAGGGAGAGGAAATACTATCTTTGGCTTTTTCATATTTAAAATACCAGTTTTCATTAGTATTGGTAATTGTGTTCAGTCATGAATTAGACAAGTAGTGATTTCACATGGGTAAGAGATTAGAATCGGGTCCTAACAAGTGACACTAATATGACCACTCATGTAGTTCGCCATAATTCTCTGCCCGTGCGTGGTTCAGATGTTGTTGGTGAGATTTACCTAAAGCAGGTTCCAATGACTCATTTAAAGTCATTGTGAATTACAGTATTAGAGAGGTGAATAGTCAGTATGACCTTCTGAATGATGATGAGAAGAAAAAAAGCCTGACTTAATCTTATTAGAAGAAGTCAAATGATTCGGAAAGTGACTGAAAGCTAATCAGCCCTGGGGATTACTGTGAGGCTTTGGTGATTAACATGGTGCTTTTTTTTTTTTCTTTAAGGTTTCCTCAGCCCATTCTATTGTTATGGCAGAAATAGAAACTAAAGTGTACTATTTGACCTAGTCAGTCACTTGAACCTAATCTTATTATTTTTAGCTGGATTCACATTTCATATTCGAGTAGCTCAGTCAGCAATGTATGAAAGATGCTCCCCTTCAATTTACTTCCCTGTTAACTATGTTCTTAAAAAATCAAACTGTAGTACAAAGTGAAAGAATGAACCAGTCGTTTGTGGACTGAAATGGAAGGTAGTGAAAAATTATTTGTCAAGGCAACAAATTACAAGAAGGTGTCACTTTGTTTGTATGTAACTTCAGTTCCTTAATCACTGGATAACAGTTTTACAATAAACATTCCATTATAGGAAATTAGAGGTTGAAATAGGAAAGAATACATGGTGATCCTCACTCAACTCCACCCAGAAGACAGATACGATGACCTTTAAATCCTAAAAGGAGAAGCTACATACTGAAGATTTTGAGGAGATGTACAGTACTGCTGTACAAGCTCATCCCAGTTCTTGAGGCTTAGCTTGGAGGCCGCTGGATTCAGATGAACTCCCAGGACTGGTTTGAACAGGAGCTCAGTGTGCATGTATTTAGGGCCATAGAGCCCCGCGACATACAGTCCCGCCGATACGCTCTTTTTTAACTAGTCCTGGAAATAAAAAAATCACAATTCCCTTCTTTGGACACAAAACTTGCTCACATTCTACTGGCAGCTGCGCTCCGAAGGTGGAAGAAGCAGTAGTCCTTTCCCAAATAGGAACTGTGAATGGCATCGAAGAATACGGTGTTCTCCACTGAGTTGAGGTGAAGACTATTATCTTCCCTTGATCTGGAATGACATGTTAATTGTCATCTTCAAGTGCGGCAGGAAAGGGGCAGCCTGCCGCGTAGCACACGCATGATGAGATTTTTGAGGAAATAGAGAGCAACAGTTCATTCAAGTGAAAAGAAGAGGAAAAGCCTGCGTTAGAAGGACAAGGGTCTATGCTTTTGATGTAGTCTAGCTGTGATGCGTAACAAAGAAGAAATGGTCTGAAATAAAATAGTCCAGGAAGTACTGGGCTTCATCTCCGCTTTCTTAAGTTGGCTGCAGAGGCTGTCTGCAGCCCCCTCTAGACATTGCCTATATAACTTCACGTGATTTGTGAGTAATTTTTCCACAGCTCTAATAACTCTTTTTTTTTTTTTTTAATTTAAAAGTACAGGCTCAAATTTTGAACCACAAGAAGCCATCATCAAGTATGAGTTAAGTGAGATTGATTTGTCATGGCTCATTTTAGACTAGGACCGTGTTTCTTCTAAAATGCGTTTCTATTCTTCACGTTTCAAGTTTGGTATCAGTAATTTGGCACAGCTGCTGGTCAGTTCTTGAACACTTAAAACACTGGGTGTTTGAGATGTGAACACGCTCAGCATCTTTGGACTTCAGGTCCCAAACGCCCATCTGGTTTTAGTGCTTCTGTAGCTTTCTTTACCATAATATTGGATACCCCAAATTATTAATGAATAAGTCTTTCAGTACCCTTGAAAAGAACGTGAGAATGTGTGTGGTAGAATAAATAACTGAGCCTGGATTTAGAATGTTCTTAGAGTAATGGCTGTGCAATCCAGCTTCTCCATAAACTGAGCCACCCAGAATCTCTGAGTTTGTTTTATGTGAACATCCATGACATACATTAACGTAGTGGTATTTACATATTAGCCTTTAAAATTTGCTAGATGTGAAACGTGCAAAATCAGCATCTCTGACAATCTGTAGATCAAAAAACCAGCCTCTGGGAGGCAGAAAATTCTTCATATTGTTTAATTCCCCAAAAGCAGTATTCCACCACCAGCATCTTGTTGACAATGGGTATTACGCTACCAAAAACTTCAGGCCTGTATGAACATTCATTGTTCAGGTGAAAAGGACTTCCTCTGCTCAACGTTTCGGCCACCCCATCGGAGCCGAGGCAATTCTGGTCACCTCTGTTTCAGGATTCTTGACCTTTTACCTTCTCCTCCCTGTTTCTCTTCAACTGTTTCTCATCTCCATCACAGTCTAGTTCTAGTTTTGTTCTGAAGCCTGTTCTTGATCTGTGGAAACGGATTTGCATTGCCTTTCTGGGCTCTGCCTGCCCATTCGAATGATCAAGATGATTCAGGATGGAATTTACTTCAGCAGAGGCTGCAGTGATTAGGACAACATTAGTGAATAATGATTATATTGATTGGTCCTGAGCCTGGACCTAATACATGAAGGTTTTATTCTGGCTGCATTATAGAAATCACCTGTAACCTGTTTTGAATTGTTTTGGGGTGGGTTTTTTTTCAGTTTCTGGTGAGTAACTTCTGTTGAAATTCTTGTTTACAAAAGTATTCTATAGCACCAGAGGAGGGAATCAGATTCTCGTTTTGGCCACGCAGCACCACAAATGTTAATCAGCTTCCAGTTGCTTTTACAAACTGGTTTGTACAATACCTAATGCTATCAGCACCTATTGCTAAGCTCCTTCTGTAGTTTTGTACTGCTGAATGCAGAAATTCCCTAACCTGGTGATGAAAGTATGTTACTTATATTCATTAGAGGTGTCCACCTGTGTGGTTTTTAGTGGGATGGAGCCCTTATTTTGTTTTTCTCTCTTTTTTCCTTTGGTTAATATGAGGCAAGAGTGAGCACAGCCGAGTACAGAGTGTGAATCAGAACATGCAGTCATAACAACAAAAATTAAAGAGCACTAGAGTGGTATCCTGAAGACAGCAGAGCATTATGAGGTTGAGCTGAGATACCATCTGGATTCAAGCTCCCCAGGGTTTATTTTCTTGATCTTGTTAGCAAGCATCATAAATCACCATGGAAGACATGGAGTTAAGGGAAGGCTGCCCGCAGATAGAAAAATGGATTTGCTGAAGAAGATAAAAGTCAAAACGCAAGTCTCTGACTGGAGTAAGATTCAACTTCACATACATTGCGTTACTATGTCTGTTCAAAAAAACCCAAAAAACCAAACCCATAGTTACTTAAATTTAAATGGTGTTTTTACCGAGCTAGAATTGGCATTCTTAACGAGTCTTGAACTCATTAACAAATAAATGAAATCCCAACATTTTAAATCAATTCCACTGAATTTTGTCTCTTGAGAGAAGCCCTAGGGCATTTGTAGAGGACCAGAAGTTTAGAATTTGACGTCCTGATATGAGAGTGAGGTCAGGCTGAGATCAGCCTGGGATTTTGCTGGAGTTTGTGAGTGTTGTCCATGAAAAGCTTTCTTTAGGACCTTGGCTTCAAAACGTCACAGAAGACCGGATCACAGTTCTATCACCATTGCTGAAAGAACGGTTGAGTGCGAGACTCGCTGTGCACTCTTCTCTGCAGTGTCAGTCACCAGAAAGGATTCTTGTGGGGCCACGTTCATTCTTTGCCATGTAAGACTTGAGAAATAGAATATAGCTGACAAAAGTAATTTTTAATGTTCAACGTTTTAGAATTTATCAGACTACGCCTCATTTTCCGTACAGGCTTGGTACATGCAGTGATAAGAGAGGAGAACAAGAGAAGGCAACAAAGGAATTTTTACATTAAAAATAGACAGCTAGTGCACTGGACTGGTTTTGAATGTATTTGATGACTAAACATTCTTTTCCTGTCTTTTGAATGTTAATGGGGTTTGCTAGAGGTTGTATGACATGAATTTATCCAGAAAACATCAGTTACAGCACAAAAAGCAGTAGTGAATAGTATGGTGTAATTATGCCTCCGTGCCTTCCTTAACAAGCTGGATCTAAATAGAGTTACGAGTTCTATAGTACTGAAGGAAATTCTGTAATCCTTTCTGTTTAGGGAAAAAGGAAGGCCTTGAGTAGCCTATATAAACAAAAATACTTTAAACATGCAATAGAAATAGCCCTCTGTTGATTCTGATACTTAGTCCAACATATCTTACTTTGACCCGTGCTTATAGGCATTAATACGACACGGACTTTCGTGCTGGTATTACAGCGTTGTATGATACCAGCTCTGAGGATTAAATGAAAATTTGACAGTTGTTTGGAGGACTAACTGAGTTTCTTAGCTCCTTGAAAAGAATTATGCAAGCACTTTCCCAGCTTTTTAAAAATTATTATTTTAGGGATTTTCTTGTCAAAGATCTCAAAATGACTGTTTTCCCACACTTTCTCTTGGTTCTTTTCCCCCTTCTAACATACGGCCTCAGAAATTGTACATTAAAAGCTTCGCAAAGGCATTCACCTGAAGATAGAATATTTTAAAATAAATCGTTCAAAAGTTAAAGAGGTGTTTGCCTTTCTCAGGTACTTTTATTGTTTACCTCGGAGGCCAATAGAATTACTGATTGTTTTTAGAGAAAAAGAAACCTCTCTGAAGATTTGGTCTGACCTTCTGCATAATGTAAGTCATATAATTTCACTCTGTGAATTGAGCAATCATCCCTTCTGTTAGACCCAGTAACTTGTGCTAAAACTTCCATTTATCCTTTAGAGACATATCCATTCGTTGTTTTGAAAAGCAAAATGGGAAAGCGTCCAAGTAGTGATTAACATACTGCTACTGTGATAAACTGGTCTAATGACTTAATTATGCTTAATATTTGAGAAGTTGCATCAAACCCGGTTGTAAAGCTGCCTGCAGTTCGCTGTGTGTTTTTCGGGTCCTGCCTTGGCAGGTCTCTTCTGGCTCTAACACGTCAGTGCTCTCTTTAGAACTTGCCGGGAAAAGCATGAGGAGACAGTTGTTTAACCTGAATTTGTCTGTACGCCGAAATGTCATTCTCAGAAAGGCTTTTGGTTTCTCCCAATCTGGAGAGCACACAGGTGGACCTGGAGGAAGCACAGCAGCAGCGTGAGCCCGTCACGAACTTGGGTGATTTCCCTCTGGTTCTCTTCGCGAGTCCTCAGCCGCAGGAGACGGACGCGTCGGCAAACGGCCGCGGCCCTGATCTGAAACTGCAAGGCTTTTCTTTTCCTGCCGTATTCCAAAAGAAATACTCTGGTTTTGTTCTGAAATGGAAGGAAACCTTATTTTGGAATAGTAAATATTTTCAGTGTCAGATCTTGGTATTTTGAAGTATTCGGTATTCAGGTGAGTGCCCAACTCAGAACCTAGGCTTAGAGTCTCATCCGCTATCCACACCCTTCCTTGGCTTCTTCTAAACCCTACGGGCAGTCCAAGGCCGGGGACACCAGCCTTCTCGGGTAAGCGTGAGCTGCCCTTTCTGATGTGGGGCATGGGTGGGGTATCTCTAAGCTGTGCAGAAACTGAAAGCTGGGAGGGAATAATTCAATTAGCGAAGAACATCAAGGAGCTGTGTTGAAGAAACAGACCCGTTGCTGTAAATCTCTGTAGGGCTGCTCTCAACTTGTGCTGGGAAATAGATGGACATACAGAGTCGCAGCTGAAGGATCTTGAGTAACACCAGAGGTCAAGGAAGAGCCTCAACCGATCCAAACCCAGAGACCTAGGAATGGCCCAAACCCAGGGTGGCTGCAATCTGTCCTATAGAAGAGCTAAATTTTTTTGGAATGGAAGTGTTTAATATGTAGAACCTTTGGTCTTTCCCCGAGTTGCATGGGTATCCATGCTGTCTGCTGCCAACAAGGAGGTTGGCTGGGAGCAGCCCCACGCCCAGGCTTGGGCCCAGCTTTCTACCTAAAAAACCCCACCAAAATCTTCTGTGAAGTGGAATTGTCTTTCTCCACATAAGCCTAGTTTCTGCTTTCTGAATACTAAGGTTCCTCTAAGCTTGTTAAGAAAATTGCAGTCAAAGATGCACACTGACACAGCAGAGGTCAGGCCCTTGAACGTGAGAAATTGCCCATATGCAGTACAGGCTGGTGGAGTTGGGATTAAAACCCACTTTGCTAGAGAACCAAGGAGGCTGAGAGCACGTCGACGATGTATTAGGCTGTGTGTGAAATGCATCATTGGATCTGGCTGGGAGTGGGTACTGACTTGTTCATCTCCTTGATTATTTTCATTTTATTTTGGATATTACATTGACAGTCAATAGGCTTTTTAGCCAGAGGTTAACTAAGAATCAGTCGTACATAAAAGCATCAGCTTGCAGCAAGAGGCAGAGGTGGTTTTCATTCTGGGTGCAATTACTCTGTAGAAATGTGCCCGAACTAACGTGGAGTATAAAGTGAAGGCAGACTTAAGATTTCTAGCATAAAGCCCTTGACTTTTTCTTTTACATTTCAATTATAAATGCACCTGTCTTTTCTCTGCTAAAGTTCACTTCAGAGTTCCTGGTGATTTATTTTTGGTGTAAATTAAGGTTGATGGTGATATTCAAAACTCTTGGACTCAAAGAGTGTGTACTCCTCCACTCGTACGTGTTCAGGCCAACAGGACCCAGGTTTTTGTAGGCGTTAGGCCATCGCTGCTGTCATTTTAAAGGTACTTGTGCTGGGAAACTTACACAACTTCTCCAGTGATTTTGGACAGGGATTTGATTCTAAAACACAATTTAATTCTCTGCTGATTAATGGTTAAAATTTACGTTACGACTTCTGAGCCTTTTATCTTGAAGGAAAACTGTCAATGTTAATGGCATCTGCTTATCTGTAAATTCATCCTTCCAGTGCTTGTAACAACTCCATATAGAAGACTCCATATCTGTGGGGGATCAGTAACTGCAGCAATCCAAATCATTTTTAAATGATGGCAAAAATAGCTGGCACAAAAATAATTTTTGACAAAGGACAGCCGTCGCTGAGACGCAGTCATTTGAAATAAAGACTGAGTGAGGCTGGGGCGTATGCTTCATCTCTTTTGCTTTTCTTTTACAACTCCAAGCACTTCTTTGTTGTTTCAAATTGTCCATTTTCACGAACCTAACCAAGATCCAGAATCTTCACGAGGACTCAAGCTGTTACCTTATAACTGGAAAGTGTGTTCGTCTTGCGTGTTCCCAAGCGCGGTTCCTGTGGAGTCCCCCGGTGAGTTTTCCAGGGAAGCCACTAATGGCTTCAGTGGGATTACTTCAGGTAAAAAGCGGATCACTTTGTAGTACTGTCACCTTAAACATGTTCACAATGTGGCTGGCTAGTTCAGAGAAATCCTTTACAGTAAGTAACTGAAGGAGGCGCTGAGCATCTGAAGGACCTTTGGAAGTTTTTGGAAAAGTCTTTTTACCGTGACAGGTGCCTCCTCCGTTACGCCGTGATGGGCCACCGTACAAGGGAGCTATAGCGACAGCTGGAACTGTGGCAGCTTGAACTGAACGAGCCACGTGTGCCAAAAAGATAGGACAGTGATGAAAATCAAGATTTTCCCAGGGAAAGGGGTCAAACCACTTGTCCCCTGCAGCGCAAAATGCAGAATAATGATAGAGGCAGATACAAGCAGCTCTGTTTGTGTCAATTCGAGTAAAGGGCTGATAGGAAAGAGCTGTCCTTAAGTGGTCCAACATGACGAGATCACAGAGATCTGTGCAGCCTTAAACCAGCACGTACCATGTGCTGGGATCCCCACGTTGTTAGGCAGCTGCAGAAATGTATTTTCATTTTTGAAAAGAATTCATGGATAGTAGTTTACTCAGCGGTATTTGGTTTGGGCTTAGTTTGTTTTTCAGAGAGTTCTGTATGGGTGTAAGCACTAGTTACAGCACAGTCTTAGTTTATCAGCATTTCAGTTGTGGACTAACGGTGTGTTTGATTCAGTATGAGTGGGAAACGCTCAGCAACGTAGATAAGCATCTCATGCTTCGCTAAAAATCAAACTGGTTTTGAAATGAAAATAGTAAACCAGTGGGGGAAAGAAGCTTTATTTTTGCAGCATTTATTTTCTCTCACTTCTTCATTGTATATTTGCAAGGTAGGATCAGTGGGAGACCTCTCCTTCCTCTGTGCAAAAAGCTTTCTGCAAAATGCTGTTCCTGCGAGTTTTTGAGCTCACCTCCACGGATCAGACAGGGTCAGGATAAGCACGCATACTGTTAAGTACGTTTATCTGAATGGAAAATCTAGACCCTATCAAGCTTGCCCATTACTAGTCAAAAGAGGTTTTTGGCATAGATGTGGGACTCCGCACTGGTGGGGTTAGGCAGTGGCCTGGCAGTCCGACCGAAGGAAAAGTTTCACGATTCCAGTAAAGTTTGTTTCTTCTTTCACTGGCGTCGCTGATGCAAGATTAGGAAGCAGAAGGAAGAGCTCTAGGCCAGGCCGCAGCCCCGCGTACCCGCAGTCATTAGCAGCCTGTGATTCTGTGTGTCGAAAAACCCACCTGGGCTACGTAAGGGAAGAAACGGTGTTCTGGAAGTTTACGCGTTGAGAGTTGCCCCACTGAAGTCAGGAGGACGACGTAAGGGACGGGATGTTCGTACTCGGCCTCTCTGAAGAAGCGGGCCCTGGTGTGTAGGTTACCAGAGTAGCTGAAAGGCAATTCGGAAAAAAAGCCTTTGAAGGAATCCGTGGAGGGACACACTACCTGTGCCACTGGGTGCTGTAAAAGACGGAGGCAGGTTATTCCCTTCTAATATGTTATCGCAACAAACAAATTGTTTTTGCAATTAGTTTTGTTTTCATTCAGGCGAAACTATCGTGGAAATCCCCATGCCAACGAGTATGACATGCACATTAATGTAAAATGAATTCATTATGATCGGTATTACTACAGCAGATTCTAAATGAATTAATAATGACAGGATAGTCAAAACAAAGTGGAACCACACTTAGTTATAGGCATAACGTGCAGTTAATGACAGCATTAAACGGGGGCTAGAGAGCATTAGAAATTTGCTGGGGAAGAAGGTTGTAGTCTTGGTTGGTACATAGTGCTTCTTTCTCTCTTTCGTTGTCAGGTGAAACAGTTGGTAAAAATTATTTATTGGCCAAGGGAATGTTTCTCGTTTGACACAAGCTAAACCTATTCTGTTTTATTTTGACCATTTAAAAATAATTTTTAGTGGAAACCTGGTAAGTTGTTCAGGCTGAAGAGCCAGGCATTTCATCTGGACAGTTTTAAGTGAGTTTAGTTTTTCCACAAAAGAAGAAAAATAGATGTGAATGTGTGTGTGTGGGGGGGTGATTTTTGGTTGGTTGGGGTTTTTTGTTTTTGTTTTTCTTTTGTTTGTTTGTTTCTCATTTGTTTGTTTTGTTTTGTTTTTTTAATTCTGCATTTTTTTAGAGAGAAAATTTTCAGGAAGTCAAAAACTATGAATCTGCATAATGCCATAGCTCATTTTACATTTTCTGTCTTTAAGGTTACTTTCTGAATTTAATAGTAAACTTGATGTAAGTGTGGAAAAGTAGATTTAGTGAATGAGTCATATAGCTTGAATTTTAATAACCCTTAAGATATCTTACCTTTCCTCTCACTAGGTAGTAGTTTGCACTGGGTCCTGCACCTTTTTCCTTACTATAAAATGAATTCTAATTCTCTTGGGGAAAAAAATAACAATAGCAGAACATGTAGGAGCCGTGAATTCAGGTGTGCATAAACCAAAATAACAGCTAGCAGTATTAGTTCAATATTCTAATTAATCTGATTAGCAGACACAGCTAAGAAAGATTTAAGCAGCCTCACTGTTTTCTTACTTAGAGCCGCTACTTTCATAACTATTCCAAAAACCCGTCTCACTTTTAGTTACATTTCTTCTTTTGATCGTAATAGTACATAGTAAAAATAGTTATTTCTATCTAGAAGAAAAAAACAGTTGGCAACTATTTTCCTTAGAACTCAGTTGCATCAAATCTTATATATTTGATGATGTAACCGTTTACATTTTATTTAACGGAAAAGTCTAAGTAAAAAGTTCTTTCATGAAAATGCTTCCATTTTTTCTGAGTGAAACATTTAGATCTTTGATTGGAAACAAATTCAATTTTAAAATGATGCTTTCTTTTTGCTAAATGACAATGTAAATGGAAACCAGATTTTCAATTCTTCTGAAGAATACTTCATTTTTTCTGAGCAATTACTTCAGAAGGTTCAGGTTTTTTCATTTTCCACATCAAATCTGACATTTCAAATCCCTTAATGGAATAAAATTTAATCTTCTCCTTACTCCTACCTGTTGTTTAAGGGAGGAAAAAAAGTAATCCTTTATCTGTTCAACTTGTTGCCTTTCAGTGCCATTGAGGTAACCATTCTTCTTCTATTATGAGACATGACAAATAGGAGCATCTCCACTCCATTTGTCTTTCTTATAACATTCATTACTCCGTAAAGTTCTAGTGTGTCCTCTCTTATTTGTCTCACCTATAAACATCTCAATCTTAGCATGCTCATTTCATGTGGGGGAAGTCATCTCACGCCTCTAATCGGTTTTGTCATCCATCAGTGAACCCTTTGTACCCTAGAAGGAATGTAACGGAGAGAAGGTGACCAAAACTTAACAGGTTCAAGGAGAAATGTACAGCACAACAGCATTTAATCTAGCAGCACTAAAACCATCTTTTCTACCCTCTGGTTTACACTAACATCAAAGAGGATATTTCTGGACTTACATACTTACTTACAAAAGCAACATAGTAAAATGATTCAAAAGAATATACAAGTTCATTAGAAATAGTGCTGATTAATGATCGCATCCCCTACATCTCCCCAGATATCACGGTTTTAGGAAAATGTTTTTTTTACTCTCACAGTTTTGTTTATGAGCCCTTTCCTTTTGGAAAGCTTTATCAGTAGCGAAGTATAAAAACATACCGTGGTAGCCGTCCTGCAGCACTCTGAAATCAGTACAGTTAGTTTTACTGCAGCATCTGAAAGTCAGAATGAGAGACTGTGCTGTGCTGGCAGAAAATAATGCTCAGAATTACCTGTGTTTTCTAGTGCAGCCGAGGTTAATTCTTTTCCATTTAAGTTTTTTTAATGCAGTGAGAACACCTGCTTTCTGTCGGCTTTGCTTCTCAACTGATGGCGAACTACCGGAATACTATTATTATAGGCTATTATCTGTGATAATAGATAATAGATTGATTGTCCTCTGCTGAAGGCAAACTATTACAGTTGGGCAGCTATTATCATTGAATATGCTGAAGTTCTGTTTTTCTTCTACACCCGGTTTTCACCACCACCCTCTAGGCATTTTTGGTTCTGAACACAGGAGATGCTGTGCGTTCCTGTTGCTACGGTGTTTTCTTGTCTTGAATTCCTGTTTAAAAAGTTCAGCCACAAAGTGAAGCTCACCAAGAAGACTGGAAATGATAAAGTCAACGGATGTCATTTGTAACCAAGTAATATTATGTAATCTGCATATGCGTGTATGTCAAAACTAAGGCCTCCACCTTCTACCTATTCCAGAGTGGCTGAGTTGGAAAGGCATCTCTGGCGGTCTTCTGGTCCAACCCCAGCTCAGGCAGGATCACCTAGTGCTGGTTGCCCAGGACTGCGAGCGGCGGAGGAACAAGCAGGACGACTCAATGTGAGTGATACAGCATTGCCCACTTTATTCAGTGACAGGAATACATTTATACCTGAGGGATAGGGTTCACGCACTAATGCTAACGGTTCGCTTAGTTAGACGCTGCTGTCCACGCGCCAGCTGCTTTTAGCGATTGGTTATAATATCTGGTACACGCGTATATACGTAACATATACTCA
>JANZLQ010000031.1:14110991-14210161 GCA_026212715.1 Elanus axillaris | reverse complement strand
GTGACCGAAGTGCAGGACCCAGCACTTGGCCTTGTTGAACCTCATACAATTGGCCTGGGCCCATCAATCCAGCCTGTTGAGATACCTGTGTAGAGCCTTCTTACTCTCAAGCAGATCAACACTCCTGCCCAACTTGGTGTTGTCTGCAAACTTACTGAAGGTGTACTCAATCCCCTCATCCAAATCATTGATAAAGATATTAAAGAGAACTGGCTCCAATACTGAGCCCTGGGGAACACCACTTGTGACCGGACACCAAGTGGATTTAACTCCATTCACCACCATACTTCGGGCTTGGTCATCCAGCCATTTTTTACCCAGCAAAGATTACACCCCTCCAAGCCATGAGCAGCCAGTTTCTCCAGGAGAATGCTGTGGGAAACAGTGTCAAAGGCTTTACTGCAGTCTAGGTAGACAAAATCCACAGCCTCTCCCTTATCTACTAAGCGGGTCACCTTGTCATAGAAGATCAGGTCAGTCAAGAAGGACCTGCCTTTCATAAACCCATGCTGACTTGGCTTGATCACCTGATTGTCCTGTACATGCCGTGTGATGGCACTCAAGATGATCTGCTCCATAACCTTCCCCAGCACTGAGGTCAGCTGCAGTTCCCTGGATCCTCCTTCCAGTCCTTCTTGTAAAATGGGCATCACATTTGTTAACTTCCAATCAACTGGGACATCCTCAGTTAGTCAGGACTGCTGATAAATGATTGAAAGTGGCTTACTGAGCACTTCTACCAGCTCCCTCAGTACCCTTGGGTTGATCCCATCTGACCCCATAGGCTTGTGTGTGTCTAAGTGGTGTAGCAGGTCAGTAACCATTTCCTCTTGGATTATGGGTGCTTCATTCTGCTCCCCGTCCCTGTCTTCCAGCTTAGATCTTAAGAAGAGGCACATGAATTATGTATTTCCTTCTCAAAGACTTTTTCTTCTGTAATTGCTTTAATGGTCATGAGACACACTGGACTGATCAGTTTTCAGACCAGTGTCCTGTACTTGTTAGGAAGACATATAAAGGCTTCTGTGCTTTGTCACTGCCCGCTGTCTCTCAACCGGTGTCCTGGTGTTGGCTGGGAAAGAGTTAATTTTCTTCCTAGTAGCTGGTATAGTGTTGGTTTGGATTAGTATGAGAATAACATTGACAACACAATGATATTTTTAGTAGTTTAGCTAAGTAGTGTTTATACCAAGTCAAGGGGTTTTCAGCTTCTCATGCCCAGCCAGCAAGAAGGCTGAAGAGGCACAAGCATTTGGGAGGGGACAGAACCAGGGCAGCTGACTCAAACTGGCCAAAGGGATATTCCATACCACGGGATGTCAGGCCTAGTATATAAACTGGGGGGAGTTGGCCTGGGGGTGCGGAACAGTGCTTGGGGACTAACTGGGCATTAGTTATTGAGTGATGAGCAATTGCATTGTACATCACTTGTTTTGTATATTCCAATTATTTTTTATTATTGTCTTCATTTATTGTTCATTATCATCATCATGTTCCTTTCTATCCTATTACACTGTCTTTACTTCAACCCATGAGTTTTACTTTGTTTTTTCTGATTCTCTCCCCAGCCCACTGGGTGTGGAGGACTGAGCAAGTGGCTGCGTGGTGCTTAGTTGCTGGCTGGGGTTAAACCATGACAACTGGTGAAGCACCTTCAGAATACAAATACATGAGTTGGTTTGTGTGTCCTCTTGCGATTCTTGACCAATGGGGCACCTGTGCTTGCTAAGCTTGGTGGTGGTTTCAGCAATATGTATCCAGAGATCTCAGCCTTTCCAACTCCTTATTTCTTAAAACATAGTCAAAGGTTTAGAAAAATAAAAGATGGGTCTGGTTGTTGGGACCAGTCCCCAACATATTTGTCTGCATGTTCCTGGGAAATCAATGATCCCAAGGACAATAAACTGCACTTTAATGTCACCTTGATTTAGGCAATTTCAGCTGCCTAAATTACCTAAGGGTAATATTGTTTGGTCATAGTTACAGAGTCCAGCATGGGGTGGGTAAACAGAACTGCCAGGGCCGGAGAGGCTTGTAATAAATAAAGGGAGATCCCCTGCATTCAATGGCTGTTCTGCTCACCACCATATTTCTCCTTCTTCATAGCATTATGTTTATACTAGCTAATTCTGTAAACAGCATTTTTATCTTGCCCTCAATATCTCGTGGCACTCCAGAGCGTGCTCTGTGGAGCAGTAATTCATCCTCTACATTTTACATCTGGACAGAATAATTTCTTTGTTCTGGGAGAGTAAATAAGAATGTCAGATTTACCTTCCTCAGGTCATGTCTCTCTATACTGTAATTTTTCTAACTCTGCTCCTCTCTAAACTAAACAATACTAAGCTATTTCATTTTTTTATATCATTTATATCATTAGCCATAATGGACTTTCAGAGCTAAGAGAAGTGAGAATAAACACGAGAAGAGATCATTGTTTTTACACAGAAAGCTGATCACATAACTTTTGTTTTACACAGCTCTTAACTGTTTACTTATTTACTGATTTAGCAGAAGAGTAGGAGCAGATAGTCCGGATGGAGACAGCTATAGGAGAGGGTAGCATAGCTAAATGAGTTTGCAGAAGAGATTGGAAAGAAAGAAGTGAAATCACTGAGCTAACAGCACAAGGAAGACTGCAGAGCCCGATCAGCATGGGGAAAAAAGCATGAAAGAGGTAGAGGAAGGGTACAGTGGGCTGAACTCAACCACCTATAGGTGGTAGCACTAGCTGAAATATTTAAATGACATTGCTGGAGAATGTTTTGCTTCTTGTGATCAAAAGGTAAAAGGAAAATACAGACCATGTCAAAAACATATACCAAATCTATTAGTTATTGATATTAAAATACTTAAATATTTTTCCTTTGGAATATATAAATTATTTCACTAAATATCTTATTTTGTCCACTGAAAAATCAAAACACAAAAATTATTTAAAATCATTCTGAACCAATTACACTATATGTTTTTAATAGCTAAAATGATCAATTAAAATAGTGGAGACACAAATAGTCAGACATGAATACCAAGCACAGAGTGTGAAGGAAGTGAAACCTACACATGAAGATTCCCTGTTTTCCTCTAATGACTTATCACTTCTTCATTAAATCTGTTAGAGTTTTACTTTTCCTTTCTTTTGTCAGTCTAGATTATTTATTTTTACAGTCTACCATGAAAAGCACAGGGGAATTCTGGAGTTCCCTGTGCTTTGGTAAACTGTACATTTTATAATCACTAGAGAAGAAGCTGATGTTCTGTAATATCATCAACTTTATAATCTCTATATTACAGTATTTCTGCATCAAAGCTGTCAGGACAATTTCCCCACAGGAGCCCCTTGTAGCAACTGCACAACAAATATGACCATAGAAAATATCCTATGTAGTTCTTTGTTTTAATGAACTAGTTTAAACAGAAGGGCTTTGGGAACTGGCTGAGAATTTTGCTGAGAATGAACAAAGCAGGTGAAGACTCGGTTTCTGCTTCTTTATGTTGAACTCTGTTAAATGGAATTGAAAACTGTAGCAAAAGGCAAAAAGCAGTTGCCAGCTCCCTGCCAGACAGCAGAAGGAATAACATTTTGGCTGGTCAGATCACAGAAGCAGTGAGTGATTTGGGTATTTAAGCTTAATATACTTAATAGGGCAGTTGGAAGAAGATGAAACCACCATAAGCTTCCTACCTTACTTTGAAGTTACAGTTTGTGAGAGAGGGCTTTTAGTATCACTTTTGCAACTCTTACAGAAGAATTCTGCATGAAGGGCTGCTTATTACTGTCATTTAATCTAGATGCTATTAATCCCTAATCAAGGGAATATTCAGACTGTATATTTTCAATTTTTATATATATTATATAATCATAACAAACAGAGCTGGAAGTAACATACACCAAAGCAGAGTCAGTCACACTGGAAGTAAAATTTGGGATCATTTCATGGATTTGAAGGGTGGTTAAAAATCTGGGAGGAGGCTTCTCTCAAAAAATCAGACCTTTTTGTCTAGGTTTAAATGAGTATTTTAGGAGAAATTACAGTATGATCTGAGGCAGACTATGAAAAAGGATTTCTGTACCCTCTACCTGGTTCTCTTATTCCTCTGCTATACACACTCATTGACTTTACCTATCTGTGTTTTCTTCTGTCACTTGTCTGTGCAGCTAAATTCTTTCTTAAGAGATTTATTTGCACAGTGTTGAGCATATGGAGCCTGATAGCAGCAACTGTTGCTGCTATATTATTTTTTTAACAGTGCTCATGAAGACGCAGTCACGTTTTGTGATGCAATCGTCTCATGACTCTTGGGGAAAAAAGTCAACAAAAATGTTTTCAAATATCCCCTCCTTCCCCATTATAATGCCAGGAAAAAGTGGCGCATAAACTGGATGCATTGCCATAAATTAAACATTTAAATATCTAGGACAGAGTTTCAGGTAGTTGGTTTTTTGGGTTCTTTTTAAGAAAATATGCTAGATCATTTCACTAAATGTAAGAGTAGAGTAATTCCATTTTAAATATCACAGCTACTCTAGGTCTGCATCCGTATGAAGGATAGTGTGGACCCCATTCAGATAAGGCAAAATAAGTAGTATATCCCCCCCCCCCCCCAAAAAAAAGACAAAACTAAAAAAAAGAGAAGAGCTAAAGAAACCTTTACTTTAAGCTCTGGATAATATCAGTGATATCTGTTTGTTTCAATGGAGCCTATCATAACACTTTGAAGAGCTGGGAAGGGAGTGGATACCACAAGTTCCAGTCTCTATGCCCATAGCAGTCAAAACAATGTCTCAGGTACAGGAATAAACCAAAAAACTGGGTCGGTAGTATATCATAGGACTGCATCCAGCATGTTCTGAACCCACTCTGGCAGAGAGCTTTGTGCAATCTGTATGCCCTGGTCTGGCATTAATCCCTCTCACTTCGGATTTTCTTAGGTGGTGAACGTACAAACTATCAGCAGCCCCATCAAAGCACCTTAGTGCTCTAAAGATGGAGAGCAATTGCTCCTGCTTCCAAAAATTCTCTGCTGAAGCCATTGCTTATTTAAGGCAGAGGAGCCTCTGAAAGAAACTGCCACATGGGAAAGAGGATCACGTGTGGTACAACTGCATGATAATATGCTATTGACCAGCCTGGCTCTCTATGATTTTCTCGTGCTCATTTTGCTGTTTTAGGTCAAAGCCCAAATTAAAAGCAGAGATTAGATGTCTCTGAAGTGCTGGTTGATGAAGGCTGGAAGGATAGAGGCAAGGGAAGAATAACTTCAGATTTTCTGTTTCTTTTGCTTTTTTTAAAGTATTCATTATTTGGAAAAAGAACCAGGATACTGAGCTACCACACTACTTGGCTTAACCCTCTCTACCACAGGCCTCTCATATGAATCTCTTATTTCTTTAATTTATGTGAGCCAGAAAAGTCTCCTTTGAAGGCAACTGTGCTGAGTCACCTTGCATTTTAAGTTTGAAATTGAGTTGCCTCAGCACAAAATTTGTGTAAAAGAAGACATAGTTAATTCCACTGAGCTAAGGCAGTGTGGGGAGGAAAAATCTCCATGGTCTTAAGAAGAATCCCTCTTTGCATCAACTTTCACATATCCATTAGTTTCAATGGACATATATGGACTAGGACTTGGAACCTACTACTTCTGCATAATCTGGGAAAATACATTGCATGGAAAGGGCTCGTTATTTTTGCAAACAAGCAGAGAGAAAAGTGCCAACCAAACATCATGTGTCTGTTCTCAAGCAAACATAAAAGGTCTGTGTCATTTTCCTTTTCACATACATAGGGACACTCTGCTGCAGCTTAATCTGTTTGTTTAGGGACTCACGGGAGACGTTGTAAATCCATGCAGAACTCTACTGATGATAATAATGTTAATAACTTTCTCAAGAGCAGACAGGCTAAGACAAGGAAGAACATGGTAATGAATTGACAAAAGAAGACCTGGCAGTAGATTCACACTGCACCACAGTTCTATTAACATTTTGCTAACAGAACATTTAATGATGGAGGGGAATGCCTAGATCTTTGGATCAGGTCAAGTTCTGATTCACTTGTCTTATCCTAAGGTTGCCATTCTGGCTTTGACACCATAGTAGATCAATGTTGTCCATTAGTGGAAATGTGCCAAGCAGGTAATTTTTCACTTGCATCTTCTGTGCAGGGAATATGACCAGGGATGTTATTATATAAGGACAACAGGATGCACTGTCTGTTTAAAAAGGAACAATTAAAGGAGTCTGAGTCAAGGACGAAAGTAGAGCTGAAGTCCAGTTGATAACTCCAGGTGCTGACCACAGAACATGACTTTGAGCAAGTTCCCAAGAACTTCATTGTTTCTTCCATGACTTTCAGTTTCTCATTCCAGTTAGCATGTGAGAACCTGATGAGCTTTTCTCTGTTCCCACATATTGTGAGTGATGTCTCATATATTTTCTCTGCTCCCAATAGCTATGACTTAAAGAAATCCTCTCTTCTCCCAGAGCAATGAAAGACTAGGATTTTGCTGGCTAGGTATACTCTTAAAGGAAATATGATGAATTTTGCTGATTTGGAGCATTAGGTACATCTTCTTAGAATACCCGCCTCCACACTGACAGTCTTGTAATGACACCAACAGTTTTGTAACAACACTGCCAGTCTCTCACCTCAGTTACAGGGTCCTGAAAATCTGGTGGCTAACCATTCAGTCTTTGTGACAGGGATCATTTTACCAAAGAAAAACTTAATAACCTAAGAGCTGTATTCATCTTACTTAATATTTGCCATCTAAACCAGAGGCATCCAGACCAATCTAGCTTTCTAGTCTTCACCTATATTCAATGGAGAGCAATTCAGAAGGTTTTGCTGTACCTACTTTATAAACAGCATATGCATCAGAGTCTGGGTAGGAGCAATCACTCAGTGAGTGATTAATGTGTGCTCTTCATTGGCTACAGGGGCAGATGAGGCAAGATGCTGAAGCATTACAGGGCTGAAGTTAGCATACATCTATCCCTCTGAAGGTTAGTCAGGAACAGGAACACAGCCAGCTCCTCTGTCCTGTTTCTTTGATCTCTCTTCCCTTTTTTCTTCAGGAATATGAATGACTAATTACATGGATCTGAATTCAAAGTGCTTTCTACAACTTTTAGATTTTGAACGGGATGAAACAAGATTTCCTTCCTCCAGAATAATAATAAAAAAATGAAGGTATTACATTTGGACAATCTAAGTGTCTGTTCTGTGCAATTTAAGATTCATTCTTCCTGTGAATAGTGGTAGACTTTCCGGCTGTCTTCACCACAATAACAATATTTTTTATTTACTCTGCCAGGCTTATTACATAAAAGAATAAAACACTTTAGCTGTAGCAATCAACTGCCCAACTATTTCCCTCCTGTTCTTCAAAATGTATCAGACAACTTAGTGTTGCAGCTGTTTCCAAAGCTCATTGATTCAAAAGCTGGTTCACACCTTCAAAAGAGAGCACGGATGTACTGTGCAGCAGTCCATGTATGTCAGGGGTAAGGGAATGTAGGAGAGGACAGAGATGCCTCTGCTGGTCTTTGGTATAAAACATTTGATTTACTGCAATGAGCTTTGGTAAGGCTCTTAGTTTATCTACTTTTCTACTGCTTGTTCACTGCAGAACATCATTACTTAACGGGCCTCAGTGCTGCCCTTGAGCATAGAGAATAATAGATACTGGAAAATTAATGGTGAGGAGGACTGAAGGGATGTTAGGGCCTATACTATTGATGAGTCACTGGATTTTTACCCACTGCCACCAGAATGGACAAAACATTGATGAGGTTCTTTGTAGAAGCTGATGATGATAATCAAGGGATATTTTAGGACTTCCTTTTGTTTAAATGATGCTCTGGATACCCAGAAGCAACATAAGGTTTCACTCTTTCTGCTGGTCAAACTTCCAGATAAGTAATCTCCATTTAAAACTGAAATACAGGCTATTTCCTTTTTGTCCAAGAACTGAATTATATTGAACCCACTGAAATGGTTTCTTTTAATTTTAATAAAAACACTGTCTGTTTGCTTTCCCTCCTCAGATCCTCAAATTCTGTTAGGAAGCATCCAGAATTTGGTAAGATTTTGTGCATAGGTTTTGGTGAAGGAAAAGAAGGTCAACAAAAAGGCACTTTTACATGTGGAGAAAACCCAGGCTTTTATGGTTGGAAATACTTCATAAGAAGTAGCTTTTAAATGAAAATAATTTTCCAATTAGTATAATACAAAAAATGCTAACATCGATTATTTTTTTCTTTTTTTTTTCCTTTTAAACAAGGTTTATTATAGGACTCCCTTGAAAGGTATAATGCAGTCTTTCATCAATGATCAAATCCCATCTCAAAATGTATCAGTCCTTGCTGGTTGAATTATAGTGAAATTTTGAATTTTACTTTGATGTAATGCTGCATGATGTGTGACTTGCTATTCAATATGGTTGTTAGAAGGGCTTATCTGCAAAGCAATTGCTTCATATCATACCTGTAGCACAAGAGGGTATTTTTTTAAGCTTTCTGTTTTCAAAGGAAATCTACTTTGTTTTCCTCATTTCAAAAGGCAATGCAAGGTTCTCTGAGTGTATGTAAAACTCTCCTGGCACCTAATGTATGCATAAAAGACTAGCTTCACTTTAGCTGGTTGCATCCCTCATTTCAATCTACTGCAGACTATTAACTCCAAAGCAAAGCTTTCTTATAGAAAGCTAGTGACCTTCTTTGTCTCCCAGCAGTCTAACCATAATTTATTTAGTACTTGGTGTTGTTACTGGATACGTTTTCAACTGTCCTTTCTATAGCCCAGAAAATGCTGCATCAAATACAGATGTTTAAACATACAACCTGACTTTTCAAACTACTGTTTTCATGCCAAACCCATTTCTGCTTGGAATCTGACTGGATAGCAAGTCATCCATTCCATCTGCACCAGCTTCATGGGGAAACCAGCTGCAATTGCAGGGATAGCACAGAAACTGTAAAAGCTTATTCAACAAAATATTGCCCTTGACTTTGGCTCAGTATAAGTCAGTTTGTCTCCTCTATAGTCTGGCCAGGGAAAAAGACAGTGTGCAGTGCTCCTTCCCAAAGACAGGTTATATTAACCTTGGCAAACTGCTGTGCTAATCTTTCCGCCTCCTACATCAAGAATTAGCTAAGGCATTTCTATGCTGCACTTCTGAAGTCTCAAACACCTTCATGTTCAAGAGGTGCTTCTCTTGAGCAAGAGAAAAATATTTAATCCTCTTTCACATACTGCTGTTTCACACATACTCCAGGATGTGTTTCAGTGGAGAAACTCCCACTCTTATTGTACAGCATCAGATAAGCAACCCCCACTGCACCAGGCAGAGTGCTGAGTAACAGGTTTTGGCCTCCCAGGGTAAGGACCACATCCTATTTTAATGGAAAACCTGACTCTCTGAAGTGAATGTGTAAAAACTTAAAAGCAGTTTTAAGAAGCTGGGGTTCATGTGTCACCATGTATTTTGGCTGAAAACATTCTTACCAAGAAGAAAGGTAGTGCTGAGGAGAAATCATTTCCCCTCTGTGAGTGGCAGCGTTATTAATCTGCATGATTAATTCTGTGACTACTAAAGAAACTGCAAGACACTCTCCATTTAGTTAATATCACTAACAAATACACATCTGTCACTCAAAATGCTGTGTACTCAGCAATGTTGTTCTTATTATATTAAATATTTACTATTTATTATTATTGTTACTTTTGTTATTTATTGGCTTGCAGCAGGCAAAAACATGCCAGGCAGCCTGGGGAGGAACTAGAAAAACATTTTCAAACCAGCCTGCTTTAAAGTGAGATGCTTTAATACAATGTTAGATATTTTGGCCTTGATTCACAGAAGTCCTTTTCATCACATGTCCAAATTCTACAGGGTGGATGTTGAGCACATGCTGCAGTTACTTGCTGGGGAGGGAAGGAACTAAGAGGAGTTTTGCTGGATCAAAGCTGTGGCCCATGGCTAAAAGCATCCTCCAGGCTTTTGCTGAACAATGGCCTTTCCCCTTAGGTAGTACTGAAAATGGGAGCAAAATTTGATGGAGATTCACAGATTGTTTTCCTATGGGGACATTTCCAGCAGATGGATCTTGGTATTGTGTTTACACATATTTACTTCTATTCTCAGCCTGAGTAGTTAGAAATGCCTGATACGAAACTTCCTCTGAGCAGCACCAATGGTGTGCAATCCATTCACAGAAGACCCCACCAATCCATTAATCCACTTCACAGCCCTTGTATCTCTTTGGACTTATGATTCTGATAGCAGAAATTCAGTCGATGAGAAGGAAGCAGCAAACCAACTTATAATAATAGTAACTTAGAAGAATGCCTCTGATGATCACATTAATTTCTGTCCAGAATACATGCATTGATTTTGAGGTATCTTTTATTTAACTGCTATTAAATTGTGGATGAGTACATCTATAGCAAATACTACTTATCATGTCATCATCTTTCTTTTCTTATGATTCCTAAGGAGCTGAATGAAGCTATGATAATAATTGCAGTGACGTTCAATTTCCATGCCTCAAAAAACAGTTGAGTTTTGACAGGTGGGATGTAAAATTGTATAATGTTTTGGGTTCTTCACCTTGCTTGTAACTTCTTACTCTGTTGGTATTAGAGTACAGATTTTAGAGAAACAAAACAGATTAGATAGTCCTAAATGAACATTCATTCAAGTACTCCTTACAAATAAGGAGTTTGCAAATTGTTAATAAAGTTGGGAAAGAAATTTCAAGTGCAGGAAAACCACGCCTTCTAGGTATTGTATTCTCTTGTTTTCTGCCTAGTGTGACTTTATTTTTTTGTTGTATTTGTATTGCATGCGGTTTTATACCATGTAAAATCAAATCAAACTGTGTTCTCAAAGCATTTCTTCCTCAGATTGTGATAAAAGACTATATTTCCGTAGATTTCACTTAATTGCCTTTAATTGAGACCATTTGTTATGTGATGATATCAGAGCTCAAGACCAATGCCTGGAGAAATCTCCACAATGTTGCTCCCAGCAAACAATCACATAGGAGACTTATCAAAAACACAGACCCTCTTTTAACTAGCAGTATTACTCACTAGTAAATATAGAAGGTTATAACATCTTAAAATAATTTATGGCACTGTCGGGCCTGAAGAAGAAAAGACTTCTCTTGGGAAGCAGTTTCAGCAGGAACTTCAAAAATTGTTTGTTTGATAAATAGCATCACAACTAACAATGTTCAAAGTGCAAGTATCAAGGTAACTTTAAATTAGGAATTTAGACTCTCAGGTCCAGATAAAAGTATTATGGAGGAAGATGCTATGACCAAGCAAAAGACAAACATTTAATGCGTCAATGAAATCAACAAGAGAAATATATCTACTGACCTTTTGGGATCTGAGTTTTGACCTGTCTGTGTACCAGGATGTCACTGACAAAAAGTGTGAATTTTTATCCTAAAAGAATAATATTTTCCATCCATCTAAAATTTTTGAGAATCTTAAACATTCTATCTCATATTCAGGCCCAGCATTCAACATGTCAAAAAAAAAAAAAAAAAGTAAACCAATAATAATTATAGCTGAGAAAAATGAAATATTACTGTTATGTGATTTTGCAGTGCTTATCGTTTTTATCTTTCTGAAATGCATTTTAGCTTATATTTTAAAACAATAAATTGCTTCATCTGGAAATGGTTTCAAAATGAAATGCTTCAGTTTGAAAATCTTGATTTTATTCTTTTAAAACTAATTGCTCCAAGAAGTCCACTGAAGCAGAAACTTATGAAAAGTACTGTTTCTTACTAACTGGCATTTTCCAATGAAAAACATTTTATTGGAAGACTCCTGACAAGTTCTATCCCTTATTATAGGCTGTGGCTTTTGGAATAAATGCATTATTGAGCCCCAGGTATCACTTGCTTTAAAAGAATGGTCCACTTACCCATACATTACCTAAGGATGGATGAATAGATGTGCATTAAAATTAGTTCTTCTTGACAATACCAAGGTACATAAAACGTTAAGTTTTGTTAAGGCTCCCTTCAGCTTTTGTGGACATTACCACTTGCCTGAATTTAGAGGACATCTGCATTCTGCTACTGTTATCTTGCTTCCTTTGCTAGGACCATATGCTTTAACAGAGATAAGAAACAGAGGATTTGCTGTTTGTGTATACTCATTATAACTATAAGGAATGAGATAATACTGATTAACAAAGAAATTAAAGAGTTCTGTTCTTTGGAGAACAAGGTACCCCACTCCATCAATCCATTTAAGTACTCAACATTAAACAGCTGAGTCATTCTGCTGATTCCAAGTTCTTATAAACACCTGTTTTAATGTAAAGGACCTTGCAACGATTCCACTTTTCATCAAAAAACATCTTTTAAAAATAAAGCTAATCAGAAGCAGGAAAAATATGTTTTGACAGATTGAACGCAATCTGTCCATACCTTGATGTGTCTCAACAGTTGCATAAAATATGTTCTATATGTCCACATCTCTGTATATTTGTACATTACCTTCTTTTTGAATGTAACACTCTCAGAAACATGTTTTACACTATGGTGTTTAGAATAAACTTTCTAATTTTCCATTTAAATTCCTGTTTGAGTCACAGTACTGATTTCAGGATGTTTCTAATAAGGAATCACTGTCTTTTCACAGAAAAGAAATAATACAGGCATAGCATCTCTAAGCTACAGATACCTGGCTGCTAGAAAGCAAATAGCAGTATTTTCCATGTCTAAAGAGGTTTCAGGCCTCAAACATTTCAGGGAGGAGCCCAAACCTTGGCCTCAACAATAGCTTCATACTAGAATGGCCTAAACATCACGCAAAAATATGGAATAGAAAATATTGCTCAGTAAAAAGACCACCTGTTAATTCAAAGCTTTCGGATACAACTAGTCCCCTGTGTAAACCCCGAGATACTCATACAAACATAGTCCTCTACATACATTTATGCCTCTCACTTCTTTTCTGTAGTGAGTCCTACAGAGGTGGAAGCAGTTGTTGTCTTCCTCCTGATTTGCATAATAACCATTTTCATCAGGACTGCAGTACTGATTGTAACACAAAAACCTTGGAATTTGTCTTTCAACCTCACTCTTGAAAGTGGGCCCAGCAAAACATCTGTCTGTCTGTCTCCTGCGAGTGGCGGAGGAACAAGCAGGACGACTCAATGTGAGTGATACAGCATTGCTCACTTTATTCAGTGACAGGAATACATTTATACCTGAGGGATAGGGTTCACGCACTAATGCTAACGGTTCGATTGGTTAGACACTGCTGTCCACGCGCCAGCTGCTTTTAGCGATTGGTTATAATATCTGGTACACGCGTATATACGTAACATATACTCAATTATGCGCTCCTCCTACTTGCGGTCTCCTGCCGGATCTTCTTCCTCTTTTCTTCGTCTTAACTTCCTCATAGTTGTTTGCCGAAACCAGTCAAGGACACAGCGTCCTTGAATGTTTCCACGTCAGCAATACTCACATAACTAGTCTAAAAACTCTGCTCGTACAGCTGCTCTGTCGACTCGTGACCATGGCTTCTGAGCCATTCTCCAACACAGGACCGTGTCCAGATGGCTTTTGTGAGCATCTCCAAGGATGCAGACCCCACCGCCTCTCTGGGCAACCTGTGCCACACAGGTATATTCTTCTTCGACCCTGATCGCTGACTGCTGGAAGAAAGTCTCATACGGCAGGATTGTCCTTAAGCTGTACTTCTGCATGACTGGACTGGGGCCAACGTATATGCTTGCTATTCTTATCCTTAAACCTCTGCTATTTTTGTTGCAATTCTCAGTGCCTCACATCCCCAGTTAGACCTTAATTATGTTGGAGCACAGCCCTTTGGTGTTTCTACCAAATTACGGCTATGTAAAAATAGTTTTATAGGTTTTCACAGCTGAGATACAGACTTTTCTATTTGAGTTGATGTCTTGGGTTTAATGCTGTCTTCTCTAAAACAAAACATTGTGTAGATGGATTCCCGATCATAATGGGATTCCCAATCATAAGTAAGGCAATGTGCACAATAGTTCACAAAAAGTATCAAATCATTCATGTATGAAGGGCTGAAGTGTCCTTAACAGAAGCAGGTTCTAGGACCATTTTAGTGTGTTACAAAAGTGTCTCTTTTCTTGTCCTGCCTTGTAAGATTCAGATCCTCCCAGCTCCACATTCCACATTTCTTTAGGGCAGTAGCTGCTCTCAGGCAGAGATGGCCGTTCTGCGGGATCCATGGCAGGGTAGTGCTTCTGGTTTGCAGCCTTCGTCGACGACCCCTGTGGCAGAGAGCAGGTTGAAGGCGAGATGAATCATTTTGGTGGCAACATCAGTTCAATCTCAGCAGCTATCAGCCACAGGGAAGGTATCACAGGTAGAGACACTGACTGGGAATGAGCTCCTATTACAAGAAAAACTAATCGTGTCCACAGTCAGCTTCCTGACTTTTTCCAGTGAAAACTAAGTAAGGTGGCTCGTGTTACTGTTGGACATCACGATATTGAAGCTAGAAATGAAGGAAAGGTCAAAACCATATTTTTGACTGTCATCTTACTGCTTGTTCTTCATGGGAATGTCTCTGGGACAGCAGGCAATGTGGAAACCAGGGGAGTGCTGTGTAGCTGCTGTGAATCAGCTGCAGGATTAGAACCCGGATGCATATGGTTTCTCTTGGAAACAATTCGCAGTAGCGAGTGGGTCAGCGCACAGGATCCAACTTCATAGTCCGTAAAACTGCTGGGATTTTTTTCAGGTGCAATCTTGCATCTGAATCCTGAAGAGGCAGGTTTATGTGTGTGTTTAAATTGAATATACTAACAGATCCACCGAATGCAATGTTTTGTTGTCTGGAAGAGGTGTGTAAGTCTTTCTCAGGAAGGGTAGGAGTCAGGAATAAGTTAGGGAATAGATGAGCCCTGCCTTGCTCTGTGTGGTTATCAGGGATGGGAAGCAGGCTCACATGGAAGAGTTCGAGTGCTCTCCTCTTTCCATAGAGGAGGCTTGGCTGGAGCTAAGAGCTATCTGGAAGGCGTTGCTGCAAAGATGCCACCTGTAGCGCTGCCGTAAGAAGCACTGGTGTGTTAAATAGGAGAGTCTAAGGCTTCCTTGAGGTGGCTGGGGTGTCCCTGCGTGATGACGGAAATTTGCCTGTCGATGCCGCGCTAGCTGGGCAATGGGCAAAGGGCGAGGGTGGTGGCAGGGCAGCGGCAGAACTGGCATTGCTGTCCTGCCCCTCGAGGGCAGCGTAGCTGCTGTACAGCCACGCTCACAGCTCAGGGTTTCGACGCATTTTGGGCGGCAGAATTGAGCTTTCTGTTCTGCCGCTCCCATCCCTCAGCGCTTTACAACGTCCAGTCTGCTTTACTTTCAGCTGCCCCTCCAAAGGGCGAGCAAAAAGAAGAGCCGAGCAGCTGCGAACAGTCTCTCTACGGTTCTGTTTTCACAACTGCACTTCGAAAGAAGTGCCAGTCTTCAGCTTTGTTGTTGCAAAGTAGCAATTTGCAGTAAAGCTGCAGAATAATCACTTTTGAAATGGAAACCAATGGGATCCAAATTGGTTCTTCTGACTGTAAAACTGCTTGTAGGAAAATTTTTCGTTCTCTGGTGACTTTGTATGCTAGAGCTAATTAACATTTTAAAAAGTAATTAAATAAAAAGGTAATCTTCATGAATGCTGGTTATAGTAAACTCGAGTCATTTAATTCATGTGAGTAATCCTCGCTCAGGCGAATCGTCTGTGCGACCTGCCTGATACTCGCAGGGGTAAGGATTGCTTTTGTGAATAGGGGATGTGTAATGGGGCCCTAAACATGCATTAACGAGACCTTGTCTTAATGTTGCAGGGCAGTAAACCCAAATGATACTTACTTCTGCTATTTCTGGGTAATATAAAATGTATCCCTGTAACTCTGGTGGGACTATCAAGAGAAAGTGAACTTTATGATTCCTTCAAAAGTTTTCTGGTAGGAATTGAGTGCCATAATGGCCGTGTCCATGTTAACAATTAACTAAATGCTGTAGGGGAAGGTTTGTGCTGAGACCCCTAAAACTCTTCCACGTGCAGTTCAGGGAGTTTACTTTAGAGTAAGTCTTGTCTGGTTCCCTGCATCAGGCATCCCCCGCCGGAGCTGCCGAAGCTGTCCAGAAGAGAAGGAGTTTGTTCAGAGCCTTACATCCCCTTCTAGAGCCAGGGTACGTCTGATGTTTATCAGTTAGCGCACTCCAAAACTGCCTGATGAACTGAAGCAACGTGAGGTTAGTAAGGGCAATCAAGGAATTGACTTCAGAACCCACACAGCTGCTCCTAAGCACATTACAAATGCAAAACCAGCCAGCAGAGTAAGCCTTGAGTGGGCAGAGAAGAAAAGCAGCGCTGGGAGTCGGGAAGCAATGTCCTAGTGGATTAACTCCAAAAGAAATATTATCTGTTTGCCGCACAATAGAAGTAAGGCTGTTAAGCTCTTTGTCACGCCTGCAACAGTGAAGGCCCTGTCCCTTGTGTGGCATTAATAAATGGACAGGTTGAGGAGTGATGATGCACCGATGTGGCGGTTTGTCTGTAAATTCAGTTGAGATGACGTTAGAGAATATCTTTGCCTTGTTTTGTTGCATCCCAGACTGACAGCTCGCTTCAGATTCACTTGCTGGGGAGGTAGATAGCGTATGTTGGGGCATGGGGACTTTAAATCATTTTGGTTTATAAATATTGGATCTTCTTTCCGTATTTTGATTTTCTAGCTGCAAATACCTCTTGCTGTCTCCACTGCAGTGTATGTAGCTACTGTCTCAACAAAGGAAATGGTGGAACTTTATTAATAGAGTTGATAACCACTACTCTATTAATCATAAATAGTTTCTCTGTATCTGATTAGCATCAGTTCTTTAAAAAAGGAGCCTCGTTATCCTGTGGATGTGTTGCTGGCGTGAGTTGGACTGCCAGAATCACGTTTAATTTCAGTTTACTTCTTTAAGTATCGGTAGTATTAGATTATCTTTTTTCCACCAGCATACTGTAGATGTAGATAAACCAGTACCCTGAGGTACTCGGTCAATTTGCCTCTTACTAAGGGAGGTTAATTTGAGTCCCTTCTAATGCAAGTCCTCACTGAGGCAGACAAATATTAAGAAAAAATGTATGATTTGAATACAAAGACATGTGTTTGAAGCCAGTTTAAAGCAATCTTTAAAAAAAAACCCAAACCAACACAAACTTCTTTTGTTCTGCCCAAGCAATTCATTCCTGTAGAAATAAATCCTAAGCAGTGAGGAGGGCTGTTTCAAGAATATATATATTTTTTTTTTTTCCAGGAAATATCACAGGCACCTGGGATCCTATTTATTCATGCAGTGAATTCATTTAGTGAAATAAAATTTTTAGTGATGCTGAAGCTCTGTTTTAGGATGGCCTGAATTCCTTCCTTCCTTCCCTCTAAAAAGTTCTCTGTTTATGTTTTCTCTTTAAACACAGGCACATTTGAAAAGGAAAATTTAAGAGATCCTCTAATATATAGTTCTATATCTAAACAGATTAAAATTTAAGGCAAAAGAACGTGAACAATGCTTAGGATCTTATAAATATCTTTCCATTTTATTTTGATGTTTTATAAACATCTGAGTTCCTTGTTTGTAGCTGATGTAAATGTTGGAACCTAGAAGCTTAATAAAGCCAAGATATTCCAACTTGGGCTAAACTTACTTACTCATTGCTGCTTTTGTTGGTTGTTATGTAGTTGTAGGTCCACATTATGTACAATGAAACTTACATTTTCTTACAATAGCTTCCAGTCAAATGCTTCGGGACATCTATTAATTGCTTTCCATACCATTCTCTTTTTTTTTTTTTTTTTTATTGCCTCATGATACCAAACCAGTAATGCTCAAGAAAATTATCACTGCACTTGCTTCTAAGTAAATGTCCTGGCATATCAGAGAAGGGAGCAATTTGAAACCCAGCAAGCTGAAAGACAGCTTTGCTCATGGCGCTCGGAACCTTAAGACAAGCTTGTCTAACCAAACCATCATACGGGAGGAAGAAAGCAGTGTCAAGTGTATAAGCGCTGCTGAAATCATTAATTTACTTAATTTCCGAAATAGCCTCAAGAAAAATTGTAGAAATGTGGAGCTTGTGAACTAAATTACTTTTGAACAAGCAAATAATAAAAAAAAAAATCTAGAGGAGTCTGGGATATTTTATTTTTAAAGTCTGCCATTCAATCTGTCTGGGATCCAACTTAGTTTTACTCTTGAATGTTTGTACTCTGACCAGATTAGGAATCATTCTCTGTGCATAGCCTAGTGTTAAAGAAACTCATTATCTCAGAATGGATAATCTGAATTATTTGCCATGATGATGTTGTTTATAGCTGGAGCTGACATTTATCGAGGAAACTGGTCTCCTATCTAACAAAGTATTCAAGAATTTTCTTCAATTCAGTTATGCTGCTAGTGTCAAAAGTCTTTTCAGTGAGAATAAAACATATTCCATGTTGAGCACGTTTTTTGATATTTTGCTGAGCCTGCCTATAGGAATTTCATGGGATTAAAGTTTGGTTGTTTCAGATGACTTTCTGGGGAAATACAGTCGGGGTGCATGTATAACCTTGAATTCTTACAAAATCAGAGGAGAACAAAATCCAGGTTAAAGAGAAAATGTCACTGATGGGTTTTAGGACTAGCGGCTTGATTGCTCGCTGAAAATTCCTCTCGCAAGAGACACCTTCCTTACACAAGCCACAGCAGACTTGACCCACAAATGCACTGTGTTGAAATATCTGTCATGAACAGAGCATGAACTGCAGTTTGCATTGTCCCATGTATTTTCTTCTAGAATTGGCTTTCGATAACGCTTTGTATCTCTCTATGTATGGTCACATCGGTTTTCAGACAAGAGAGACTAAGGCCCATGTTTCTGAAGCACTTTCAACCCAGACCAAAACAGTGCCTAAAAGACCTAATAGATTTAATTGGCTAAATCCTTTTTTTTTTTTTAATTTAAAATTGGTTTAGGGTTTGCCTGCTCTACAGCTATTGGTTTTACTGCCCATTATACAGATACATGCAAAAGAACTCTACCCCGGGACTTTGCGTTACGTGGTGGTGTAATTAGTAATTGTAGTAAGTACCGCGGGGCTTAGCTGAAGGTGGCTGAAGAGTTTCCGACACTTGGGGCGTTTCTGCGGAGCTCAGCAGTTGTGGATCGTTGTAACTAGTCAAGCTCGCTAGTTTACAGGTGGTTCAGCCACGTCTGTGCAAACCACATTTGCATGCTGGACTGTGGGGTTTTCATTTCTTGGGTACTTCAAGTCTTTCCTTCTCGTCTATAATTCAAGTCATTCCTCTATTTCTGCTAGAGGAAATAAAGACGAATGTTTGTTTTAATAAATGCAGCTTAGGAATGGGCTGTGATTTTCAAGGGCATCGACAAGCTTCAGTCACCTACCAGTGCCCTGCGTAGTTTCTCCTCACTCTCTAACTGCTAGGGAAGACGTCTGCAGTGGTTGCTCGGATTGTTTGTCACTTTGTAAGCAGCGGATGTAGGGCAGCGTGAAATCATTTCAGACTTGCTATGAGACGTTTGTAATACAAACACAGATTATAAGTTAAATATGAACTTTCCTTGTAATAAACTTACCAAGTATAAACTTACCTTACGATCAGTAAGATTCTTGCTGGTCAATAATCAGACTAATCATGTGATTTCTAGTCAGCCAGGTGGTAGTGAGCACAAAGTAGTAAGCACAGAGCAGTTTTTCTCTTTTTCATTTTCTTTTTAATTCGTTTTCTGCTAAAAGCACTTTCGGTGGTGGTTAGTTACATGTGTTATACTACATTATATTCACTAGCCTCCTTGGAGAACATCAGACTAATTAGAGATCCTGAGCTCTCACTTGTAATTTATAATCTGGCAACAGAATCAAAGAAATTAAAAAGGTACTAGGAGCAGACCTCTATGACACAGGCCAAGGCAGTACTTCTTTATAGAAAGGTCAGTATCGTTGAGACGCTGAGATATTATAGGTCTACCTAACTTGACACTCCAGCATCAGTAACAGTAATGAGTTTCTTAGTCTGCACTCAAGAGAGTCTAAAATTAACCTCATATCATCTTCAAACTTGACCTTAATCACAGTAATTAATTAACGGCACTGAAAAAAGTTTAACCAAGGAGATGAGTGAAAGGACTGTGAAGGAAACAAGAGACGCTTTTATTTTACGTTTCAGCACATTCTTTCTTTTTCCCAGTACGGCTTGGAAATTATATTTTTGGTGAAATCCTGCGAGAATACATTATTAAGACCAAATCTTTGACTTAATATAGACTTAAGACCTGGACATTAGTGTGTAACTGTGTAAGTCAATTGTGTGCCTTTTTAAGTCCGTTTTATTTTTTGTGGAAAAAGATATGTCTGTACTTGTAGAGTCTAGGAGGTATCTGCTGAAACACACACAAACACACAGACACATTGGAAGGCAGTCAAGGGTGGCGTCAAAACACGGCAACAGAATCTTTCCCGAATAAGACTGTTGCTTAACTACAAGACTCATTCACTCTCTGGTGTTTCTCCTGAGAGACTGCCAACAGAGTTGCCTGTTAATTCTGACTGTGATGGTGGTATTTCTGATTGTCACCCTGCCGTGAATGCAGCCACCACCCAGAAATTCATCGTGTGAGGACCAGAGACTGGCCAGTGCAAAAAAATCCCTATACTGCTTGTTGGCTACGGTACAGATCTCACAAAACAGAAGGGAATTCTTTGACAAAGTTGACAAAAACTTCGCTTTCTAACAAAAAAATGTAGTTCGCTGTTGGAATGTCATTTGACAGATTTCCTTACACAAAAATTTGGAATTTTTCTAAATGAAATACAGTATTTTCTAGATTTTTTTTATTTCTGTTTCTCTGACATAGGCTAAACAGATATTTTTTTTTTTTTGAGTTCACATTGTTTGCTAAGAATGAAAAAAATATTCCAATGAATTTAAAATAATTTTATGCCTTACAGATGTTTTGACTTTCCAGCCCGGCTTCCCTTTGAAATATAACAAATTTTGATTAGACGGAAAAGTTGTTTTCCACACAGAAATACACAGACTCAAACAACCATTAAGCATTAGGCAACTCAGGTCTGTTCTCAAGATGTATAGATGAGGCTTGTGACCACAGGGAAGGAAATCAGAACGTGTTTTTTCATCTTGCTTGAGCCATGACAAATTCAACAGTGGCTCATGAATATCAGTTTTTCTGTAAAGATGTTGCAGTTCAGTTATACCAACCTTACAAACTTGCTTCCTAAATCAAAGCTTGGGTGGATTGCTTCTTGAGAACAGCGAAACTCTTCATCCGTTTGAAGAGCTGCCGATCCGTGGGAATCAATAGATGGTCTTGCCAGAAAACATGATTTTCTCAAACCCACTTCTCACAGTTCAATTCTTGTTGTTTTCTTGGCCAAATTTCCAAGTAAGGTGAGATTGCCGGTGAGTTTGGAACAATTACTAAACACAAAGGCTTAATTTCTCAGTAGACCCATCTAGAGCACAATTCTGAGAGTGTTTTGTATTCAAGGTAAATTTTCCTCACCTTGGATGTTGAAATAGTTGGAAACATGCATTATTTATAGTTCAACATGTAAACAAATATCTTCAAGATCAGCATCTTGTTTAATACTGTTTTCTCCAAGATGGGTCATCTATAAATAATGATTAACTTCACTAGTTTTTTCATTTCAAACACTTTGCCTGCTGCAAGAATTAATATAATTAAGAGTATATTGTGTGTAAGAAACTTGGTGTAATTACAAGAGATTTGTGGACTATCTGGACAAAATAGAAAAGGGTGTTAGTTCCCATTAATGTCAAAATCTTGTGCCAAAGTAATTTATTAAAAAAATGCAGTATTTAGTTTATATTTAGGGAATTTTGGCCCCTGTTTTTGTTAGTAATGCTTTTGAATTAATTTGTTTTGACAGTAATGGTAATTATTTGAGAAACTGGCTAAAACATAGCTAAGAAATAGGAATGCTGTACAAAATAGCTAGAAGGTACCACATATATATATATATATATATTTATTTGACTTATTAAAGAAAATACGCCCTCAGGGAAAAAGGACTCTCTGGAAACATACTTTATCTTACAAATTCAGAATTCAGTGGAGCAATCTGCTTGTATTGGAAGTCCTGTATTGATGAAATTGATACTGTTCTTCATGAGGAATGTTCTCTACCTCTGTAAATATCTAGGACGTACATTGAGCTTGGGGTAATGAATACAAAGCAATTCAGATTCTTCGGTGCTAAGTCATATGCATGCTTTAATGGTGCTTTCTAGACCATGACAGCTTCAAAGCAATGCAATAAAAAAGAAAATATTTCGTTCTTTTGCTGGGGTTAACATTTCATGAGTTATCTAGAATTGCTTATCAAAAAGAAAGAACCTTGATCACCAGAGGTAGATAATGCAGTATTTTTCATCCAGTGTGAATGTTACAGAGCGGCCAGGGATGATGAATCAACACATTTGTGTAAAAAAACTATTAAAAAGAACAAAGTGGAAGTGCTTCAGGTCCTTGGATTTTAGCTGGTAAATGGAAAACTACTGACATTTTTGTATTGCATATTCTACAGTGTTAAAATTAATCAAACCCACATTTTCTGTTCCAAGCAAAATTACATTTTGTATGTATTGCTACTCTTCTGTCTCATTCTTTGCTCTATGATTTAGCAGTGGCTTTAAGTTACTTTCTTTCCTTCGAGCCTTAGATGCGACAGCGATCTTATTGACGTAATGTCGTATCTGTGTTCCTTCATGCCCTCCCATTAAAAAAGCCCTAATGATGCCATTCATATTACACAGGTGATCTCACAGACCAGTCTCCTGGTTTTGTGCTATTTCTGTTTGTGCGGTCGAGGGAGTGTGTCTCAGAAGAGACAGACGTTTATTCCTGGGCTAATTGGCTACTGACAAGTTACAGCTTCCTATTAAGAGAGAAGCCAATAATAGCAGTTTACAGAAGTCACAAAGCAAATCTAGAAGCCATTTCATTGACAGTTCTCAGATTCAAGGCACACTCGTTGTGTGAACATGTGAACATGACCCTGGCAGTAATTCTAGGAAAGGAAACCCGGTAGCTCATACGTCAGGGAAACCTCCCTTGGTGTCACTCACACGGCAGCGTTTTAGTTCTCCTGTAGGTGAAAAATCCCCGTGCTACAGAACAGGGCAGTGGTAAGAGCCAGATGCCATTGGCCTAGTTTGTTGGGGTTTTTTTCCCATTGTACTTCCAAAAATTCCGTTTGTTCTACTGCGTACGACATACTCTGTATGTATCGTCTCAGGGATTTTCTGGAAAATAATAAATAAAAACAACCAATTCTCTCACTAGAAATACAATTGAAGCTCTGTAATTAAATCATCAGCCTTTGTAGGAAGTTCTGAAGCAGTCCAGGCTCGAGGTTTCCCAGTTTCATGGTCAGCTAGGACTCTCTAAATGTGCAACTTATTAATAAGGCTCTTCAGGTATATGTGCTGGGCAGAAGCGTCTTCACCCCGCACCAACTGCTGAACACATAATCCTGGGCTGTCGCTGTGTTTCTCTTGGCTCTGACCCCTGTACTCCAACGTACGTATTGTATTGACAGTGAAGTTAATTTATAGCACACATCATAGAAGTCTGCTGGGAAGCAATCCTTGAATTTTGGAGGAAAAAGGAATTCTAGCAGAATTTTCTTCATCCACAGCCATTTGATAAATTGGTTTTAGACTGTGGCAATAGATGACTCGACCCATCTAGCCTCTTTGGCGATTGCTTCATCAGCAGACACCAGCACCCTGTGCTCAGGTTGCCGGACAGGTTTCCCCACAAAATTTGAATAAATAAACAGTTGAGAAACTAAAACACTCTCTTCTGAGTTGCCAATGCTGTGCAGGCAATTCAGTGATAATTAAACATGTTTCATTTTACTATGAAACTAATTCTTTACAGGAATTAGTAAGTTATGATATTTAAAATATAAAGCCTAGCTTGAAATGAGTGTACTTGTGGAATGCATTTCTTTTCACGATCCTACTAATGACTACTGCCTTTTAAAATAGCTTTTTATATAAAGAGAGAGAGAGAGAAAAAATAGCTGAGCAGATAGGTTACACTGTAAAACTAAGCACAAAGAGTGCTAAATCATTGCTAAATTTGCTCTTTAGTATGGCAATTGAGCCAAGAGTGGACTCAAATGCTGTAACGCAATGCTTCATTTTTCCTGTAAAGTTTGTTGCTATGCCTAGATGAAGTCTCCCTACCCCAACCCCTTAGCAGCATGGGATATTGTAATGAAATTCTGTCTCAGAGGGTAAATAAAGCAGCATTGGGAATTAACTTCAGAGGCACGAAGCAGGAATGAAGCAAGGCCAAATGACTGATTGAATAATCAGCCTGAATTGTGGGTAAGTGAAAGAGAACCCCCCCAAAAAAATTGAGAGTTGGACAGACAGATTTAAAGACTGTTTCTTTAAAACATTAAAGATGTGACAATCATAAAATAAACTGGTGGAAGAATTAGCTATTTAAATTACGCCCTGCTTGGAAAAACAACGCTATAAATATTTTTTCATAGGTTTGTGGTAGAGCTATTGCTTGCACAGAATTAATTGTTATGTCTTTGTTTAGATTTTCCACTTCTTTTAACGACCTGTGTTAGTGTTTTGTGTGGTTGACTACCCCAGAAAATTAGGAGTCCATTAGTGTATAGATTAAGTTATGTAGATTTGAAATGTTGGATGGGCAGGGGAAATGCACATCAGGGAATAGACTTTATTTTCAGAATACAGCTGAATGAAGTGTAGGAAGATAGGTTAAAAGCCAAGTTTCTTTTCCTTTTCCAGGTGATTCAAATTTTGTGGTGGCATGTGAAGAGCATGGTTGGTTTTAGACCCTTTACTGACTGTAGTGCTCTTGTAGTGTCATCTTAATTCATGAAGCCTGTAGGGTGTTTTGTTAACAGCAGATATGTTGTTCATGTCAGTATTTTAATTTAAGCAAAACTTTGTTAAATAATAGAATTTTTTTCCTGTTTAGCTGGTCGTTCCATCAGCTATAAAGTTGGACAGATGTTCATCTTTCTTGATTATGTCCAAGAACAATGTCACATTTCTGATGAGCTAAGCAGTAAGTATTTTTAACAGAGTTGAGGTGAAATGATGTTAGAGGGTTCTATGTGACTGATTCTAGCTCCCCTTTGTTTTGCTAGCTACGCATCTTGTTTTTAAGTCAAAGTACGTGCAAGAAATGGAACAAAAATGCAGCCGAGGACAAAGTACTTCCAATCCTTCAAAAATCCTCCACTTTTTTCCAGTGGGCTTTGAAGAATAGCCTATTTCACATCAAATAAACCTTTTAAGCCCTTCTATAATCTAAAGAAGAGTTACTGCTGTCTAGCCTAAGCCTTGCTCTGTTGTTGTATTTAGAATGTGTCTTCTAATTCACTGGAGCATGCCACCAACATACAGAATGCATCTACCTAACAAGATACACCGTCGTTGTCACAGAGGACACATATTTCACTGCAGCAGGACAAAGAAGAATATGAGAATTATTGCCGTAGCGTTCTGAGCGTATCTCAGTAAAAGATATAGCAGCATTGTGAGGATACACTGGCAGTCAAGTACTCATCATTGTTGATGGTGTTAATACTTCGGGGAGTTGCGTGGCCATCAGGGAATAAGTGACTCCACTGCTAGGCTTCTCTATGTAATACACGTGGATTTAGCTTAAGATCTGGTTGTGCCATTTGACAAAATGGAAGCTTCTAAAGTGAAGCTTCAAATCCTGAAAGCCTCCAATCAGTTGTCGATGAACTCTCAGTCTCAGTTCATTAGCAGTTGTTTGACATAAGAGTTTTCAAAACAGCTACATTTACACGTTTTTATGGCTGTAATTGCTTAGGCTGCTCTGTACCTAAACACTAGACGTTAGGGCACCATCATTGTAGGTACCAAAGTTCTTTATTGGGACAGATTGTATCTGTATCGTTAACTATGAGAATAGAAACAATGTGATACTTGAGTCTTTGAAGTACTTTCTGAGAGCTTACCTTTTTATATAACCGTAAGTGCTTTATTTTTGGCAGAGGGCAAAAAAACGTTGACATTCAAGTACATCACACAACCTGAGTAAGAAGATGGTTATTAGTGGTAAATGATCAGGTTTTGCATTCTTGTTACTGCCATAGGGCACACAGCAAATGCATGTTGGTTTGAATGGGGAAGTCAACATCTATTTTAAAATGCGGTTTCTGTACTTGTAGAAAGAGATCTGGAGCAAACAGCAGCACTGATAAGATGGCACCAAATTGTGTCATAGGGGGGAGAAATTTTTTCCATAACTCCAGTGGCTAAGAAACTGCATCTTAAAATAGAAATGCATCAATAATGCTTTAGATTTTAAATCACAAGAAATATTGACGGGACCGTGTTTTTAGTGACCACTTTGTACATGAAATATAAACTTATGTATAGCTGAATGCCATAATATCCTTTTTATTGACTGAATGCTAATGAATTTGAATATTAGCCTTACAATCTTTCTGTAATCAATGCAGTCTACGTGGGGTACTTAGTGTTGTTCCTCTGGCTCTCAAAGCGTGCCGTGGTGTTGAAACAGGAAGAAGATATGGCTGTGCTTGCCAGAACTAGAGTCGTCGCTGAGGTTGTATTTCTGCAGTTGAGGTGGAGGTGCTCTCTGAAGGCGTTGTGGTGGGTTGACCTTGGCCGGCTGCCGGAGGCCCCACCAGCCGTGCTCTCGCTCCCCCTTTCCACAGGACAGACAGAAAATAAAATGGAAAAGCTGGTGGGTTGAGATAAGGACAGGGAGATCTCTGACCAATTACTGTCACAGGCAAACCAGACTCAACTCGATGAAAATTGTTTTAATTTATTGCCAATTAAAATAGATTTGGATGGTGAGAAACAATAACAAAACCTAAACCACCTTCTCCCCATTCCCCCTTTTTCCCAGGCTCAACTTCATTCCTTCCTTCCCGACTCCCCGGCCTCCTCCCACCACCCACCAGCGGCACAGTGCAACGCGGGCGGTGGGTTATGATCAGTCCTTAACGCTTCGTCTCTGCCACTCCTTCCTCCTCACAGTCTTCCCGGCTATGGCATGGGTCCTCCCCACGGGCTGCAGTCCTTCACAGACTGCTCCAGCGTGGGTCCTTCCCGTGGGCTGCAGTCCTTCAGGATAAACCTGCTCCGGCGTGGGTCCCCCGTGGGCTGTGGGGGGATCCCTGCTCAGGTGCCCTGAGCACCTTCTTCCCTCCTCCCGCTCTCCCCTCGGTGTCTGCAGGGCTGTTTCTCACCCATTTTCCCTTCACGCCTCACTGCTGGGCAGCGTTCTGCCCTTTCTCACACAGACTGTCCCCGAGGTGCTGCCATGGTGGCTGCGGGGCTGAGCCGTGCCCAGCGGGGAGCCGGTCGGAGCCGGCTGGAACCGGCTGGAACCGGCCGTGTCCGGCTCGGGGCAGCCCCGGCCTCTCCTCACAGAGGCCGCCCTGCCGCAGTCCCCCTGGCAGCGCCTGGGCACCGGTACCCGGTACAGTTATGTGTATTTTAACTCCCATTAGAAGTCGCTAGGATAGATATCCTCTTACAGCTGCTTTTGTGAAAGTCAGGATGAATCATTCCGGATCTTCTTTCCCGTTGCCAGCACTCAGGGCAGGTAGAATGGGTGCAGCTGCGTGCAATGCCGAACGCTGTGGCTGGTTACCTCATGGTTCGTGTTTTTGTACCGTAGTGTTAGAATGAAGTACAATTTGAGGGTTGAATTTTAAAGGTATTATTGAGCAGCTTGGGAGAAAGTCACGAGATGTGACGCAGCCTGTTCCTGAAGAGGTTTCTAGCAGTGATACGCAAGAAATATTTTAGTTTCCTGGAGCTATTAAGAGAGAAAACTTGATGTCTGACCATAAGCACTGGAAGATTGCCACGGCGCAAGTTCAAGTAGAAGGTGAATGCAAACTGTGACTAGAGCTTATTCATCTGCCTACCATTTTTTCTCAGTTCTTCACTACAAATTATCGTTATTATTTCTATTATCATCATCAAAAAAGCAAATGGCTTGCTGCTGCCTTCTGATGTGTGGCTGTCTTGTGACACTGGCAGCAGTCTGAGGATACTCTTTTGCTGTAGGTGAGATTATACTTGTATGATGATTCATCACGTAGAGATTCAACTCTTTGCAGTTAGGAGAAGTTTGGAGAAGGAATCTGGAGTTGCTAACGTAGAGAAATACATGGAGAAGGTAGAAAGTACTATTGCAATGTCTGGTTTGTCCTGCAGGTATTGTAGTTCATGCTGGAACCAGGTCTTTTAGGAAAGATGTGATGGTGCTTTAGAAACTGCCACAAATCAGAAAAATACAGAAAAATAACACAGCACCACTGGACATATTATAGAAATAATGTGTGAAGTGGATGAGGGGGTAATGTAATTAAATGCAGATCACTCTTGCGGATCATGTATAATAACTTACATGTGGGAATGGTATTGGTGTCTGTAGGATCCTGACCTTGCTGAACAGAAAGGGAAGGACAGAGACGAGAAAGAGAGTCATTTAAATGAAGAGGGGTGAGAACATGGCAAAGGAAAAGGGAGACAGAAGAGGATATGAAGCCAGATAACATACTAACTGTGCAGGGGACGATGGCAGAAGGTGGTGTTGAAGGGTGGAAAAAGGAGGAGGCAGAAGGTGTCTAGAAGGGGGCAGACAGGTAATCTTACAGCAGCACTTTCCTCTGCAGTTCTTAAAAATGGCCAAATTCTTCTGAGCCTCTGGATTCTGAGGGTTTTCTAGGCAGCAAAAACTTTATTTCCATAGAATAAATTATGTTATGCCTTTTGTGACAGGTGTATAAAAAAATAACAACCTACTTCTGCTACAGGTTATTCAATTAGCAGAAATGGTAGAGAAGTGCTCTGGGATCTGAAATTGCCAGTTCAGTTAATGAACTGTGTAGGTGTTCAGGTTGGTTCCATGTGACTTGTGTAGGAGAAGGCGTCTTTTTAGCTGTTGCATTTTTTAATTAGAAAATTTCACTAATGAGCATGTTAAAAGGGCATTTAAGTCAAGAATCAAGTTAAGAAATGCCAGCATCAAGAGTGCGCCACTGGCATATTCGATGGGGTAGGTCACAGAGTCAGTCTTTGCTTTAGTTGGTAGTTGACTCATTAATAGATTTTCCTTGAAGAAAAGTGAGTTTTCAGTTAAAAAAAAAAAACCAAACCCAAACAACAAACTCATGTGGTCTTAGAATGAAGGCTCTCTAAACTTCAGCAAAAATATTACCATTTTCTGGTTTTGTGACTGCCCCAATCCTGCTGGCCTTTCTTACTGCCCTTCTGTTTTCTGCAGAACCTGCAGATCTCCGTGACTTCCCACCACACCACTGCTCCTTGCCAGGCTCTCCCTGCTCCTTACCACTGCCCAGATAATCCTGCCTCTGCTTGAGTTCTAAAAATGAAGATGAAACTCTAATAAGAACTGAACAGCTTAAAGGAACCAAGAGACTCAGCACTGAAATTTTAGGATAGACAGTGAATAGTTGCATGATCTGGATTGAACTTCTTTGTTTAAATGGGGCGTGCTATAACCCAAGGGATCAGTTTAGACAAGACTTGTAGAACTTGAGCGAAGACTTTTCTGAGTCATGTTTCTATGCCTGTCTGACTTTATGGGATATTTTGCACATTTGCATCGGTTGATTTCATCGGTTTCTTCTGGCATAAAAGACCCTCCTCCACCCCCAGTATGTAGGGCTCCTTCTTTTACTTTCATTTCACATTCCAGTCACTCCAGGATGGATCCAACCTGCTGCCTCTTAGTTCCTACTGCTCTCCACAAAGTAAACTTTATTTTCTTTTATGTATTACCTTATATTGCAGAACATCAAAAACTGAATCGCAGTTCTATCTTGGTCTACTGGTACAACTATTCTTTACAGCGTATTTCAATCGTCTTTTCCAGCACAGACTTAAACTTAGCTCCCATGCTCCTGAAGAAACGATAATCTCTTCTTGCCATCGAATTGTCCTATAGCCAAAAATGGGTTTAGGCGAGTTGTTACTTTTTCTAAAACAGAACGTGTGAATTCAAATGCAATCAAAATCTTATCTTCCCATGAGTCAGAGGATATTCTGTACATCAAGTATTATAGCTGTTTTTTTACTTTATACCTTATTTCAATGCCCTGATCCAAACTTCAGTGTAATAAATTTTCTCACAAAATCTGGATCCAGTTCTAGTAATAGTATATTGCCTGCTTTTTAAAGATTATCACCCTTGGCTCCATTCGTTTGTTTGTTTTTATTGCGCCATGTATTCTAATGCCCTAGGCAGAAAATAGGTAAGCACATTTGGAGAGGGTTTAAAATGCAGGATGTATAAAAGAGTATTATCACTGAACCGTGGAAAAATAAAGAACAGTTTCCAAATTATACCTATGCTAATATAGGGATAATTTTTTTTCTTTGTAATCAGAAGAGTCTGTCATTTATAAGGATTCTTTCAGGGAGCATTAGGAAGGCAATAAATACCATCCAAGCATCAGAAAACATCCTTAGCTACCTTTTAGTCATTGCACTTAACCGTTGTATTGACAGTATCTGTATTGCACGTGACAAACAGCTTCAACAGGCAAAAAGAATGTAATCCACTTTTTCATTATTCAGACCAATACTGCAATGCTGTTCTTTGGAGATACCCTCATAAAACTTTAGTTTCTGACACAAATGGTTTTAGAGGGGTGAACTAGACTTCTAAACTGTGGCAATCTGGTGATAAGTATATACAATGTGGCTGAAATGGAATAATATCTCTAGCATAATGAGAGGGAAGTATATATTTTACAAAAGCAAAAGCCATGAAGAGAATAAGACCCGGGTTCTTACCTTCATTATCTCCTCGCTTGGAATTGTTGACATTACGTACTAAAGTCTAAAGTAATGTACTAAAAGTACATTAAGTCTAAAGGCATGCATCTGCAACAGTGCGAGTACTGTACCCTCTAGTCCCGTGCGTAGTTTCGCATGTATCCCCAGCTGATAGACGATTTAGGAGACGCTTTGTATGTCCCCCCTTGAAAGTGTGCCTTACCTTCTACTTTTGTACAGGCCCAGAGATAAGCAGGAATAATTGCAGCAAGATCCCGTGACTCTTTTGCTTTATATAGCCCAGGGAATGTTATGCACGTGGTAACTGCTGTATTTCTGGCCTCTCCAGGAGCCCCGTTCATTCTGCTGCCTGTTTCTGCTGAGGTGCAGCTCAAGTTTCTTCTGGCTCCGATTCTTTGGAGTGCTCCTGCTCTCCAGGTTCTGACTCTTCCCGCCCTATCATTTGAGGGGTTTAATGGCCTGGCAAAGCATAGAAAGAATTCAATGCGCTTGTTTTCTAGAGTACATAGGGGAGGGTGTTAGCTGAGCTCTGCCTGGAAAGTCTCCCTTCTCTTGGATTACACCCCACCTTCTTCTCACAGCAAGAACTGGGAAAAGGGATAGTGCATCCCTCCTAGTTACAGCTGCCCTAAAGCCTCTGAGGGCCAACGTGGGACGATACTGAGGCAGCTTTCAAAATCCTACACGTGCTTTTGGTGCAGAAGCTGCAGCGGCACGGCGTGGGAAGGCTGTCTGTGAGCACCCTGCCTTGCCTCCGGAGGTCCTTTGGAGCATCACCACCCCCAGAGCAGCGCAGGTGACAACTGTGCCGGCGTGCGTGGGAGCGTGCGTGTCAGCGCTTCTCCCTTTCCTTGCAATCCCCCCCAAACTGTTTCAGTCCCTCGTAATTGTTGTGTGCGTCACACATTTTGCACTTGCAATCTGACACCTAGGAATTTCATAGCAGATCTTTTGTTAGGAATTTCATCTTCTAGCCAAGCTGTTCCCTCTGCCTACAAAGTGGGTGCAAGAAGCCGTTTTGACTTGTGTTTCCACGTGTAGACACTTACATAAGCAGCTGAGTGTCGAAGGTAGCAATCACCTTGCAGCTTGCTTTGGCTCCACGTACAGTCCTTCAGCGCTTCTCACTTTGGAAGCAATAGATTTCCTTGTCATGTTAAGGGTTGCGTTAGGAGGTCAGCCAGTTTGATGAAAAAGAATGTAACAATCAGAGCTGCATGTAGTGCTTGATTCACGATTCAAAACACTTAAAGCCCAATTTCATACTTAATGTATTGGACAATTTCACCTTCTCATACAGTATCTTTTACGTGGCTTTTTTTTTTTGTTTTTTACTGTTATTAACGTGTCAGCAAATAGGTCCCTTCTGTTTTTATCTATGAAGTTTAATTCCTAGACTTGCAAAGATTTTGGTCTTTGAATGGTGCCATAGTCTGGAATCGAGTTGTAATGTTTAATGGCACAGGCACGTCATTCTTTGCAGGGTCACAGCCGAGGCCCAATTTCATCACAGCCTGATTGCAGGTAATTTCTTCCAGTGCCATTATTGTCTCTTTACAAGGATCTACCCAGGAATTTATGCAGAAGCCATTTTAACTCATTTGTTCTAGGGAAGCTGTATATGAAGTGGTTAGAGGATTAGCCACACAGGGATATATTTTTCTAGTTTATGAGTTTAACATAAGTTGGATACTTAGTGCTATATCCTGTTTTATACAGGAATTCTCACCTGGGAGAAGGAAAGGAATCCTAGTATTGTGCTGGGTGCTGCACCCCATGAAAGTATCAGATGCACAGGTAAGGATAATGTCCCTCGTGTTTGGGAAATGCACTGTCTTTTTCACAATAATTTAATTGTTTCCAAGTGGATAGCAATGTCACTGGATTTACTATTGCTCTCATTTGTTTGCTCGGAAAGATTTGTGGAAAAGGCAGTTTTGGCTCAGTGTGACAACAGACATGTAGACCAGCTGTCCTGTACATAAGCACCCACTGATTTGGCTTTGAAAGAAAAATCTTGGGCAAAGAAAGAGGTGATGAAGTGCCAGTTATGGCACTGTGCATGCAAGTTGTGGAGAGGTGTGGAAGTCATGGAAAGGAAGCGTTGCGAGGGAGCACTGAAGTCAGTCTGTGAGTACGTGACTGGAAAGGTAGCTGGAGTTAGTTGGTAGTCCTCCTACAAAGAGATAATTTTAATTTTACACTTGTGGACTTCCTTCCGTGCTGTTTTCTTAGTGTGTGGCCCATAAAGTACCATCCAGCCGGCAGCCCCGTGCTGCAACCGAAAATGAAGCCACAGTAAAGGCTGCTGCACGTGTTCCCCTGTGTTCCTTCTCTGTGTCTGGTGCCAAGCCTTCTAGAGGAAGGGAGGGTCAGAAAAACTTTTCATCAGGCAAGTCCTGGACTGAAAACCAGAAAAGGAACAAGTGAAGGCCAAATGCAACAGCAAACAGATGGCTGTACCTTCAGCCTGTTACCTGGCATCTGAAACGCGGTATCCTCTGAGCGGGACAAATCTGTGCGACACACTCGGGAGGCAGGCAGGTCCGCGCGGGACGCTAGCTCTTTGCACACTGCGTTCCGAGGGCTGGGAGGGAATTTAGCAGACTGAAGTTTCCACTCCCCAAATACATCCTACCATCTTTGTCCTAGAGGAGATTCATAAGGTGGTTGTGCAAGTTTAAGAGTCACACCTCTAAAAGTTTTGTACAGCGTAAAAGCAGTAGGCTAGATTTTCTTCTTGTATCAGAATAGATTGCATCAGCGTAGAGGATCTGTTTCCTCTAGCTTTTTTTCTTTGCCTAGAGTATTTTCATTTTAGCTGCAGAATTAAATGGTAAGCAGTTTGCAGTTCAAAAGCTGTAGTTTTACTTACCTCGTGGCTAAAATATTTACATTTTCACTAGAGGAAAAGGGATCAAAACAATATAGTAAGGGCTCTTGTAAGATATGTTTTTTCTTACATATGAGATGCTGTAGGTCAATCTTGTGGTAAAATGTAGTGAAAATTAACTAATGGTTAATCAACTAAAAATTTTAATTAACCTATTAACAAAATAACATTCAACACTTCCTTTTCATAAAGGATTTTTTTTGCAGTATCAATATTATGATGAAGCTGTTTAATGATACGCTGAGGAGTACTAATTTCTTAGAATAACTGTTTAATAAGGCAGTCATAATACCATGGATTTACAAGCTATACTTCATACCAGAAGTATATTTATTTCTGCATATATTCCGCACAGCTAACTCAGAATTCCCCCTTTTTTCCCCTAAAGGTAGAACAATATCTTACAAAGATACGGTATTTTCAAAACAAAGAAGTCTGCTGTATGATTGACAATTCTGGAAAAGTTAAATATAAATGTTTCAAATATAAGAGTTGTTTTTTGTCTTACCTTCAAGGTAAAATCTCTTTAGATGTGCAAAACCAAAATGCAAACGCAGCTACAGAAAGATATCAAATGAATTCTAAGGTAAATCACCATACCATATTATTTTGTTTAAAAATGAGACTTTTATTTATAACAAGTGGAACAAAACAGTGGATCCTGTAATTTACAAAGATTTTCTTTGTTCCCAGAAGATATCTTCCACTGTGTGAATAAGCTGCATCTTTTTCCTCTCTCTATGAATTCTCAAAATCTGTTCAGACCTTTCCAAGAAAAGACAACTTAGTATTTGAATAGGAAACATACAAACTTGAAGATGTCACACTGTACCCGTATAGTTTTGTGTAAAACTGCAGTTCAGCTCTGACTGTGAGATAGGGAATTCGTTTATTGAAATGAAAATAAAATATTTCAGTCATAGCAAATTGAAAATATAATCATGTCTCTCAATCTGTGAAGTGTTACTGGGGCTCTAATCAGAAAGTATTATGTAATAAGCTTAAGTGCTTTTCTGCTGATATTCTCCTCATCAGTGCCACTGATTTAATTTCTGTATTTGATTAAGAAGGACAATGGTGTAGGGATCGGTATAATTTCAGAAGAAACTAAAGGATGAATATTCTTATGAGGAAAAAGACTTTACTTTTAAAACTTTTATCTGCCCTACTTAAATAGTTAAAAAGTACTATTCCACATTCTGTCCTATCACTCTGCCTTAACCTAAATGTACAAAATTTCAGACCCATGTAATTACATTAAAGAAATAGGAAACATGTACAATTATTTTGGTTTAAGTAGTTGTTGGCCCAGTTCCTACATTACACTTGCTTGTGCAGCCAAAGATGTGCTTGTCTTAGGGAGAATTTCCAACATTCAGCACATAATTAAGAGCTTGGTTTTCACTGATGCAACGCAATTCACATCAGTTTAAGTGTCCTAATAATCTAAATTTTGTGAGTTGAGAATGACGATTTTAGTTAGAAGTCTATCAAAAGCGTGTACTTCATACATGTCCACTTTCCGTTATGAAGACAGGACTCCATGGATAGCAGAGAAACCTAGATTAGATAGCAGTTCTCCATTGAAGATGATTATAAACATTACCTGCCAGAAGGAATTCAACAAGCGGCGTGCCTGCCGCCCGCTCGCCCGTGGTCCACGACGGGAGCTGCTGGGCAGCGGGGGATGCGAGACGGTGGGATGTCTTTGCGTGGTGCTGGCCGTGACTCCTCACCTCCCTGCCTGCGAGCTCTCCGGCCACGGCAGGGCACCGACTCGGAGAGGTGCTCCTGATTTTCGGGCTGTGGTGCGAGGACACGTAGTGTGGCCACGCTTGGCCTGGCAGAGCCATAGCGGCAGGTCCGTGAGATGACGTGGTCACGCTCTTTGCTGCGCCGGGAGCGGCGGGGCAGCGTCACGCAGCAGCGGCAAACTCTGGTGGGACAGAGTTCCCTCTGTACTTCACAGGTGGACGATTTGCAGGCGGAGTAGTGTTGTCACCATAAAGCTGGTCGTTACAAACCTTAAACAAGACTGAGGCTTTTGACTCTTAGAGGAAGGAAAGAATCTTACCGCTTGAAATGCTAACAAAGCCAAGCAAATACCCTTGGAGCTCTTGCTGTCGGCAGGCCTAGAAAGGACTCTCCACAGAAGAGCTTTGTGAGCTTTTCTTGCTACTCAGTATAATTTTCAAATGTCTGATTTCATCTCAATCACTGCACTCCCCATCTATTTAGTTAACTGCTCTTCGCAGGAAATAATTACTATGTCTTTTTTCTCCCCCAAATTGCTATTACCTTATTGCTGAGAACTAGTCTGGTATTCCTAATAGCTTCTGATTCTAAGAGATACTGGGAAAAATACATACATACATACAAACAAACAAACTTTAAGGTTTTGTATATATAATTTTCTTTCTTGTAAATGTAGTTATTTATCTGGCCATTGCACCAAGTGGATCGTGGACAGAGTTGTTCATAGTCAGGTGATTTTTGAAATGCACATATATGTGTTAAGGAAGACAGTTCAGTAAAAGAAAAAAAATTTGAACTGGCTGTCAGTGGCTTCTTGGAAACACAAAATCAAATTCCTTCATGGCATGTGGCAACAACTGAGCTTGAGGCACTGTGGGTTCATCAGTAACACATAGCAGTTACGGAACGAGAATATGCTGGCACTCAAGCGTTGTTATTGTATCGTCTTGCTGCCAGGGATCTCAAGAAACATTCCCAGCTCGGTGTCGTTTGTAAGTTTAATAAACTTACTTTCAACTCTGTCACCTGGAACGCTGCTGAGACTGTTGAAGAGCACTAGACCCAGGAGGATCCCTCCGACACCTTTCTTTGTACGTCCCCCCCATGCACACCGCGGTGTGAAGCACAACTGCTGCTAACAGAGGCCCTTCGATGTTCCTTCTGCTATTAGTGTGCCAGTGCAGTCATCCCATTAGTCACTTAAGTACTTTCCATGATAAACCAGACTAATTTTTGTTTATACTTTCCAAAACACTTTAGAGATAAGAGCCATTTTCATCTAACTGCGTTTAAAACTTAAAGCGGATGCGAGATGAAAAGAAAACCATGGTCTCGAATTGTGTCTTTGTTCAATGCATGGTACAATTGTTAATGCAAGTAAGTCTTGGGAGTTCAGAGATAATTCTGATACTGGCTTGGATTTAGAGCCTTTAAGGTCTTAAGAAGATGTATTTGAAGGAAAGAATACATGTAAGTGTGTATATGTACGTGTACTTCTCTTAGCAAGGTAAGGCAAATCTTAGTTTAAACTTTTTTTGTTGTTTTCGTTAAGCATCTATGGCTTCATCTTTCCTTTTAAATAAGGAAAAAATGGCTGTACTAGGAGGGGTGTGTCCGATTTGTTCAAAATCCTCTTTCCTTTGGAGCTGTCATCAGGAAGAAATAGAAGCATCACTGTAAATGAAGTCTGTGATAGTTGTCAGCAGGCTGGAATCTCAGTTGGCGTAATTCAGGATACAGATCCAGATTGAATTTCTGTCAGTTTACGTTGTCGGAGACCTCCCTCAAATACTGAAAAAGACCCGAGAGTACCTCTTTTCTCACCAGGGAAAAATTGTCCTGATTTTATACTTCTGTCGTATATGGATTTCTATTTAAGTCAGAGTTTTACCACGAATGTGTCTGGCTGGGTCCATCTATCTAAGATATACACGCTAGTGTTAATATTTACCAGCATCCTTAATCACAGTATTATTTCACTGTACAATAAAATAACTGAAATCTCTCAGATCCACTAGTTTTACGTGGTTATTAAATGGTGAATCTTTAACAGCAACTGTAATTTCAAAATTCACAGCTTTATGAAAATGACTGCTAAATATATATTATGTACAGTAAGTTAAACAATTTTACAGTATTATTATGAATCTATACAGAAAGTAAAGCCCACTACATGAGGTGTGCTAAGCAAATATTTAAAAGCATCTTATGATGAAGAATAAATAATGCATAGTAGTGTTGAATGTTTCCAAAACTTGTAGGTGAACACTTTCAAAAACTTCATCTGCAGACTAAGTCTGTATTCTACCCCGTGATTTAATAGTTCCTGGAATGTCCTAGCATTTTTATAAATAAGCCATCATCTCAGTTTTTCTTTCCAGTTTTTTTCTCATCAGTATAATTTTCACAGCCTGCATGATCTTTAGAAGTAAATTGTTACATTTCAGTCCTCGAGCCAATGCACTACGCTTTTTCCTCCTACCATTACTTTTTTGCCGTGCTTCTAAGATCTCTTGCATCTGAATGTGTGCTGCCAGTTTTCACACATTTCTGTAAGACACACATACGTGTCTGTTTTCCTAAGGGTCTGCTGCATCTAACTTTATTTTTAACTTTGTAATTTTAATCTTCTATTTGTACTTAAAATCTCAAGTTGGGACTGGTACTATAGCAGCAATATTTCTGGCTCCCTTAAAAACAGTAAAAAAAAGAAAAGTTCAGATCTTTCCTGGGGATATATTTCCAGTGAACGCGTGCAGACTTACGAACTGGGACAATGCCCGAGCTGCTTTGTGTTACCTGAAACCAGCTGGTTCCTTCAGCTCCAGCGCTGCCTCCTGGACCTCAGGCAGCTACACCTTCCCTTTCTTGTACCTGCTTTTCCTTCCCACGGCTCCCGTGAAGCTTCCACAGTGCAAAGACATTACCATCTTCAAGCTGGTAGCTTCATTTTTTTTTTTTTTTTTTTGAGGCATAAATGGCAACAGTTAAAGCTAGAAGCTGAGAGAGAGCTCGCCTACTGGTGTACAAGACATGTGAGGTTATCTGACAATTACCACAAAACAATTCAGAAACATCTGTCTGTTGTGTGATAAAAGCAACGTTTCTGAGAGCCATCTGTCTGCTTTCAGATTAGCTTTAGATTATAGAAATAACCTGCCTTTGATTGAGGTGATGGGGTTATTTTTCCTTATTACACCTGTGACTAAAAGTATAGAGGGATTTAATATGGTATATTATGATCCTGAAAGGGAAATATGTTTGGTTTAGACTAGAAATAATGGAATAGATTCAAGGAGCATTTCAGTGGTGGAACTCTTCTAGCTTGGTTTTTTTCAGTTATTACTCTTTGTTATTTTGGAATGTTTTTACTGCCAGACTTGGAGAACAGTCAAAGGAAATACTATTTAATAAAAATTTGTTTGCTTAGTAGAAATTAAAAATTATCTGGCAGGTTTTTATTTCCTGCAGTGTTTTTTTTGTTGTTGGTTTGGGTTTTTTGTCTCTGTTGTGGAACTGATGAATAGGCTTTTTTTTTTTTTTTTTGGAGAAACTATTTTGTCCTGGTTTTACCATTCTGAAGATGGCTGAATTCTTGCACATGTTAGACAAATGTCTCATTTCATTTCCTACACTGTTCATTGGAGTTGAAGCTGTGCTGGTCTGTCAAGAGGGTGGGGAGAAGATGTTTTCAAACAGAAGCAACCAACAAAAATGAAAAGCGACAGCGAAGTTAGAGCTGTTGTGTCCCTGATGCAATGGGAACAGCAGATATATTTTGTTTCAAGTCTAACAGAATAATGACCCCACTGAGAAGAGTCACTGCTGCTAACTACGCTTGAGAGAAGCCCATAACGTACAAAGATGCTCTCAGCCCCATCGAGGAGTGGTTCTCTCCTGCCTACCGATGAGAGAAACGAAGCAGTGGTCAGCTCCTTTGTGTGTTCTTCCCGGCCTTTTGAAATTCTGCCTCTTCAGTCATCATTTTTCTTGTGCCCCACTGTTCTTAAATGGAGGGGAAGAGAAGAGGCCACAGGGAAGGTCAGGATTTTTCTTTATGAGAATTGGGTATGAGTATGTTGTTCTGAGTAACAAATGGAGTGTTATTAGTTAAAATGCTTTGATTTTCTGATTATTTTCTTCAATTTCTTACCATCTAAATGGCCCAAATGCAACTTCAGCTATAGATACACTACCTTTGTTTCAGGGTTCTGGCTGACAGATGGAGTTACTGATGAGAATCTTATTTCTAATGAACGGAACTGCACCAAACACGTGCAGTTAATGCAAACGTCGTCTGCTGTCTTTTTAAGCCAAAATTTTACTATTCAGCTATCTGATAAAGTACACTTAGAAGATTCTTCTATTCTTTTACTGTAACACAAGCAACTGCAGAGGTGAGAATTCAATGTCAGCATCACACAGCTGGTGAATATATATATTTTTACAAGCCTCCTAGGAAACACAGGTTTTTTTTCTGTTACGGTGAAGCTGTTTGTACTGTAATAAGTCCAAGTCAGTCTGGCAATTAAATGTTGCGGTACTTTTTCTTTTTTTTTTTAAGACGGCAGTCTGCAAGACAGAAGAGATTAATTTGGCCTCAACTCAAGAACTGTGAAGATATAACTAGGAATTTTATAGGATTTCCTTGCAAATGCCAGTTGTTAAACAGTCTATTGAATAATTTGAAATAGAGGTTCGTTCTTTGCAAATAACATTTCCAATAATGTTTGTAACGGATTAATTTCAAAAATTTCTGCATTATTTTATAGTAGCTGGTATTAACAGGCCATGGTAAGAGAATATTTAGGTTGGTTTCTGTTTCTGATCCATATCCTATGTGCTCATGAAGATTACGCTCCTAACAGTGTTTCATAGAATAGCTTCTGTCATCTCTCGTTATTTATCTAGTTTCTTTGGCATGATAGATATTCCTCCTTCACTTCCTGACAACATTCAGCGTTGTTTCACTTCTTGACAGTGTGAAATTTTTAAACAGGAACCTAATGCCTACGGAGTCCCATGCTGACACAGAAAAGGGACACTCTTCTACCTAAATGAAAGGGTGGTGGGTAAATATACGTGTAGCTGTGAGTGGGGAAAGAAAGTATTGTGCTGCTGAACAGATTTTGATTCTTCGATGTAGCCTTTTTATTATACTTCAGTTCTTTAGCCAAACAGTGTGTCACTGAGCCAGACTCTGATCTCTAAGTAGGTGCCTTCCAGCACTGTTTATACTTTTCAGAGTCACAGTTCATTACTCTAACAGACACACCAAATCCTTTTGCATAGCCTTTATGTACTATTTCCAAATAAACATCTCCCACTTCCAGGCCCATCTGCACTTTACTCTAGCCAAGAACAGTGCTTTTGCATGTTATATTGTCCTGGCTGGACACATTGACCAGAATGTAGCTCCCTTGCCTACCTTGCTTCTGAAGTCAAAACCCTGTGGTTGATAACTTTCCATGTCTTTAACAAAGAGGGACTGTTCACAGACTATATATCGAATGGTTGCAGACAGTGAGTGAACCGCTACCCTTTGTATTTACTGTAATTTTCTACTTAAAATAGGCTACTTTCACATGGATCAGTGATAAATGAACTAAAAGGTGTACTTCTAAAGGATCCTCCTCTTTTCTAAATTTCCCTAGTTCTCTCCTACAGGCAACTTTTTAGGACATTTTTCCTATTGCTACTATATTGTGTTTGTATTGAGGTAATATGAGGTACTGTGTACTGTGCAGAGGATGGAATGCCCACCCTATCAAGGTCTAAATGGAGAATTAATAAGAGACGTTTTCGGTCCTCAAATTCTTAACATGTATTAATAAACCAAAGGGTGAGAAGAAAAAGCTGAAGGGTTCTTGCTGTTTGCCTTTTAATTAACTTGCTGAGGATCATAAAAAGCCTGTAGTTTGCTGAAAATAATAATCTTGTTTCCTGTATCAGAATCAGTAAATAACCATAACATTTTTAACCTCTGACCCAACATAGGTCTTAATTTATAATAATATTGTTAATTACAAAAGGAAAAAAAAGTTATATCTTAAAGCTGGAGTAAAATTTGTGTGGGATGGTAATAGCTAAATTCAGGAAATGAAACTACTTAATTGAAGATGTTTAGAGAGAGTATCATTGCCATTGAGTATTCAAGAAGATTAGCTTTGTTTCCTTGATAGGTTTGGAGAATTAATGTAGGACTTTTTCCTCCTCCCTTTCTTAAGAAATAAGTTTGCAGAAAAAGTCTTTGAAGCCATCTGGCTTAATCAACTTTTAGGTCCTCCCATAAGGAAGCCTTACATAGCTTTTCTTGTTTTAAAGGAATTCAATATGAAGAAAATAATACATGCCTTATTGGCTGGAGACTGTGCAGTAGATTCCCTAAGGCAACTGTCCAGCACAAGATGTCAGAAGCTTTGAGTTGTCTGAGCCGTGAAGGGCTCTGAAGACTGCCTGCAGGCTGGACTGCCTTTTTTACAAAAGACCTCCAGAGTTGGTTTTGATGGCTGTCAGTGGTATCCCTAGAAAAAAAAGGTGAAAAAAACCAACCCAAACCCCAAACCTATATATATATATATATATATGGGGATCAGCTATTCCAACTCATTGTCCCTCAGAAGTGATTTATTACCTCACGTCAAGTTTCAGACTTGAAAGAAGGAGCTGTACACATTCATCCTGTTGAGATGTTTGGACCTTTCCCTGAATAAATTTGTTTTTCTACTGTGACATAAAAAAAAAAAAAAAATTCAGCGATTTACTTTTTTGTGGAATAGTTATCTGCCAGTTACTCATTTGAATCAGATCAGCAAAAGATTGTATGGGTAGCAGAATCACAAACAAGGGTTAAGAGGGTGGAGGAGTAGGGATGGGATGAGTGAGGAAGCAGGGAGCAGCAGCAAGGTGATAAATCAGGATTATAACCTTGGTGTGTTAGACTGGCCCACCAGAGTCTTAAGGTGGGTGACAAAGGAGTTTTACCTGTCGTTCAGACAAGGAAACGTTAATTATGAAATGAGGTATAGAAAATGGCAGCTTGATGTTTTCATTGCCACAGTACTTTAGGTGAAGTTGTTCTATGCACGTATCTTTTAGAAGCAAGCCACTTTTGCAGGGAAAGAATTAAGGATAAATTAATTCTATCAACATCACTCCCAGAAGAAGCTGAATTGTAAAAGCTCAGGTGTCCCACTCAGAAATGTGTTCTTCCCGGCAAATGCAGCCAGAGCCACAGAGTAAAGAGGAGGATAGAATCCCTCTGGAAATATGTATTGGAAAAATTCCTAGTATCAAGAAATGAGCTGGATACAGGGAGAGAGAGACCTTTTGGATTTAATAATAATGTAACTCTTGTAATTTGAGTTGTCTATTCCAGATATTGTTGACAGCTGCGTTAGCAGTTTGCCTGAATCTGGCTTTAAGGTAGGGATGGTTTTGAGGAAAACATTAGTAGCAAGTTGTTCCTCACCCATTGACGGAGTTGTTTCATTATGGGGGAAAAAAACACCAGAAACAAACACACACACACCCCCCCCACTTCACCAACTGCAGAGTTGACCTCATGCTTTTCTTGATTGTTAATATTTGTCTCCTTTTGCAAAATGTGACAGCTTGAACAGACGAAAACAAGACACTGGCATGTTTCTTAACAACACTTAGCCAGGATGCGAAACAGCTAGTCGAGCTGCGGCTACAGTGTACATCAAAGGTTAGAGGGATGGTTCGTGTCACGTCTTCGCTTGTGAGCCAGATGATTAGGAAAGACAAGGATTCTCCCTGGCTCCTTTTTTGCTTTGAAATATGACAAGTCTTGGAAATCTGGACAAAGGAAGACTTCTTCTCTGTGGGGCAGACCCTCCAACTGTTGTCAGCGCAGAATGTTTCTACACGCTTTAGTAAATACATGCTTTATTATCCTGCTTGTCTTAGTTTCTCCTAGAATAAATGTGCTTTCTTCAGGGTGGCCCTTCTGGGTCTGAAGTTCCATATTGATATTCACAGAGACAATTCATTGTCCTTGATTTAAACTATTCTGAAAATTTCTTGTTGGCTTAATAAAACCAGCTTTTGTCTTGTGACTAGTATTCTGTTGTATAATAGTGGCCAGGCAAAAGTGGGTATGTTCCCTTGCTTGTGCTCCCGCACTGGTTCTTTTGGACTAAAGAGGGAAGAGGCTGTGGAAGCATTACGCAGAATCCTAGCAACCAGGAGACTTTGAGGTAGGAATTCTCTTAGCGTTGGATTTAAGATGTCGATTTGCCCAGGGCAAATCTGTAAGCCTCAAAGTCAGAGGCTGCCAAATGGTGTTCTTTAGCTTAGAATCACAACTATTTCTGCTTGTTTATTAGTGTGTACACACTAATGTGTTTTGCTGGATATGAGCTTTTTTTGCTATCTTTTTCCTCATCTTTAAACTGGGAAGATTACTGGTATGAAACAGCTCTTACTGTGAGGTGCAACTGGTAGATAGATATATCTTTTGTTTCAATGAATCTCTCACAGTGTATTATCACTTGCTTGATGACACCCTTCTGTACACAATGTGCCCTAATTTTTGCAGCTAGGTGGTAGTTTGGAAATTGGACTAATACTAATTCTTTTAAAAAATGTTGATATCAACCTCTGGCTTTATACCACCATGCAGAGCTGGGATGGATTTCTAGGCAGAGCGGGTGCCAGCGGTGTATCTTCTCCCTTCAGTTCATTGGAGAGACACAGATGTTTTCTCGGGGTGGCAGAAGTCTCCACATTTGCACGTTAGGGACACCAGATGCTCATAGCCAAAATAGTTGCGAGTAGGTTGACATTGCGTGCGTGATCCAGATCAGATCCCTGCTGAGTCTGCTAACATGGACATTTTCTATCCAAAATGTCATTGCAATCATGGATGCGTGGCATTCAAATAGAAGAGACACATAGCAGACTCATTATAAGCATTTACATAGAAACTTCACAGCTTCCTGGTAGGCACTACTCATGTTCTGTTAGACAAAAACCACATTGTTTGCTACAGGCCAGGTTTCTCTCAGTGCTTCAGTTGACAAGCCGATGGCTGCATTCAGAATGTCACCGCTAGCTCAGTCACACGAGGGGGAAGGGGCAGTGCAGAAGGGAATGGACGAATGCTTTATTGAAATTAGCTTTTGGAGAGAAGAGGAAAGAATTTAGATGGCTTTAAAAAATTCAGGTGAAAACAAACAGGTTTCTGAGTGAAAAAGATGTAGAATAATGCAATCGGTAAGTTATTCATTCCGTTGTCTTTTGTAATATTGTCTTCTGGCAATAAATGATTTGAAAGTGTTGTGAACTGACAGCGCAACACAGGTCAGGCCGAGAGAGCCTAATATCCTCGGAATTTTCGGAGTTCCTCTGCAGCTGCCTTAAATGTAAAGGTCCCGTGGAGATATTATTTTAGGTATGAAAGCGGTGACAGGCTTTGGCCATATTTGCACGCTATACAAACACATACAATGTGTGCCAGCGGCTCCCTGGGGCTGCACTGGCTCTGGGCTGGCACTGAGCCCCCCCAGCCAACCCCCCAACAGAGGGGATGCACTTGAAGCCCATGCACAGAGTCCTCCGAAAGCTTGACCCCCTCAAACAACTTGTCTCTACAGCAAATGCTACAACAGCAGTGTTACACAGCTGCAGTACCGTCGCTTATTCTGCATGATGTCTTAGCGTTGATGCTTGCTAGACCTGGTGGGACAGCCACGTGGGGATGTGCTAGCTCCTGGTTGATTGCAAGGGACAGAATTCTCTGAAATGTTGGGTTGATCATTTTTTCTTTGAAAGAGACGCTCAGAGGTATGAAGTGACTTGCTCAGGTTCACGTGGCAGGTAGAGGGGAGGAAGGATCCCAGCCTCCAGTCATCCTCCTGCCTTGCCTAACGGGCAGCCTCTGCCCCAGGCATGCCTGCCTCATGCTAAGAGGAGAGTAAAAGGGTCATTCTCTTGTTTAGCAGTGATGAAATAAAGTCCATTTTCCATTTAGAAAATGATCAGGCATTTCCAAAGTAGATCAGACTTACACTTACTCAGTTCTGTTTGCTTGACTGCATACAGTGATGTGTCTGCACAAATGGATACGCAGCTGCAAGTAACATAACTGTTCATATGAAGAAACTTTATCCCTAAAAGCTGCTGTGGAGCTTTGAAGAACCTAGGAAATGTTCATTAAAATAAGGTGCTGCTGGTACCTCTTGAAGTCACCAAAAAGCTGTGACTTTCTTTTCCAGTGAGAAATACAACAGATATTTTGCTAGGCAGTCCCTAGAAAGGGTGTCACAAAAGGAGAGAGTCAAAATAAAATGGTTAAGATGCCATTAATTATATTTTTTTTCCTGTCCTCCATTCTCCTTTGATCTAAAAGTTTCTCCCTTTTTTTCCTTTGGGAGGGAAGGAGGTGTGGGAAAGAGAATTACTGGGCTAAGACCATATTTCTGCTGTCAGCTGCTCTGCAACTTCATCCAGAAGAGCTTATTCCTGTTTTTCACCCCCTCAGGGCTGACTCCCTGGGAAGTGCTTCAGACAGGAGCCCTGATCCCTAGCTGAATCACAGCTCCTGCTAATAGTTTGCCCACAGATCAGCTGTGGCTGTCCAGAGCCTTAAAATACTCATATGCTTTGTTCAGGACTTCAGGCTGACTTTTTACAGACATCTTTTATAATAGAAAGAAAGGTATTTTAAGAAGCTAATACATGCTTAAGGCCGAGGTAGAAAGCCTTCTCAGTAGCCAGAAGTTAGTACTGTAGTTAAATTTGCCTGTGTGGAAAATCTTTGATGACAAGATTTCTATATTTTGACGCGTTTGATGCCCATTCAGCATTATTCAGCAAATTACAATAGAATTGTAAGAATCATCTCCATGACTTGGATAATTGCAAGATGATCCATAAGAGAGGGTTTGTTGGAAAATAAAATGTCAACAGTGTAATTTTTAACTTCAAGGTCAAATTACTTCTCACAATAGTGGCCATCTATTAAATTTTTCCATCTGCATTTTCTAAGTGTGCATTTTTCACGTCTGAGAAATCAGAGAAATCAAAATTTATTTTTTTAAAAAGCAAAGAAATACTCCTTTAATCTCTTTCCATGTTGGGCTGCTAAGCTTTACCTTCACAGAAGCAAACACCTGCTTAAACTACAACTAATCTAGTGTCTCCTTAAGTTTACAGCAGCGTAGGCAGACGCATAATTTGGTCCCCTACCAATGATGAAAGGTTTTGGAGCTCTTGAAATGCTTTTGTTGTAAAACGTGTTTAGACTGCTGGGGCTCTAATAAATGGTCTCTTTTTTCACATCTTTCCTTCCACATTGTCCTCAGACTCTGCAAAATGCTAGCGTTAGAATGAACATATTCTAACATAAATTACTTCTGCAAAATTGCATTTGTGTAAGTTTACGAAAGAGCAAACCGTAAAGCACCTGCTAGCTCAGGCTAGAGTCTACGTGCTGATAAAAAGGCATAAAAGTTGAGTTGATAAAAAATAGTTTGCAACAGATAAAACAAGAATTGAAGTGTCCTTATTAGTGTAATACTTTTTGTTCAATAATCAGTCCCCCTGATCTTTGCTAGCAATGCACTGAAATCTAAAAATACTAATGATTAACTATACTTTTCATTACCCTTGATCCATGTGTCTGTGTGCAACTATCTTAACTGATGAAAGCTTGTATCTTATCAAAAGTTGAGTTGCTTGGCTTTTAAAATTACAAAGATTAACTTTCATTCTGCAGGAAGTAGTTTAAGAAGTTGTTCAGGATTACTCAGTCAGAATTCTGTTTCCTCGGTTCAACACTTCCCAGGCACTTCCAAATAAATGCAGCAGCACTTCTCTCCTCATGTTGCGAGACTTCAAAAATATTTCACAGCGACCCCAGTTAATATGAAATGGAATCACAGCTCAATCTCTTCAAACTTTTGGAAAATACTTTTCCAGAACAACTTCTTCAAAACAATTGCACTCCCTGACAGGTGCCAAAAAAAGGAAAAGGCACATGAGTGGAAGCAATGATGGAATTTATTCTACTCTTAAGCATTTCAGATACCCAGCAGAATAACTTAATCTGTCTGCATAAATAATACATTATAAAATTACATGGGGGTATATGTAACAAAGTAGTATGCTAAGCATTTTAATAAGATTGAAATACATTCGATCAGAGTAAAAAATGCTTTTTATATCTTGAAGGGAAACATCTATTTTACTTTCTCCAAATGGAAAAGAATTTTTAGAACCCCATTCCTTCCTTCTTCAGGGAATTCCTCCACATTGAAAAGCAGAATTTGAAATCAAGATATTTCAGAGTTGGACAGGTAGGAACTTTACTATATGGTGCAGCTTGGGGGTCTGGTGATGAACGCGAATTCTGTCGTGGAGGTACTCTGTGGAATGTAGGGTAGGAGGAAAAAATGATTGATGCCAAGCATTTTGTGCACAAAGCTTTCCAGGATTTTCAGCTTCTGAGTAGCAGCAGCAAAATGAGTACTAGATGCAGCATAAGCAACCTAATGGTGCAGATTTCTTATTCAATATAGGGTGGTGCTGAGGTGGAGTGATTGGTCTACTTTTTGTTGTAAATGAGTGTGGAGAAGAGTCTTATTTAGAGCTCACCAAAATCAAACACATCATGACCCGTGCGCTTTGTGTTGTGGGTGAGATGTAATGTGTAACTGCATTGCAGATTCTTTAATGTTTTGCTCGAGAGATCATATAAACTCCTTAAAATCAGTCTCAAAAGGTAGATGCAATGAAAAAATCTCCAAGAAACTCTTGGGCTACTTACACAAACTGAGACTGGAGTTGCCATATTTGTAAAATTCACAAGTGAAGCTACTAAGAAAAGATGGATTATCTTTTCGACCTCTCTGTGTGTGTGTGTATGTGTGTGTGTGTGTGATGGGGAAGGGGATGTATTCATAAAGTTTTATAACAGACTCTAGAAGGTGACCAGCTCTGACTCTGTCAAGCCAAGGGAGGAAAACCATTTATCCACCTGTTTTTTGTAAAGTGTGGATTGCTCTTTTATATGTGATAATAACCTAACATCCATTGTAACTGCTCTGTCCGTATTGATGGTCCATTTGGCTTTCTGCAGTGTGAAAAAGGGATTTTTTTCAGCTTCTGAGGATAAAAAATCACCTGTGTTTCTCACATATTTCATCCCTTGTTAGCCTTATATATAATGTAGCAAGCCCAAGGCAGTTTCTAAACGAATGCTACATACTATGACCAATTATTCATTTGTGATCCATGTACACCCTTTGTCTTGCCTGGAAAATACTGGGTTTGAGTTGGACTTGGGAGAAATGAGTAATTTGCTTTGCCTTATTAGTCCTGAATTTCATTTTTTACTGGCTAGAGGAATATGTGCCCTAAATATCAGCTTGCGCGTTACCCCTTTTTGAAGGGCTTACTTGTGAGTAAGAATATGTCTTTCGATACCTTATTTGATCAGCGTGGAAGTCTGTTTCAAAAAAAAATGTAAAAAAATGTTCCCAATGCTTTGGTAATAATTGGGTAGATATTTATTTGTACTGTAGCGTGTATCTGTATGTGAGAATCTGCAGCTGTAACAGAAATAGGCAAGAAATCAGTGGGTAAGGCAGCCCCTCCATTACACAGGTACTCACAGTACGCTTTCCTCTATTTACCACAGCATTAGACATGGTGTGAGAAACCTCTGGATCCAGAAATATAACAAAGATACTGGTACAGACACTGCGATGTTTCCTTCAGCCACAAGCTCGCAGTCTGGGGTCATTTAGTAATGAAGGCTGACATGATGTAGGGGAGATGGAGAAACAGCTGAGGTCCCGAGGAGCGTTTGTGCCGCCACCGTCGCTCGGGCTCGCCACCGCGGCCCTCGCAGCTGCCTTTGAGAAAGTCCTTGCTCTCCGTCCCTGATTCAGCGGTGGAGCAGAAGGGGCCACGGCTGGACCAACTAATTGGTTCCATTTTTAATTCTCATTTTTTCAGTCATGTGCCTATCAGCTTCATGGGGTGACACCTAGTATTTCCTAAGTGTAGAGGTTCTTCTGAAATTCGTGATTCTGAACAACTAAGTCATTGTAAATTATGAATCTTTGCATGGCATGGAGTAAACAGCTAATTTTATCTGACCACTATTCTGCAATTTTTCTCTCCTTTGGCTGCTTCCGCGTGACCCTTTTAGCTGTAATGAGAGTTACTTTTATATGCAGAACAGAGAGACGACAATGCAAACAGTCGAAGCATAATAGTCCTGTGAAGCTGCAGGGATTCAGCCTTGACAATACCAGTGGAAGCATTAGAGTAATCTCTTGGGTACCTGTGGAGGAAGGATTGCCTTAATAGCTGTAAATGTGCTGCGATTATGTTAGTAAATCATATGTGGAATTCTCTTCTGATTGACTCCTCCATTCCTCTCTTGCTTCCCTTCATTCCAAGGTAGCAGCAAGTCCTTTAGTGTGGAAAATTCAGTATTTAATTCCCCGGAAACAGTTTGCCTATCTGTCCTCTCAGCAAACATAATGGATTTGTAGTACCTTTGAAGGACACTACAGTATTGCTTAACTATATTTCTTGATTTATTAATCTTTACAACAAAAAGAAGTCCCACTTAAAACCGCTGTTAATGTCAAGACATAAAAATTAAGCACAAACAACCAGCACTTCTGGGCTTGTTTGTTCATGATAGTCTAAAATAGTCTGTACAAGTGCAACTCTCCATGCGGAGAAGTAGTTCTGGATGTGTTCCTTATTCATCTCTTGTCCTATCTCTTACAGTGATGTTAGGTGCCTTTTGGTTTTGCTTCCTCAAATTATCTTGGTAGTATGACCAGGAAGTTGCAAAAATTGTGAGAGAAGTGGACAGAGCAGGTAGGTTGCTGTGTTTTGATAATGAGAATTCAGTGGAAAGGGAAGGCATAATAGGGTACACACTCAAAAGGCACTTGCGTACCTTCTCTGTTCCTTTCTGGGAACAACGTGCATTTTAGATACTTGCTTGCTGTTCTCCCAAAGCTTGGCTACATAGGGGCAGAGGAATACTCAACAGAATTGCTCAATGTGCAACTGTCAGGTCTATGTGGCCCTACCATGCCATCTCCATTTCTTTGGACAGGCATTTGAGGCCACCTTTGCACCCTCACATGTCTGAAGTGCTGAAAAGGGCAGCTGTGTCCCAGTCACGGCCTCACTTGGGTGAAAAGGAATAGCATCTTCCTGCACTGTGCTTACCCCCCTAAATTCTCTCATACCTGTGGAAGAGTTAGGTAAAATGCGGTCTTTAATGATCCTTCTCAGTGTAGCCAGTCTACAGGTCACTCTAGCAGCAGAAAGGAAATACATATGGTGAGAACATAGGTGGCTAAGACTAAAGTAACTAAGAATACGGAAGACTTTCCACCTGTACTACGTAAACACACAAATTAGTAAGGAAAAGTAAAGCAAGTGGGGTGAAGTGATTAGAAAAATTGACTGAGAATTAATGAAGCATTTTCATTTGCTCCCAAATAGGCATTTTATTCTAGCTTTAAGAGAAATATTTTTAACTTGGTTTCTAAGGAGATTAGTCGTCTATGAGTGTGCTGTCTTTGTCCATCTGTCTGCTCGTCCTTTTATGTTCCCAGTACACATTGAAACTGTTGATAGATTTCCACTTCAACAGAAAGCAGAGGTTTAGAGGGTATGAAATGTCATCGATGTTAGTGGCTGGGTGGAGGCCACTTAGTGTTCGTACAGCTCAGCGCTTGTGGGGGACTTCCCCAATACAAGACGGGGCAGACGGGAAGTATAGCAGGTTCTGGGATATACGAATTCAAAAGGCCCAGAGAGTGCTGTGGTGCAGAGGTCCTGGGAAGCGACCAAGAGAAGAATTGAGTGGAAAGCAAGAAACACGCACAGAAAAATCATATTAAAAAAAGCCCAACTACTCCCTGTTCACAGAAATGTTTGATGAAGACCCGGTTATAAGCAAGCATCTACACACTTTGGTCTAAAAAAGCCAAACAAAAGCATTAGGAACCAAGTGCTGTCATGGCCAAGCACATGTGCACCCATTTTTTGTGTTAAGGACTGCCTGGGTGTGTGACCTGAGTGCTGTTGCCCTTTGAATTATTTTCAGCTGACTTACTGATCTTGAGCAGCTGTCTTCAGCCTTCCTGTGTATTTCTTCATTCCCTCAGTTGTAGCAGCAGGTCTGAGGCTTACTGGAGAGTCCAGGCAATTTGCTCCTCCAGAGCTGTGCCTTTATGCTAAGCAACCATGCTGAGATTCTGGTAGCATTGTTTAAAAAAAAAAAATAAATAAATTAAATAAAACAAGTTTAAGGAAACATCATGAGTTTTCTTCTCCTGGGATATTATCTGTGATCCTTCTGGAAACCAACATCAGCAGCCTTTCTGTAAGTAACACCAATGTTACCCCTCTCCTGCTCCACCTCACAGCCCTTTCCCGGATTCTTTCTTCTGAAGAAAGCAACCCTGTGCCTTTCAAAATGTGTATGTTTTTTGAGGTCTTGAATTAGCTAATTGTGTGCCTGCATGATATATGCCCACTGTATTTGTCTGATCTGGAAGAAACTGCTTATCTCGGTCTGTGGTTCAAATGTAGTTAAGCAATAGCAAAAATCTGAAGTTCATTGTGTAATTTGGGGAGTGAATTTGGAGAAATGAAAGGTTGGTAATGCATAATGCATTTATTTCCATAGCAAATATATATCCTATAGGAGGATGCCAGAAAGGAAAGTGGAGCAACAAAAGTGAAAAATTGCCACTTGGTACAATGATTTGTCACCTGTTGACAGTTGTGCCTGTTGGCAGAAAAGTTCATTATGAATGATAAGTCGAGGGCTCAAAGCAGGACAGATAGAAACCTTGAAGATTTGTCCTTGAAGGCTTGTGATGTACAGCATGGTTTCTTTCTTGCTGTAATGGAGGTTAGTGTAATTTAATATGACTGTTAGTCTATTGTAAGGTATCTCTGATCAAAAGAATTACAGAATGAAGGACGTTCAAAATTAAAGCATATTGTGACAATACTGGGAAAGTACAATACTCTGTAAATGCTTTTACAAATAAATGAAGAGAGGTCTTTAGGTACTGAGAGCTAGCGAAAATCAGAGTACCTGATATTGTAAGCCCAATTTTCATAACTTGCGAACACAAAGTTTATATCAATTCAAATATTCATCATCCTAAAGGATCATAAGAAAAACGCAGAGCAGACCAGGGTTTGTGGAACCGTTCAACCAGTAGAGAATTTTACGTCGTACGCTCAAGAATTAGGCATTTCTTTTGTCAAATCCCAAGCAGTGGCTTCTGTTGCATCCAACTCCTTTGTTTCCCTCGTATATTTTCAGTAGAAACCTTGTATGTGTGATGTAGAATAGATAACAGCAGGGCAAATGTCTCATTGATTACATGTTTTTTTCATGCTCCCTAGGGTAATGAAAGGTGAAGCTATACCATCTCCCTCCTTCCCCCTCCCATTCAAATAGATAAAGTGTTTTGTACATGGGACGACCCATCTTTTTTTTTTCTACACCATTAAGTGTAAAAAAAGTACTTGGCTTAAGGACTGCCAGGTCAATGACCATTTGACCCTTCGTAAGCTTTTCCTTCAGAAGAAATGAAACTTTGAAGAATGTGGCAACCTTGCGATAATCTTATTTAAAAGGCATTTTAAATCCAAGAGAAACAGGGTAGCTCAGTGTGGGAATTCCTACTTCTTTATTTCACCTTTTTGTTTAGTTACCGTATCACCAGTGTATAGAATTTCAACTGTTATCTTCCAGTGTCCTTGCCTAGCTGTCCTCCTGGATTGGTTGACCTTGATTAGCTGTGCATCTTCCCTCCCGAGTTTATAAGGACACAGTTTTTAACACAGAATTGCTGGAATAGAACAGACTCTGTTCTACATAGTTCAAAGCTGCTGGCTGCAGAAGTAGCTTAATGAGAAGCACGTACAGCATTATTCAAGTCTGATATTCTGGTTCTGTGGGGCATCTGATACTTCAGGCGAGAGATGACATCTTTAAAACTTACTCATCCTAATTTATTTCCTGTTGTTCAGCTGTTCTTCCTGTTGTGGGTGCTTCTGTGCTGAAACAGATACCCAATAAAAATGTAATGTTGTCGTTACTATAGACATTAGACTCAGTTGTGTATGCCTAGTTATGAAATTTAGTGAAATTGTGTGATAATACCATATGCCTCCCACTCTTTCTGAGTGTTGACAGGTTTCTCACATATATTCTATCTGAATGCTGTAACTACACATAGATGGAGCAGATGGAGTTGCTCTGCTTTTAATCAGGGAATGTATTTGCTTAGGAATAACATGCATTTGTTGTTTCTTAATTGGGGGGGGGGAGGAAGGTTGGTATGTTATTTGTAGGGTTTTTTTCCAAGTGGATGAAAGCAGAAATGATCAGAGAATAACTGTTCAGAGAAGTATTTTGCTAAGAATATTTGGTAGGAAGAAGTAAGAAGGTGACAGAGAAGATCCCACAGGGTTGTTCCATGTTGTAAGTTTGACCTTCAGGTATAGAGGATGCGGACAGGGAGATGGGTCTACCTCTCTTCTGGATGGCTGCCATGTGTACTTGCTTTAGTCGGGCCACGTGATTATAATCACAGCGTTTCATTTCAGCTTGGTTCTTTATCTAATCTCTAGATAACTGGTTACCTAATTGATTTACAGTAAGAAATATAATTAGTTCTGATAATGGCTTTTTTGTCCTGCTATCTGTCTTCTTGTCTTCTTATTTAGTAATACTTGCATAAATAGAGATATTCTTGAATATAAACCCAGAGTTTTATTTTCTAAGCATCTGTTAATACACAGAAGACCAGTTATTTAAAGCATTTGATCTTCTGACCTTGTGACCTCTCACCATGTCACAGAGACTATAAGGTCAATAGGCAATGACAACCATAGCCTCTTTAAGTTGAAAAGCTTTTACTAACAGAGATCTTCCTTTACCTCTGTTTTACTATGATATGTTAGTCTCTTATTTGTCTAATATGCATTAAATCTTTTATATAGGCTTATGTAATTTTCATGCTGTCACTTGTATAGTTATTTTTGATGGAACATTCCGATGTTAGATTGTTAATAAAAGACTTGTGTCTACTTCCCTATTTTGATATAAAATTCTGTTTCATACAATACGTTACGTACTGTACCACAAGTAGTAAATAACTAAAGTTGTTATGGAAAAGACACCAGAATATAAGAACACACAATGTAAATACATGTTGACTAAATTAATCTGGGGGACAAAACTGTAAGTGATATATTAGAAAATCAGTAAGTATTTGGGGGGGGGCAGACGAATGACATTTCAATGCCGATTTCAAAAATATAGGCTATTGTTTAACTGAAAAGACCGAGAACAGAATATGCCCCCAAATGAGCAGCATGAAGGGACGACAGACTGGAACCACTCGCTCGTCACTGCATCTCCTGAACAGTCCCCTTGCTGACGTGCCGCGCGGGTATTTTCTAAGATGAAAGGCGTTCGACTCCTAAAGGAAGGCAGCAGAATCTGTTTCCAGTATCGCAGATCCCTTGGGGTTTGTGGGACAGCAAGGATTAGTTAAGTCATCACACTTCCAGAGCTGTCCACCTTGCCCTCAATTTACAATAAAAAGAGGCTTCCAGAGCCAGAATTAGACATTCCAGTTTCCAGGTTTGAGACAAGTGATTTAGAACTGGGAGAGTTATTAAAAATGGATTTGTTTCCTCCCTCACTTCCCGTATTAGTCAGCCTTTGTAGCGGAGCGAGTCCAAATGCCATTCCCAAAAGATATCTTCAGACTGTCAGCTACCGTATTGTCACTGACTGCCAGGACGTTTGCGCTGACTTTGCTGTAACTAAGTAGGAAAAGGTTTTACTGGGGAGAGGAGTCGGCAAGTGAGCTCTCTCTCCCAGGGTTCTTGTAGGAGCAGGCAAGCACGGGGGAGGAGACCGCCTGTGCCCCGTTCTGCGGCTCTGCCCCGCAGACCAGAGGCAAAACCCACTAATATCAGCTAATGGCAGCTACTCTCTCTGCTGGAGCTAACAAAGAGCCAGGAACGTATTAAACGCGCAAAGGGAAGAGAAAGACCCCAGCCCAACCGCAGCCACACCTCTGGGCACTCTCCCTTGCTGCATCTTCCCTTCCAGCAGTGTCTTGAAAACAACTATTAAGGGGCGGAAAATAAGCCAATGCTATGCCTGCCGGATAGTGTGACACACCCCCCAAAAGAATTAAAGTCCCATTTTATATCACGAAGCTGAAACCGGGCATCTTGAAATTTTGATAGGCAGGCTTTCTTGTGTATCGTCAGTCTTATCCATCTATACCAGGAGGTGATGATACAGACCCTGCTTAGAGAAGCTCCCTGTAAGAGTGGCTCATTTCTACTAAGGTCAAGAAGTCCTCTCTGTCTCACTACAGTGTTTTACGATTGATTTTTAGCTTTCCTGTCATCATGACACCCGGCTTAAAGTATCTGCTCTTGTCTCTTTCGGTATTTCATGGGATCTTAAGGACTTAATTCTCTCCTGTTTTACTTTTTTAAAAATCTTAAAACATCCTGAACCTGAATGCCCATTTAGCTGTAATAATTTTATTTTTTTAATTGAAAGTCTGTGAGCACTGAGACCGTGAACTTAAAGACACTTTCATGAAAATCTCTTATCTCTTCCGATGTAAAAGGGACTGTGAATGTCCACATAATTACCTTTGTGGGTATCTTTTTAATAGCCTTGGGGACATACACAAACATTTAATTATTAGGAAAGAAGTTAATACAATGAAGAATATCATGCTAATAAAGAATCTTATAAACACATAGAACTCATTAATTGATAATTATTTTGAGAGATAAGCACAGCTCAATTGATTCTGCTTTAAGCAAGGAGTTTGTGCAGGTGTTTACTTAGGAAGAGATTGTGAGAAATCCTGCTCTATGATTCTTTGTTGATAATTTGCTTCTTGTCCTTGGTTCTGAAACTGTTGATTTCGTAGGGTTTTTTTCCTCCCTTTCCCAAGCGTGTCTTTTTCCTTTGCATGTTATTACAAAAAAATAAACTGGCGCATGTAGCGGGAGAGAGCCTTAGAACTGGCCTAAATAGCAGAAGAGAAAGTCAAGGTCCAGCCAGGTAGGCAGAAGGACTCTCTGCGAGCAGTTCCCCAGTGGCTCGTTGCACAAGGCTACTGTTTCATGGCAGCCCCAGCGCCCGCCGAGGAGTCGCCTTGGTGGGCCAGAAACAAGATTTTGGGGGGCTTTTGTCAGCCCGTGGGGTAAGAGAGGATCTTTCTGCCTTTGGGGCACCTGCCCCTGTGCCCTCGGATCCCTTCGTACCTGCGCCAAGCGTCTTGAACAAGACTTTGCACAAGTCGCAACCACCTTCACGGTCTCTGGCTTTATCTTCCTAGGAAGTAGGAGGTAAATCAGTGCGTAGCTGTGATTTCATAATCTATCGACGTCTACTTTCTCACCTGTTTTAGTAATAAAGCCAATTGTTAGCTACGCATTCAGAGTTAGTTGGCCACGAGCGTGGGATACAGAAACCCAGTCAAGTGCTGTGCTCCGCATAACGTTGGAGCAGTAGAGGTAGGGAAAATACGTTGATAGATCTGTTTCAGTCAGCTGCAGAGTAAGATCTCTTTTCCCTAATTTTGAACATTTCAAGGGGACAAGAAAGCTATTTTTTATCAAGCACTATCTATAGTATGATCTCTAACTTAGTAATTTAATTTAAAGGAAACTGTCAAGTTTAATTTGGTCTCAAATATAAACCTGTAAAAACACACTTTTGTAAGCTTTTTGTGACTCACCCACCAGTTGTAGTTTGCATGCTTTTAGGGATACTGTTTAATTTGTGAGATGGCAAATACCTTTTGGAAGAAATTCTTAATTGAAATGCAGTATTTAAAATGCTCGATTTCCCTCAGATTTCTTTGAAAATCACTTTTCCTTTTAAAAAGTGAATATTTCACAGTAGCTTTTGCAACTCAAAATATTGTTAACAGTACAGATGAGAAAATGCATTCCTAAAAGGAGCAGATGTGTGGGAAAACTGCAAGACTTCAGGGGTGCTTTACCCAGTACGTTCTGTTCTTCCCAAGCTGCCTCTTCAGCAAAAAAGGAATCTGACATTACTGAGGAGAGAGAGACACCACAAAAATCCCACAAGTTCTGATTACTATTTCTAAAATACAAGCTTGAAGATGACTGCCCAATTTTGATGTTTTCACCCTGTTTTATCTTCAGGTAAAAGGTATTAAAATCTTACAGAAGAAAGCTGAATAAAGAGTTGGGACTGCTCCAAACTGGGATGAATTTGCTGCCAAGATGGGAAAGAACTGTCCTACGGAAAAAAAAAAAAAAGTCTGTCAAGCCGGTTTGGTAAGTCCCAAGTTTATTCCATTTGTTTAGAAAAGAGAAAGGAATAAAGGTCACACGTAAGGGTGGACTTGAAACAAAAAAGCAAACAAAACCCCAGTGAGGTAGGAAAGAATAAAAGTAAAATTAACGCATTTGTGGCATTGCATCAAAACTGAAGTTAGAGGAGATTTTCGGCTTTGGAATGCTTTGTCAGCTGAAGTCGGGCTGTGGCTCAACAATACAGGGAGTTTGGCTTTTCAGGTTCCTGGTACCAAGTGACGGGTACTGCAAGCACACAGGGCAAAAGCTTTGATCTGCAGTGAGCACCCTCTGGCAGCTCGGTTCATTTCCAAAAATGCATCAGGTGATGTCTGACTTCCCACTACAAGCAGTAAGTTGGCTGATTCCCTATCATGTGTAGGAGATATTTTGGTAGAAAGTCTGTCACGTTGCCTGCCATCACTGAGCTGGGTAAAAATTTTTACTGCTGGTATCTGTTATGTGCAAATCCAATACTACTGATGGGAAAATCGCAGCTTTTAAGCGCTCAGCAGCATTACAGCCTGACGTGTGTCTGTGTGATGTACTGTAGGCATGTAAATCAGTGTCATTAATTACTGTGGAAAACTTAAAACACCTACCAGTTGTTAGTTTTTCAACAACAAAAATGCACATGCAAAGAAAATAGTCTTTCTGAGAAGGTATCATGTGATACGAAAAAAAAAAAAATCATTGGGCAGGCTACTAGCCCTGAGCTGTTTCAAGTATCAATTCAGCATGTCAATTAGATAAATATGTACACCAACAATTTTGCCTCCAAAGTGCACTTTTTTTGTGGAAGATTAAAAAACAAAGGATAATACATGCTTTGAAATAACAAATTATGTAATGGGAATAGCAGTTTGGCTGTATACAGTTATTTTTGAGAAACTGTGTATTAGGTAACAAGTATCTAAATATAATCTTGGTGGATGAATTAATTTATTATGACAAATTTTATTCAAGGTATGAATTAACCATTTTGGAAGAAGGCAAGATAAGACTGGATTCTCTGTTTCCCTATGTTTTCTGTAGCTCTGTTCCTCAAACAAACAAAAATCCTTAAGATAATATATCTGTGCTTGTTGCTGGAATCAGTAGCCTTCAGAAATGGATGCAACTATATATAATCCAAATGTTACCCCTCTGTGAAATGCATGTAATCTATTACTTCAGGGGAGATTGAGAGCTCTCACCTGGTAATATTTTGTACTTTGCATCTACCTGGACTGTTTTTTGTGCTTTTGTACTTACCTGCAAAGAGTTTGTCAAACTGGAAGAAAATGCAAATTTCAAGAGGCAGTTTCTGGTGTTAAGCACATGTTCAGTGGTTAGTTAGGGGTGTTCACTGTCAGAGCTGAATCGAGGACTCAAAGTTTTGTCAGCATTTCAAGTAGAAATAGGATTTGATTGCAGCTGCAACAGAGCCTACTATTCCTGTAGGAATTTACTCCCCTAAAAATGTTCATATTCTCTGTGAGGCTTCCTTTTAATTAGGGGGAAATTCTCCTAAATGTTCTGCAAAGTAGTACTAACCATGTATCTTTGTATTGCAATGGCCATACTAAGTATACTTAAGCGCTATCACAATAATTATCTTCTGCTGTCTCGTCTTGTCTCATCTCATCTTATCTCATCTCATGTCATCTCATCTTTTTTTCCTCCCCCTATATTGAACAGATGGCCTTGAGCTTTATGTAGGTGATTAATTAAACTGCACATAACAGGAATATTTTTGCATGCATAAATTCCTCTTAACAAGATTTTAAATTCTTTTAGCAACCAGTCTGCTTGGGGGGGACACACACAAATATTTTTATCTTCATCTGTATCTTGTGCCAGTTGTTAGAAAGTTCTAAAGTTTCAATTCTGCTGGGTAGTAAAACTTAACAAGGGTATCGGTAAACTGAAAAAATTAAATTCTGATGCTGAGAATATTAAGAGACTTGTGAGATACGCTATAACAAATGGCAGCATGTATGGGAGAAGGCAGGGGTTTCTTCATCTGACAAGGTCTGTTTAGGGCACAGGAACCTGACTGCAGCAGCTGCACTCGGAACTAGCCGCGATGTCTGTTAGCGCACTTGGGCTGAAAGGGCAGGTGGAATAGTGAGAACAAACCCTACAGACACATGGCAGCAGCAGACAGTCTGCTGTTACAGGGCTCACGGCATATACCTCCGTTGTTCCTCACGCAGGCCAAGAAGCATTTTTGCAGGTTTGTCATTCTGCAGTCGCCGCTGACCTCACATTCTTGTGGGTTTTAGTTCTAAGTGATAAAATTGCAATGCTTTAAAATGGCTTTTTCATTTCTCTTCGCCATGATTGTTTTTCATGGGCTTATTAGCAAGAGCTGGATGTGTATCGTAAAATGATTGAAGGCAATATAATAAACAGGTGCTCCAAATTCTAATTACATTTTCTTCTCTTGTGTTCATGCAGCTTTTATCAGTGAGTAGTCTCCTGAATGAGTTTATTGGCAAGAACATTCATGGGACTGGCTAATGCAAGGCTGTATTTTGAAAATTTTGTGAACACGTCTCATAAACACTTTCTTGCATAAAGGCATTCCTCTTCTGTCATCACTCGACAAAGTATTGAATTTGAACACTTAAGGTCATGAGTCAAAATGTGTGTCAGGGCCACCGTGTTCAGTGGAGATACTAACAATCTGCAGGTTCTGAGGAGTATTTCAGGTCTCCAGCAACCTCTGTGTTGTGTCTTGTCAAAACAGGTTTGGTTTTGAATGTGGAATGTTTAAGACAAACTGATTATACGTGACCTGCAAGTATAGACAGGGTTCATTTGCAGAAATAACTGAGCAAATGATTTCTGCTAATGAAACAATTTTTAAAAAGCTTTGGTTCTTACAGAAAGGAAGGACTGAAATTTCAAATCTGATAACATCTTATACACTCGGGTCTGCTTAGAATAAATTATTATTCCACTGATGTACTCTGCTTGACAATCTCCTAGAAGCCCAGGATAATAATTAAAGATGTGTGAAGTTATAGAGCCAACGGTTTCTGTAGCAGTGTATCATCTCAGTGGTAGCAGTAGAATTCGAGGTATGCTGTGGAAATCCAGTGGAAATCCAGCATGAAGGGCACGTGTTCGTGCGTGTGCCTGTGTGTTTGTGTGTGTGTGCCTATAGGTATGCTAAAAGCCTTCCTGCTCTGTGTTCCTTCCGTGTTTTTTAAGTATGTGGGAAGGAGAGCTAAAGGGAAGTTTATCTTCCTAGGAAAGGAAGGTTAATACAAAAAGGGGATTGATTCTCCTCTCAGATAGGTGGCCAAGAATAGCCACGTATCTAGAAAAAACCTGCTACTGTGTTCTCTGGCTTTACTGTACATCTGTTAATAGATAATCTGTGATACCCAGCTATGAACACACACATACCTGAGAAGAATGAAATCTTGTGAGGTTAATCCATCGTAATCCCTTTGGTGACACCTTTGCCAGCTTCCTCTTAAAAGTTGTAGATTCCTCAGGCCATCTTCACATGGCCTGTTTCCTTTTCCGCTGATGAAACTTAGAGGAAAAAAAAAAACCTTAGATCTTTTCAGAAGGCAAAAATATTTGGGATTCGGTATACTCCAAAGTGTATTTATTTGAGTCTCTTTCTTCATATTCCAGATACAGTTGGGGGATGTTACGATACCTGGGGGAGCTTTTTCCTTTGCAGGATGACAGCAGAAAAGGGGCTCAGTGGGGTGGGACTGTGGGAAGGCGTGAGCTGGCAGTGCACACTGAAGATGTAAAAATTTCTTAAAAACTTGAATTCTTAAAACCTGAAACCGTGTCGCTTTAATGACGAGTTACCTAACTAAATGAGCAGCCTTGTTTTTCATCCTGCCTTTCATAGGCTGGCTGGTTCGTTGAAGAAACTTTCTCACTCTCTCCTTGTCCCTAGCCCTGCCTCGCTGCTGTTGCCCGCTATACGGAGACGTGTAATCCCCACAGCGGGTGACCTGTCGTGCTGATCTCCACGCAGTATCTAGCTATACAAGTGCGTTGTGCCAGAGCGATCTCTTGCTCTCTTGATTCCTTTGGCTGGAACATGAAACAGTGATCAGAGCTGAGCCCACTGATAAGTTCTTAATCATATGAGAAGCCCCACTGAACTGAATTGCTACCGCTCACTGTGACTCCATGTATCGTCACTTACACATCCTAAATTAAAAGGCTTATAAAAGGCTTGGCTTGATACGTCTCGGTATGTAACTTGGCGCTTTGAAAAAGCTGTAAACATTTTTTTCTGTTCAAAGAGGGAAAATAACGCATGCGGTTGCTTTTTTCCTCCTGCTTGTTAGCCTTTACTTTTGATGGCTTTTCCTGATGTTTCTGTATAATAGCTGATTAGGCCAATTTTCCGCTGGAACATTAGCACTTCAGGTCCACTGTATCTTCTCACAAGAGGTGGCATACTTGAGATGAATTGTGCACGGTGTAAGAAGTCGGCGGAGCAGCAGTGAAGTAGTTAAAGCCTCTTGGCCTTGATTACAGTGCAGCTGGCCCAAATCAACTCTGAACACTTGTAGCACAGAAATTGCCACAGCTCGAATCAGCCAGGCTTCTAAGAAAAGGATCAGGGTGGCCTTTTTGCTAGATGGGTAGGTTGAGATGACCCGCTTTAACGGGATGCCTGATTTAAGTGGAACACTCTTGTTTAATACAAGCCTCCTTTTATCTTAATAGTATTGGCAGAGCAGCCCATTTGTCTCAATTTCCTTCAAGCAACAGCTCTTTAGCCAAACCTTGAAAGCTTCAAATTCTACAGTAACCCAGCAAGATCATATACCTTGGGCTTATTCAGGTTTCCACACAAGCTGACTAATTTTCCGTCTTGTCTTTTCCTGATATTAGTAGTAGAAGTACCTTAGTAGCATTGATATTTTCACTCCGGAGAAACAGAAAAAGTTGCTTTTAAGTACAGTAACATATGGGGTATGAATACTTCGTATGCAACATGATTTGCAGATTCCATGTGCTGTCGACATGATTCCCTTATACAGCCTAAATAACCAAATAGACATAAATACTTTTAACTTATGTAACATTTTTCCCTGGTTAGGAACACAGAAGGGAGTGAAACCCCTGACACTGTTCTTTTTTGACTTTGAGGAAATTTGAGCTGAATAATCAACATGCTCACAACAACTTTCAGACGAGATGATCAACAGAGTACAACTTGCTGCTGTTTGTTTTCTTATTGATAAGTATTCTTTTTCTAGCAGAAATAATACTTAAGTAATATTCTAATGTGAAATATTTTACTTCTGGTGAGATTTTCGGTTATGTCCATTATGGTGCGTTGTTTTCAGCCTGCGGAAGCTTGGCTGATAAAGGTCTCCCTTTTGGCATTTTGCTGCCAACACAGATGCCAAAGGATGTTCCAATTCTTCCTTCAAGAAAATTAATTCAAGCAAATTCTAGCAATATGAATTAACTGGTTGTTCTTACTATTTTTATACGGTCGTTTCTAGAACTTCAATGTGTACAGATGTATACAGAGTACTAAGCAGTAGAGAGACCTTGCAGGAGAACTCGGTGTTCTGCACGGGAGGGTTCAGGGACACGCGAGAGCGAGGTGATGCAGTGTTTCTTTCTGGATCCCGGTAAGAAAGGCCCGACAAAAACCATCTTACTAAACCAGCTGTTTTAATAAGACGGAATAAGAAGAGGAATGCAGAGAGCAAGTAAATCTTCTGTCCCTTCAGACTTGGGGCACCCCACATCCGCAGGGCACGGGACAGCCCCCGGGTGGATCTCTTCCACGGCACGCCGCACGGATCCTCTCTGCGGGGAGGAGCAGACTATATTAATAACATATTGGCAGACGATCTGTGTTGGAGATCAGCGACTCCTTGACCACAGAGCCTTCGCAAGGCTCCCGAGGCACTTGCTCTGCCGTGAGATTTCCCGTATGGAACTTGTATTTGGTTATAGCAGGTGAAGGCATTCCAGATCTGTGCATAGGCCACCGAGTCATTTCGTAACTCCGGCAGTTAGCCTCCTCATACATAGCTCTGCACAGCAAGGAAAGTGCAGTTTGCTGTCAGTACACTGGTCCCAGCGTGATGGGGCTCTGGTTCTGGGGAAGATGCTTTTGTGATTCAAAGAGTATTTGCTGACAAAGAAAGAGAGCACAAGCGTAATGTGTACATTACACACAAATGTACTGTGCAGAATGTACAGTTCTGTATATAATATTCTGCTTTCTCTGGTGAAGGCTTCTCTGAAGTCAGATTCCTCTTTTTATTTTTTTTTTTTTCCCCCTGAGGGAATTAAACTGGGGCTAAAGCGACGTGCTTAGAATTGTCCCTGTTTTCCTTCTCCTCCAGTCTCCAAAAGAAACCCCAAACAAAACAACATACAGTCCTTTGACAAGGTTTCTGAATTTCTGCACAAACCCTCCCAATTTAGAAGCTGTAGCTGAGCTGTATAGCATTTCCTTAAAAGGGTGTCCAACCTGCAGATGTTGAGGATTTTCTGATGGATATGTCTTGATAGACTGAATACAAATGGTTATTACCCGTCTGTGAATAAAATTACATTGTATACCCAGCGCATTCCTTAGGCTTGAAATGGGCTGCGTGGTTTCTATGCTCCTCGTTAGACAGAGAAGGCTGAGGTATCGGGTAACGATGAAGTATGTTCCTTTTTATACATATACCTGCCTCTCTTGATACGCTTTGGCTGGGAACACCAGGGTTCATAGATGCTCTGAATTTCTGCTTCAGTACCGCTGTTCAGAAGTATGAAAAATTCCAAGGATGAGCTCAGCCCTGGATGTATAGCCTAGACCTAGGTCCGCTGCAGATTTTTGCCAGGGCTTGTTGCTATTCTTTGCATTGATCTAATTATAAAGCTTTGATTATCTTATTGATTTAGTGGAGCTGTGCCTGTGTCTGCCAGAGCTAAATTTGGCTCCGTGACTTCAGACTGAAACGACTGAACAGAGTCCTCCCAGGCTTGGCCAGAAGGTGATTCCCCTTTGACATTGCCACAAAGGTCCCAGTTTGATTATGCATCAATACATAGACTGCGCACAAAATGAACTGAATTGAGCCGAGGTTTTGTAAACTTTCCTAGATAATTAAGTCCGACATAGCACTTTGCCAGCAGCTGGCAAAACCAGCTGCTTTGGAGAAGAGATCAGCTCCAGTATTGACTTTATTCTTAAAAGGTGTGTGAATACGAACGTTTTTTCATGGAACAGGTAGCTTTCTCTTGTGTTGCTTTTTCCGTAGTATTATGGATTTTAAGTAGTTTACCAAGGCAAATGTCTAATGGCTTGTTTGGGGGGTTTTAAAAATCTTGTTAAATTGCTAATTTTATTGACCATTTAACAACTCATCACTTGGGTTAAAACACTTTAATACAGATGGGCACCCACTGATGACTTTCAAGCATGAAGTATAGATTGCTGCTATTTAGGGACACTATTTATTATCATTTTACAGACAAAACAATTCCAGGCAAACTAATCTAGATCATATAGTGAAGGGAAAAGTGGAGGTAAGGGAAGGACAGACAGTCTGTTGTACAAGCCAAACTGGCTGGCACTGGTGTGTTCAGAAAAATGGACATTTTGTCAACCCATTATCACGAAAGATGTTTCCAATTTTTGACCAGCTGTCTTACATGTCCTGCATTTTTGCAACCGTAAACAGCAGGCATACGGGTTAGACTTCAGATCAAGGAGCTTTTATGGCATTATTGTCACGCTCTGAGCGCAGATCCTTCTCCCTCCACCTCCTCACATAGAAGTAATACTGGGGAGATTGACATATGCCAAACTTGCCCACCCTGTTCCCTAAGGGAAGATCTGCATGATCAGTTAAGACACTCAAATGTAGATACAGTTATCTCTGTTGAAAATAGGAAAAAAGGAAACTCTTCAAACGTGGAATCGTATTCCCAAATCCAACTTGGATGGGGAGAAGGGAGATACGCTAGTGATTCAGCAATACTTTTCTATGGTGAATTTTTTTTATAAATGTAAAAAGCAGAATTTCTGTGGTTAGCACTTAAAAACAGAGCAGAATTATGCATTTAATTTTACTTTCCAATAAATTAAGGGCCTTTTAATGCAACTATTTGCACAGTGTTTGGTCACAAAACTGGTTTTGAGGGATGGTGAGCGGAGTCTTTTGTGGTGACTTTTTCTCCATACTCAAAGATAGATCAAAATAAATGTAGCTCTGAAATAGACATTTATTATGAATCGAGACAAAATCATCAGCAGGGGTAATGATTCAGGAAGACTGAGTGAAGGAACTGTCCCTGTGTGGTAGGAAACATATTGTCCAAGCCTTCATTTCATGTGACTATGGAATTTCAACAAACAATACCCGAGTGCCCACAAAGAGTCCCCCATGCTTCGCTCCGGTTTTCTCGGGATTTGTGCGTTTCCTCTTTTTTTTTTTTTTTTCTATCCCATGTGTAATTTGGGTATTTTTTAATGTACTGAGAGAATGGAAATGCAGTTGGAAGACTTTAGTGAAGATCCTTCATGTTTATTTGCAGTACAAATTTCTCTGGCGGTACGGAGGAAATTGAGACTCCTCGGTGACTTTAAAGGAGCAGGGAGCATTTGGAATTGAGGATTGCTGCTGTGTATTGCTGTTGGCAGGCCTGTCGCATGTTTTCTAACTCTTTGATTTGGCTGTGGTCCAAGATTGATTGTTCTTCATCACAGGGAGTCTTTCCATTACCTTCTACCAGTATTCGAGAAGGCTTTTTTAGACTTAGGAGTAAACGTGGCTCCTTCCGACAGCTATTAGTAGTGTGATAATCCATAGCCATGGACGTGCAGCTTTGGAAAGGTGTCACTATACGAATGAGTTTACTTGAAATTCAGATGTTCCTGGAAGAAAATAATATGCTATGTCTATGCTACCTATTGCATCTTTCAGTGAATGTTTAGGTAAATTTTTTCTTCAAAAATCATATTTCACAGCTAATGTGAATTGAATGAAATTTTTATGGCTACCAGCAGAGACCACTAAGCTCCGTTATTGTATAATCTGTAACTGAAGGAACCCTATCAAGGGCATAATTATCTGTCCTCTTTAATTAAACAGCAATACTGTGCACAAACACAACCACTAAAAAATAGCCCTGTAAAGAACCAGTACAGTTTGTATTAGTGTTCTCATGGCTTCCCATGAAATGATCTTCCAATCTCATTAACATACTGAAAGAGAATAGTTATTCTGTTGAAGTTAGGAAGTTGCGTAGTTTTCTTGAATAGATTAAGTTGTGCATACTATTCATACAGTGGTACTGCATAGCAGAGTTAATGAAGCTGTTAGCATGATCTGTCATGCCAGAAAAGATCCTGAAAATAATTAGAAAGTGACTGTGAATATTTAGATAAGGTACATGTTAGATATGCCGCATTCTCTTGTAGAAGATACAAGTTTGCATTTAAAAATATTCAATGTCCTCTAGCAACTGCTATACTTAAGTCAGAAATATGCTCTCCCAATGTCATCCTATTTTAGCAAAAGGCACGAGCTTTTATGATACACTGCTTATCAGGTGCATACAGTATTCATTAAAAAAAAACCAAGAAAACACAAATTTTATATTGTCACTGTCATAAGAGAGCTGGCAGCATATTTTTCCAAATGGATTTGGTAAGTGCATGTCTATCAACTGAACACATTTTTTATCATGTATGTAAATGAAAGACTGTGGAAAAAAGAGACAAAAGCACATTTTAGATGGGCAGTATGTGCATCAGCTAATGGGGATGTGTAGGTTAAACTGAAAAAAATGAAAATATAATAAGAAGGGAAATTAAGGTTGGTGCAGGAATAACAAATTTTAATAATATGTGTTTAGAATGTTGGTTCCGTTAATGATGACAAATGGCAAGGGGTGTTTTCATTATCTGCAAGTTCAGATTACCTTATCACAATCTAATGGGGAAAAAAGCAAATTGGTGAATATCATTACATCTTTTCATTGCTTTGCCTCTAACCACAGAGAGAAATTGTAGTTAACTTGCTACATGCATCTCAGGATTATTTACTTAAAGTTGCTTAGGGATACATGAAGATTTCAGAAAGCTACTTAATGTGGGTACTTTGGAGTAAACAATTAATTAGGCCATTTCCTGTTTAGAAGGTAGACATTAAAAATACATTGTAGGATTAAGTTTTACATAATAGTGAAACAGCTTAACTTCCCTGAAAGAAACGCTCACTTTCCAGAATTAAATGAAATGCAAACCACGGTGAAATTCTTGACGACTGTGAAACTCGGCCCTTTGTGGTCAGTATTTTATTGATTTTAATTTATTTTAAGATTATTCCTCTTTTCCTACTGTAAAACAGCATAAAAAAGCTAATCTTGCAGGAGGCGTTCCATTATCAAAATGTAATGCTCCCAGGATTGCGGTATGCGTGCTGGAGAACTTTCTCATGGTGTGGTAAGATGATCACATGTGATTGTGTTAACGCTGGTTTTTTAGTTAGCCATCCCGTGTCTACCTTACAGTAAATGATCTCCGGCCTTCTGCGGCGCAAAGAATGCGGCCCCACACAGCTGGACAAAACTTAAGGTCATTTTAGAGATTGTTACGTACAAGTTAGGCAAAGGGTAACCAGGGAGAAAACAGGGTGGTTTGGGGCTTGTGGTCAGAATTCTGCTCCAGCTCTGTTTTGTACAAGTGGGTTTTGAGCTTTAGCGTATCTCAGTGTTACGTCCCTTTTGTTAAACAGTTACAAAGACACTGCCCTAAAGAACAACAGGACACTCATCCATCGGTTCTTCCTTATTCAGAACTCTGTTTTTCTTTGAGTTGGAGTAAGTGGGTAAAAAGCCCTGGAAGAGGGAAAGGCCTGAATACCTAAATAAAAACTATAAATAAAAAAATACTGATATGTTAATATCCAAATCTTTTATATTCCTCTTGCTGTTCCAAGGAGAGTTTGCTCAATGCAAACAGATAATTCCTGATCAATGGATAAGTTGTAGGATAACCACGTGGCACTAAACAAAACTAATTAAAAAGAAGCAAAGGTCATTTTGTGTAGCATCCTACAGGTACAGTGAAGATAAATACACAGGAAATTAAATTTGTGAGGCGAGTTTCATATATTCACCTACACCAGCAATTTTGGGTTTTTATGACGGCAAAGGAACGCTTCAGTAGCCCAGTAAATGCAATATTGCCTGTACTAGGAACAGCCCACAGGCTTTGTACTGAAGTCACGGACCGTCCAAACTGGAGTTTGTCAAGCTTGCTTTGTCTGAACTTGTCTTCAACTGCCCGGAGTTTTGTTTTGCCTTGTTAAGGTGTCATAGCAATTTTCCGAACTGTCAGCAGGCTATGCCTAATTTGTTTTACTTTTCACATACTCATAAGGGTTGGAAGAGGGTGGTCTAGTCAGCTAGAGCAGGTTGCTTAGGATGGCATCCAGGCAAGTGTTTAATATCTCCAAGGACGGAAACTCCACAGATGCTCTGGGGAACTTGCTTCACCCTTCCAGTAAAAAGTTTTGGGTTACGTTTTAGTGGAATTTCCTGTATTTCATTTTGTTCCTATTGCCTCTTGTCCGGTCACTGGCTACCTCTGAGAAGAGTCTGGCTCTGACCCCTACTCCTCTCAGTAGACGTTTGCGTACATTGGTAAGATCCCCTCTGAGCCTTCTCTTCTGTAGGCTGGGCAGTCTGAGCTCTTTCAGCCCTTCCTTGTATCACAGATGCTTCAGTCCCTTCATCATCTTTTGGGGCCTGGACTCCCTCCAGTACGTCTGTATCTCTCTTGTACTGGGGCGCTGAGAGCTGGACCCAGCACTCTAGACGTGAGCTCACCAGTCATTTTTACGTAGATAGTAGCAATAAGTAGTTACTCTGTGTAGACTGAAATATTTATGGTTGTATGATGAAGATGTAGTGGAGGAATGTAGTGTGGAGGAATACAGTCATGGTATTATAGCCAACTCCTTTCAAGGGGGGACATAAGATACAGTGTAGAGTAGTACAGACATGGGATGGTAGGAAAAGGGAAGAGGCTGGCACTGTAGTTAGCAATGGTCAGGTAAAGAAATACAGATACGGAACTGAGTACCACCAGCTTTAGGACAACAAAGAAAACAGACTACCATCCAACTTACGTAAAGCTGCCTTACATAGTACATTTGGATGTAATGTCCCCTTGCATACCAATGGACAAAGATGGAGGTGCAAAAATGTGTTAGCAAATACCGAAAAATGACCCAAAGCGTATCCTAGCGTGAGGAGGAAGAAGGAATCATCGGCATCATACTCCTCTCAGAGAAGGGGACTCGGGATGCCGAGGAGTCACAGTATGCCTCGTGGTTGTACTTAGCTTTTAAGAGAAGGCAGCTGTATATGTCACAAGCTTCTCTGCATTTTGGGAGAAGGGCTTTGAAGAGCTTTTTTTAAAATGTATACTCCTTACAGGATAATACCACATTGTTTATCTCATAAAAAAGTTTTAAAACCCCTGAAATAAAAAATGTTAAATGAAATAAAAAGAAAAATAAACTAAGTAAAGGACAAAGGCTAATAATACAAAAGAATAAGCATGGAGTTTAAAGTTGTTATAAACTGATCCCCTATATTTAAATTAAAATTGGGGAGGGTGATGGGTATTGTAAATGGTGTAATTTCTACTACATTTTTCTTTTTCCCTCTGTTAAATTCTGATCTCAGCTAAATACTGTCTCTGAGCCATCCGGAATGAGGTTGTCCCTGTTGTTTTGTACGCAACAGTTGATTATGACAGACTGTGATTGAACAGCAGCTATCACAGCAGATGTGGAAATATCATCCTGCACAATATAAGTGATTAAAATAAAAATAGCTAATGCCATCCTTGTACTCATACCCCAGTCAAGTCTTTTCCCCTGATGTTCTGCTTACTACGGAACATTTCACTGCAGTCTGCTTTTTTAGAAACAAAGGCGCAGAAGTGAGATCCCTAAAGAAAAATGCTGTGTGAACTGAAAAATCCTTAGAGCTGCCTCCATCCGGATGAAGGGAAAAAATGGCGGTGGCTTTAATAGCTAAGTATATGAAAGTATAAGGAAATTTGCAGAGAGAAGCAAGAAGGATACTGCTGTCTTTGAAGCCATACAAGGCACAAATATCCATTACTTATAATATTCATCACTGTAGAATAAATTATGATGGAGGAACTGGATAGGGGAACCATGAAAATTAAAATATGTCAACTCAGACTGAACAGTAAACATATGCTACAGATAATAAGGAATATGATTCCTCTGTTGTCCTAAAAAATGGGAAATAAAAGAAAGAAAATGCACTAGTATATTAAAAAGGTTAAAGACTCAGTTTTTTAGGGGTAACACATGGTAAACACAGCAATTGAATTATATCAGAGGGTATCCATTCCACGCGGTGAAATATATTATGCAAAGGCTTTTGACCTTTAGGAAAATATGTTGATGACTTTCCTCTGCATACAGAAAAATGTCAGCATAGGTGTAAATAAATGTCATTAACTTTGTTTTTGTATTCTGAGTATATCCACAAGGACCAAGATGAGCTGGTATTCAGACACCTGAATGGAGAGCATTCGAACTGCTCATTAACCCTCGTAGCTCACTTGACTGCGCAGGCTGTCTCAGAGATGTCAGCCTCCCGCATCTCCAAGGAAAGGGGTTCTTCCCAGGTTTCTACAAAATGAGGATGCATACCGTCTTCCTACTAAAACTGCCTGCATGTCATGTATTCATACCATCTTTTGAAGAACTGCTTTCCCAGGGGCCTGAAAAAGTCCAGTTTCCATTTTCTGTTTTATCAAATGAAACATACGTGTATGAAAATCAGAAAATGTAGAAACAGCACTGTTTGCTTTGATATAGGAATACGTGTCCGTATCCTCCACCATTTAGTGGATGCATTTTGAGGCCAAAACCTCTTGTTTGAACGTTTCATGTTTCAGAGTATTGCCCTATTCTAAGCAATAGGTTACAGTCCAGTTAATAGAAAGTAATGCTCCTCCATAAACTGAATACCTGGAACATTTCCCTGATCTACATTTCCATCTGTTCTCCAGTTGCTTTCACCAAAGGGAGAAGGGAAATTTAGTGCTCTTAATATGCTGGGGAGAGAAGGTGATGGTAGTTCTTAAGGAAGCTGAGCCACAGTCTGTCCTGCTGTTCCAAATGCGTCTGTCTCAGTCCAAGCAGGGCAGTTCAGAAATACCTTATTTCAAGAATCTGCTAATGCTCCTATATATTTTCACCATTTTAAATTTTGAAAATATGATCCATTTCATTATTCAGTGATACACTATAGTCGGGGAACATAAGAATATTTCCTCCCTCCTGAAACAGAGTTAATATTGGTATGCAACTTTTCAATGTTTTAAAAATTTTTTTTTTTTGTTTCTTCGTTTTACAGGAGTGTTTCTGAGAGTAAATGCTAGTGCTTTAATAATAGCAATGAGCAGAAATAAATGCCTGCAGGCAACTTAGGTTTCATCAGTATTTTCATACAATTTAATGATGATTGATTGCATAAATTGTTGGGAATTGCAGGCACTCGGCATATTTAAAAATTAGGTCACTTGTATAGCTGTAGAAGCCAAATTTAAGCATCCAAGCTGAAGAAAAATTCATCAGGGTGCTTAATTAAGTCTTGCATACTCGCTTGTCCTGGAAAACTGGATGCTCAAAGGGTGTTCCGTAGGTGCCTCCCTCTTGTTCAGAGCTTTGATGTCAGTAGCAGTACAGACATCAGTAAGCAAAGTCATAACAGTAAGTGTCTGCAGAACTGAATCCATCGTAGAAATCCCCTAAAGTGCATCAGATTGTACCGGGGCTCATCATTCTGCTCCTTTCTGATACATCTCGGTAACTTTCAGCATGCTGCCCTGACATCCTACACCGTTACGTTATGAATCTGCTTAAATACTCCATGAGTTTGTTGGCAGAACTATGTAGGGATTTTTTTTTTCTTCATTAGCTCATTGACACATTTTGGGCTGTACTATAGAGAAATTAATAAGGGACTTAATGATGGAAGACTTTATAATAGCTACTTTGTAGCCATTTATAAATTGTTATGCCTTTCAGTGTATGATTCAATACAAATTTAGGTTTTAAATGTATTATGAAAAAACGTTTTCCTATACCAACTTGATTTTCAGCCATTAATAACCAAACTATTCACTCTACATCAAGAGCAATTTCTGCTGTGAACACGGTGGCTCTGGAAATGGTGCATTTTACCTTTGCGCTCCATGTACATCAGGAAGCCTACACAGTTTTGGAGTGGACAAAACCAATAGAAGTATGCTGTCCAGGAATATTTTTCTATCAGGTCTATAAGGGAGTCAAAATCACTAGTCAGTATGATGTAGTAATACTAGATGTTGCTTGGAGGATAAGGAGATGGAAGTGGAGAGAATGAGAAGTTGATTTGACCCTGTGGGACAATCTGTCACATGTGCTTATCAATGTGTGTGTATGTGCATATATATACACATATATACATATGTACACGTATGCATATGCGGCTGTGGGTGAAAGGTACTAGTGTATGTGCAAAACCACTCAAATACATCAATAATCACTGATCTTTCCGAAACTTCTACCTTTTAATGAATGCTGTTATAAATATGCTTAATTCTAAAGTGTACAGTACTTAGTATGACTTGTAAAACAAGGTTGAGGGATGTATCACTATCTTTTTCTTCAAGGGTCGTAAGACTTTGGTCTTTGTTATGTCATTTGGTTGTCCTGAAGTAAATTATTTACGTTGGCTTAAGAACCTACTTGAGAAATATTGCTAACTGATACTGCTTAGCGACATTGACAGTGACTCTGCCAAACTGTACAGCAAACCTGGTTTTGAAAATAACGTAGGCTGGTTTTTTTTAGAGTTTAAATTATTGGTTGAGGAGAAATCTTTAAAGGTTTTAGAGTATGGATTTGATTCAACGTCAGAAAGTCAACCCTGGCTGAATTTTTTGGTGTACAACCAAGCTGCAAGTTGCATGCTTGAAGAAAACTTTAGAGAATTTGCTTTAATGAATGCTGTGTGACTATCCCGATAACCAGAGCAGATTGGATCGGTAGAGTTCAGTGCTGTATTCCTCACTATTTTGATTCAGAGAATTTCAAGTACACAGTGGAAAAATTTTAAGAAGGGAGTAAGCGTCAAGGTTTATAAGAATATTACATTTTATCCTTCCTTTCAGTTTTCAGAGCTCAAAGGTGCCGCTGCAGAATATGACAAATCAATCTGTAGGTTAGAAATAATCCCAAAGTGTTCAGTGAAGCTGAACCTCCACGCAGGACTGCTGGTGAGGAACATGTTCTACCATTCCCTGCCTGGTTACAGAACTGCACTGTACTCATACAGGAGAGGCGCTGGCTGTGATAGCTTCTATTTTTGAGCTGGTTCAGATTTTTTTTTTTTATAAGATACTCGTCTGTTGGAAAAAAAAAATCAGTTCATCAAAATCGAAACCTTTCTCAAGAAAAGGTCAGCTTTAGCGAATGTTCTCCCTTTAGGAAACAGTATCAAAAAGTATAGAAACTGCTCTTGTCAAACTATAGCAGCCTTAAAATAAGTACCTGGTGAGAATTTAATTTTGAAATTCAAGTGAACGTGTAATAAAGTACAAACATTTTAGAATTAGCCGAGTATTCTCCTATTAGATACAGAATTTTGTTTTATTAGTTCTCAGAAATGTCACATTTTCACTATTCTCTGTTGTGCAGGCTTTCCCTTTTTCAGTTTCCTAAGTATCTTTGTAATTTTCCAGATATATTACAGCTGGAAGGATCCAAGTTTGGTAAAATATCAGGCACAGAAAATAGGATACCTACCTAGGGATGTGGCTTACTGGAAATATATCAAGCGTGCTTCATTCCCTTTTTGGCACTGGGTAAAATCTCTTCTATACCGGGTCATATACAGTAATGATTGTTGTTCAGTATTGCGTTTAATTACTGTTCAGTAACGTATGTGTAACATCTGTGATGGATTTGTGTTCTTCTCCTGTCTTGTAAGATCTAGAACAGAGGAAAGGTGTTTGATGTTTTTAGGAATAGTTCTGATTTTTCTTAATTTGAGTTCAAAGTATTTGGTATAGAAAGCAGGGTTAGGGAAAACAGTCCTGAGCTGGGAGTGGAAAATAAGAAAGCTTGTTTCTCCAGTCCAAGACAAAATTGCTTTAGTTTTAGACCCAACTGGAAGAAGCTAACAACTATCACACAGATGAATGTAACCGTTTGAAGGAGTTCCCTCGCACCGGAGGAGAACAGTATGGCAACTTGAATCATAATCTTGAGTTTTAAGTAGCTTTTCAAGTCTCTTGAACCAGGAGCGCAAGGATATTGGAAGATGAAGGATAAAGCCTGGAACTTGATTCAAAGCAGAGGAGATGGCTGAGATGTCCGGTACTGTACTTTCCTGCGGCAGAAAGTGTAGAAAGCTTTATCTCAAGGACTGTACCATGGCTGTAGACTAAGGAAGAAATGATGAAAGCATGAATAATGAAAACTAAAAGAGGAGGCTCACAGTACGTAGCTCATTTCATCAGTACCACGCCTCAAGAAATTATTTCACAGAAACTCGTGAGGAAGAGGGGGGAAATCGGGCTGATGCAAGACTCTCAAAGAGTTTGATGGACGTCAGCTACAAGCTCAAACTACTGTTTTGAATGATCTTTCTGTCTGTGTTAGCTGTTACACTTTATAATTACGAAGAGGAACAGGAAAGATAACAATGAAGGGTCTGGGATTTGTTTAGGGGGTTGGAACTTTTTAATAAAAATAACATTGACAAACAATCTCTAAAGGAACCATTCAGGTATCATCTGGTGTGCAGCCGAACCAAAATTACGGGTTCTTGGAGACCTTGAGGTTTAATTCTTTCTAATGCATTTAATACTATTCTACAGCTGTCTAAGAGTAAAAGGGCTATAAGGATTGGAAGGAGCTGACAAGTGCAGACAGGAATGTGTAACTGTGAAACTTGCTGATTAGAAGACACTTTTTCACACTGAGAACAATGCGATATCATGTACTTTCAAGCTGTCAAAATACAAGTTCTTGCAGCTGAGTGCCAGATGCAATTTTGTAAGAATAGGCTCAAAAGGAATGAAGTCTTCTTGTAAGTCATGCTTGTACAACTAGACAAATGCTCTTGATATCTTGATTTTTATTTGTTTTGCACCAGAGAGGAAAAAGGACATTTAAGAAATTATCATCTTTATTGTACGAGGGTTTTTTTTCCTCAAAACCTTTTACTCTGCTACTGTACATCTGCTTCCTGTAGCATAAATTTGTGAACAGAAATGGTTTGGAAAACCACTGCCATACTAGATTAATAATGAAAACTTAAAATCACAGATTTAATAGAAGAACTTTTCCTTTAAATACTAACTAACTACTTAATAGGTTTGCCTTGGTAAATACCATTTAATCACAAATTAAATGCATGTTCCCACACATTAATAGATAATTATGGGTAATATAGTAGACCCAAAAGTAATTACCTTCAACAAGAGTAGAGCTTGTAGAAGACAAAACTAATCATGTATTTACATGTAACATGCATTCTGTATTAATCTTCTTCCACTACCTACTACTTAACTTGGAAAAAAATGATCAATGATTTCCATGCAAGAAAGGACTAACTCAATACCTTGCCCCTATAAAAGAAGCATTATAGATTTGTTTGGTTATAAATTCACTAAACAGAAAAATTAAGAAGGCAAATGAAGCATACAGCCAAATTAAAACGAACTGTGGGAAAATCATTAAAAATTAATGTGCCTTAAATTTCATTCTAAGTTATTTAGCACTCATGGTACTTTTATTGTTAATTCAGGAAAACAAACAGGTGAACCAGGAAGAATACAGGCTTTATTTTACCTTAAATGACATGGTGATACAAAAGAAGCAGCATTCAAACATGCTCTGTTATTGGGAGTTGGTAACAAGGCATGATGCAGTATCAAGATATTATGACAAATCCAAGCCTGAACAGATGCCTTAAATGTTTTCATTATTAAAAAGTGCACATCTTATGCCAACTTCTGAAGACAAGATTGGATTTTCAGGTGCTGTATGAATACTAGCAGCAGTGCGCACGCTTTCAAATATCTGTTATAAAACTTAGAATTGCAACCATCAGTGTCAGTTCTTTTTTGTTTCAAGCGTTTTTACAAATGATTTCTAAATGTATTCATTGAACTTTGGGGAAAATAAACAATTCTGGAAACGCTGCAGATATATGAGGCTGAAGGTCCATGACAAAATGGCTGTGTCCTCCTATGCTTAGGTTTTAAAATCAATTCTAGTTTCAGAAATCTTATTTATGCAGTATCCTCTTATGTATTTATCTTACTTGTGGCCACAATATGTAAATGCTCCAAATCTTTTTCTTAATTTCTCTACCTACGCTCAACCTTGATGATATTTTGTTTCTTATTCATCAAGTCTGGGTATTTAAAAAGGTGCCAGGAGCCTGTTTAACAAAAAGATTTGGGTCTTCAGTCAGTGAGACGGTGAGACAAGAGACAGTGTTGGAAGTTGGCACTGATTTTTAATACTCATACCTGGCAGGAAAATCATCCAGCCTGGAGACATGGAAGGACCAGTACGCTCAATGCATTAAATAACTGGCCAGTCTGTCTGAGAGTGCTGATGACTTTTCGCTCTTCTGCCTCAGAGGGCATTGCTTTTCCTGTTCCTCAGAGAATTTAGCTACTGCTCTGAAAGGATGTTGTGAAACAACGTACACTAAAACTCCACAAGGTTTCATGACCTGCCTGGATTCTTTGCCTTTCCTCCATACTCGGATAGTCACCTTTCATTCACAGTTGGCAAGGAAATGATGGTGCCCCCTGATGCTACCCTGGTCGATTCGCCAGTTCCCTGATGGGTATTTAATCCAAGCCAAGACCGCAGGCTTTCATCTAACGCTTACAATAGGAGTGATGGAGAAACTCATTTTTTGTTAGTATCTTCCTTCCTTGGCATTATTGACCGCTACTGCAGTAAAGCTCATGGGGAGGAAGCAAAGATTTAGCAAGCTGGCATCTGAAATTGGATGTTCCCTCCATGAGGAGCACAGGATCACTGTCAGCTTTTTTATTGTCTCACTAGACCATCAGTGTGCCCACTTCTTTCGCCTGATAGTTTCATGGAATTGTATGGTAATTTGGGCTGGAGAAAACCTCTGAAGGTCTTCTTGATCCAACCCCCCCCTCAGAGGTGGGACAACTCTGAGGTTAAATCAGATTGTTTGAGAGTTAAAATTTGAAAATTGCCACCGAAGGAGATTTGATAACCTCTTTGGGTGATTTGTTCCGGTGTTTGTCTATCTTCACGGTGATTTTTTTACTAATATCATCGGACTTCCCTGTGCTGGAACTTCTGCATGTGGCCCATGGGTCTTGCAGTGTGAATGTCAGATAAAACCCTGCCTGTTTATTTTGAATTAAGGTTGTCTTGCTTCTTGGGGAAGGAAGAAAATTTTAGTTAAAAATGGCTTCTATATTATTTTGCATTGTGTAAGACAAGAGTGGGAAGAAATGCACTGCTGTGACCTCATAGCTGCTCCTGACAGCTATCACAGATATCTGAACTCCCTAATATCCTACAAGCCTGTAGGTGTCTTCACTGATAGAAAGGCAATGCCTGTATCAAAATACAGACCAGCTGATTTTTCTCGTCTAATTACAGTACATTGAATCAGTCATATGTAAGTTTTTGTAAACAAATCTTTTGGCAAGGAATTTGCCGCACCGTGGGTAATGTTTATGTGGTTTTAGTTATTTTACGAATTTTGTTCTTTCTATAAATACACTTAATAAGGGGTAAAACTTCTCAGGTCTTTCTCTACGGGCTGCATCACTGAATCATTCAAACTGACCTGTATTGATTGATTTGTACTTGTGGCAGCATGAACATTTTTATTTGTCCCTCCATCCAGTTCTGTCTTTTTTACTCCTGCAGAATTACTGTGTGACCTTTGTGTGTACTGGGAAAACTGACTGCCCACTCTTGGGTTGATGTGAATTGTTGGTACTGGAACACTGTGCTCTCAGCTGTGAAGATCTTATCACAGCCATCAAGCTTTTTTGAATGTTGATGTGGTAAACACAATGCTTGATATGTCTCAGAAAAATAGAAGATCCTTTGTGAAACATTTACACTTGGGTTCTTCTTTCCCTCGTCTGCAGAAGTTCAGGAGATTCATTGAGTCATAGTGGCTCCTCCAAGGAATAATAATAAACGAAGTCGCTTTTTCCCTATCAGAGAACTGGGAAAGTTATCAGACGTGACTCTGTAATTACAGACTCTGATGCAGTGCCATCAAATCAGATGCCTCTGACACCAGTTTTCTTTCGTTCATCAAATTAAATATCTAGAAAACATACAATCTAGTGGAAATTTAAAATAGTATTAGTTCCTCTTCAGTGATCAAAACAGTAGCAATCATTGTCTTTTAAAAAGACAAGTGGGTTTACACTTCAATTTTATGAGGGATTTTTCAGCTTTTGCTTCACGGTTTCCCAGCCTACCACATTTCCACAGCTACGTTTTGGCTCTCTTACACCGGAAGGCTGTTTTCACTTCTAGGAAAGCTATTCCTGTCTCTATTTGCCACTATTAATGTCACATTTTACTATAATATAATTCTTTGTGTTAAAGGTTTGACTTTACTCTTTCATTGCATTTCTTACTGAAGTCTGGGAAGACCTTTTTAATTTGATGGCCAGTTGCACTTTTTTTCGCAACCGTGAGGTTGAAAACACTATGTAACAAAGGACTTGCTCGTGCTTTGTGATGATGTATCACTACGGATGGAAGGATGAGACGAGCTTTGTCTGAAAACATTTTCCATTGGAAGGTTCGTATAGGATGGAAATTGGAAAGGTCCTTGGATTTAGATCTGGTTTACAGTTGCAAATTTGACTTGCCAAGCACTGTACATCTTTTCACGTTTCCGTCTTGGTGTCCCCATCTATAGAGGAGAGAGAACATTTTAACCCTTGTAGGAGATGCTTGGATAAAGACTGTTATCCTGTTACGTTCTGAGAGCAGTAACAATAACATCCTAGAACCATAGCAGAAAAGATAGAATTGTTAGAATTTACCATTTATTTGTAATGATAATTTATTGCTAAAATTAACGTATTTTGAATATCCATGCCAAACTTTCCTGCCATTTTTCATATTTAATCAACTGGCGTGACTTTAGGAAGCTTTCTGTAAATGTGAATAAGCATAATGCCTGCAGGAACTGGATTTAATTTGGTATACTGTATATGAGTACTTGCCTTGTGCAAATACAGTCAGTCTATCATATGGAAATATTTTTAAATCGTTTTTGGTAAATACTGTTGTCATTTAAATAGTTAACTGTACACACCTTTTGCACCTGTATGGAAGAAAATAAAATTGTAATAATTCCGTTTTAAATTTCAGAATAAAGAAGAAAGAAAATTAATAAGGTATTTATAAAGAAAATTAATGTTTGGAATCCATGGCATTTTCAGACCAAACACTTTCTCTTTCGAGTGTCAAAAGTGGTGCTTTTGCAATTGCCATAGAATGGAATAGATAGCCACATTTATTTTTTCTTCAACTTTCAAAAATAAGCTATACTGATGCTCGCCAGTCAGGGATGTTAACAGGCAGAAATAGCACATGGACTATCAGGCTGCTTAATACAGAACATGATTGCTGCTCACTTTTCTAATAACTTAGTGTTGTTATCTCCTTTTTGAGTATAAGTAGAGCATTAAATCACTTCCGTTTTTATGCGGTTCACATCAAAATACCAACAGTAGTATTCTGTCTGGCTCCAAGTCTTTTGATATCTGATTTTTCCAAAGCTTATTCAATTCTTTGTTTAGAAACCTATTACCAACCAAATGTTTAGAATGTTTTTATCTCTGGTTATATCATGCTTCTTCCTCAATGACATAAGTTATTCATTACTACTCGCAACATCTCATATCTCTTAGAAGATAGGTTTTTACATGGCTCCAACACAACAATTATTTTTCCCTGTAGCTCTGTTCAATTCATCATGAAGACTTATCCACCTTAGTGTTGTACAGTAATTGCTCAGATATTTTTTTAATGTGTTCTGCACTTTCTCAAGATTCCAAGAAAGGACGTTATAAATCAAAGATTTGCATAGAGGTTTTGTTGTTTGGTTTGGCTTTTTTTCTATCTTGGGCTAGTGTTTAAATTGCATCTCTTTATTTTTTTACATATCCTTGCTCATTTTTCTAAAATAAGTAAATAGACAACATATTCCCAGGTGTTAGATGTGCATTTTGCTGGCTATCACTGAGCTAGAACCACTTTCTGAAAAGCAGGTAAATCCTTTGTGGTAACGCCAGTCCCACCACAAATATCAAATAGAGCCTGCATCATCTTGTGGAAGATTTGAGTATGGTGAAGAAATGTATAGTAATTCTCTTCGGGTCTTGCATTGTTTGTAAAAACTGTTGTTAAATGAATGAGGACGAAGGATTGAACACGTGAGGATGTGTTTTTTCTTTTTTTCACATATACTAACAAACCACACTTGAGAGGTGCACAGTTTTTGTAGGTCCTTTTAATATTCCAGAGTGGGTCTTTCTTAGAAAAGGGTTCTAACACTTAACCTCTTGGAAACCATGGTAATTATGTCTACATTGACTGATTTCACAGTGGTAAGCACAGGAGCGTATTCATCGATTACAGTCCATCCAACTTCAGAGTTTCCTTAGTAGCTTAGGAGAATTGCCAGGTTTGTAAATAGTTGCTATTTCTCATTAATGGCAGTCAGTTATCGACGGTGGTCATTTTGGACCCACCTGTGACATAAGCAAATACTTATTTCCGAAAGGAAATAGGTAACTTGCAAAAAAAACCAAACACCTTGAATAAGATGCCCTCATTCCCTGTACAGGAATCTGGCTAAAAGACTTTTTCTTACCACACATAATCTAATCACATTCCCATGACGGTGTCTCTTAGTTTGTTTTGCTGTAGTATTTAACGTTATATGACTGGCAGACTTTAAAGGTTTTCGAGTTACTTGCTTTTCTAGGCACTTCGTATTATGGTAACATAAATCTTTAAATGTTAACTTACTTGCCACTATCGTTCTTTCACATTTTTATCCTCAAAAATTTTATTGCTGTCTTCTCTTCTTGTGACTGTCTTTAAAAACCCATTTTGAGTTCAGATGTTTTCCTGATGCCTTACATTATGTGGCCCCCTGCTGTCTCGTAGTGCTGCAAGAAACCCAAGGTAATCACTGCAGAACGTGCAGTAACAGTTAATAGCAATCAAAAGAGAATCAATGTGTGTATTTTTGCTTTCAGATGTCTAGCTTGGTTTTCTTCTGTTTGTTTTGTGAGGGAACTTATTAGAAACATATATACATTTATTGATTCAGCTGCCAAGGCTAGGCGTAAGATGATGAATAAGCCTGAATAAGGAAAATCACTTTAAGTGGCTAAGAGGAGAGTTAAGAAGGTCAAGCAGGCAGAAAACCTGTTGTAGGGATTTCCTCGTAAGTATAGGCGTCTCCTCTGCTTTTGATTAGAACCGGTATTTTGGCTTTCTGCTACACTATGGCTTGTGTAACGGCCGCCCTCATCAGAGTAATTTGACTGATATTCTTACTGGCCTTTGCTGCCCTGCTGTAATAAATGTTAACTTGCATGAGACGCTGAGGTAAGTCATTTGCTCTTCTGCGCCTGCAGAGCAGCGTGTTAGCCAAGGATGATACTTAGCCAAACATTAGCGGCTTCGTTACCTCCTTGCAGGGATTAACTTCATTGCTACATCAGAAAGGTTTTCCATTTTTTCTTTGTGTTTTAGAGTCAATGGTAAAATCAGAAAACCGTTAAACACAGTCACTCTCCAGTTTTTTCAGTACATGAGAACATCACCACTGTTAACACATCACTGTCCTCCTTTTTTTCTTACTGAGGGAATAAAATGACCCTTTTCAACTACATTTCCCCTCTGCTTCAGCTTTACTATTCCTGCAGAATTAAATCACCATATCAGGTAAAGCAGTTCAATAATACCCTTTTTTAAATAGGTCAACTTTAGACTTATTTTTCCGCAGGCATGAAGAAGAGGTATAAATGACACTAGATCTCCAACACCGGTAGCCTGTAGCTAATTAAAATTAATTGCAAGTTTAACAGATATTCTAAGTTATATGCATAAAATTGACAAGAGCGATAAAAAATAGAACGTTAAACTCATAGTTTAGTACTAAATTGCATCTAGGGAGATTAAAAAGATATATCCATGTAGATGTAGATATTTGTATTTATGAACAGTGGGATACTAGGAAATTGAAATGGAGACAGAAAATGGATAGCCTAAAAATAATTATAACCAAACATAGGGTTTTTTTTGTAAAATTCAGAAACCCAAAGGAAAATAATTTATGTGGAGATTAGAGGAACAGCTGAAAGCGATCAAGATACGAGTCTTCAGGTGGTAGAGCCAGTAGCAGTATTTGCTCAGGGCAGCGCTTCTGACCATGTATCTCCAAAGTAGTCTGAAGCTTGGTAAATGAGAAGGGAAAATTAATGATCCTTTACACCTGACTACAGCCCAGTTCTGCAGGTAGGGTAATTCCTGCAGAATTCTGTTGTAATTCTGGTTTAATCTATAGGTGCTTACAGAATCCCTGCTAGCAATTGCAATAGGATTTTAGTCTTTGTGCTCCATTTTGCGTTACGCATTTATACCGACTGTGGTTGATGCTCTTGTAGAAATTCTGTTATACCTTACACACTACCTGTCCCAAAAAAGAGTAAGGAAAGGGAAAAAACTTTGCAGAAAACTGGGGATGATCTACAGGTTGACCTTAGTTATTTTTTCCTTAACTTAGAATTTGGGCATAGTCCTGTGTATGTTAATTTGGAATACAGAGTATCTGGGACCTACATGCAATTTAGAAATAATTACTAGATCTTCAGTAAGCTGCTCACTAGAGGTTAGAGTGCTGGCAAACAAGTTTTAGAATGCTGCTGCTCGTCCTGTTGGGATTGCAATGAAAAGTGCGGCTAACTAATCTAACAAATGCTGTCACTAAGCCACTGCTCCAAAAGCAAGTGAAATCGAAGCAACAAAACTCCCCCATACATCAAGGTTTAAAGGAAGATTACTGCTACGTCATTTCCAGAGGTTGAAGTTTTGTGTATGAGCTAAACTTTAACCACCAAGGAGAGGTGTTTCACTCGCTGTTTAGTAACACTGCCCTCCCCATCTCAGCGCCCTTGAGTGCTCTAAGGCTTCAATGATTGAGGAATTCCGTTGTCCACTTTCTGTGGAAATTATCATAATGTCATTGCTAATAGTGCCATATAATTGTAACCAAATGCTGAAAAACAATCTATAGGGAAATAAGCATCCCCTGAAGAAGACTACTGCCTTCTACCTGCTTGTGAATGAAATAATCCATTATCTGAGATTCCTGCAACTAACTGCTGTTTAAGAATGAACATTTAAATCTGCATCAGGGCACAGTAAGATTTTCTGTATAAAATTGCTCTCTTGGGATAGTAGTTGGGAACATTGCTAGCCTTTTAGCAAGCGAAGTGACAAAAGAATGGCCTAAAATTTAGAAACTTCTTGGAAATAAATGCTAGTGTTTTTAAGAATAAGGAGTTTGTTTTCTATTCTGCCACAGTGTGATACCTTAGCATATGACCTCTATCAGCTCTAAACTAATCTTGCTTTAAATCACCACATTTAATATTTGAATTTTTTTCTACCCTTTTCTGAATCCCACATTCCAATAGCCACTAATACAGTCACTGACTATTAAGTGGCATCCATTGTTATGTGTTTCATATACCCCATTCATTGTACTCCATGTTCATAAAATGTCTATCTTGTGTCAGGGTTTAAACATGAATTTTATTTATTATAGTTAGAAGGTCACAGCCTGTGTGATCAACAAAAAAAACCCTGAACAATGTAATGTTTCTTAAGGTGTCTGTATAATATCATGCTGGTTTTGTTTTCAAAGTAGGTGAAAAAAGAAATTTGGCTGTCAGCTGGGTAAACGTTATTATTATTACTTTAATCAGTGTTTCAGACAAATCCAGCTTTGTTTTTTTTTTTTTTTTTTACTTTAGACAAATGCTAGTGCAAAACCTCATAAATTCTGTGTACAGAACTTATACAGACTTCGTTTGGACTGCAAGCTGTTTCTACTTGGCTTATTAAGCTGTTTTTAATATCTGAACTTCATCTGTAAATCTATTACCCTTGTATTGTATTTTATATTGTCCTTTATATGTTATTGACTTGGCTCTTGGAGACAGCATTACCTTGCAGCTACATACAATTTAGTATCTAATTTGGCCCACTGAATAAGGAAAGGAGCTGTGCTTAAAGATAGTGTTAAACTGACCATGGCAATGGTTCTGGTTGAGCCTCTGTGGACTCTGCCGCAAATGTTCCTATGTTCAAAGTGAGAAGAAAATCCAGTACTTGCTCTGCGAAGTGATTGATATGCTTTCCTGGTTACCTGAGAGAGTGGTAGAAACACAGAACTGAACATGGTGATAAATACAGAGAACTCGTTACAGAATTTGGTTTTTTTTGGTTTTTTTTTACTGTGCAGTTCAGAGGATAACAAAGGAAGGAGAGAAGGGAAATCTAATGAAAGAAGTGGTTAGATGCAAGGAATAATAAATACAAGTGAGGTTTACTGAGGATGCTAGCTGTCGGAGAGATGGTAATTATCCTTTCCAGATGCATACTCCAGGTGAATCCATGTGGTTCTAAACACGTATCCAGAGAGACACGCCAAGTGGAGAGCGACCCCGATGAGTAGGTAGATGTTGGTCTTCTCTGGCGGCCAAAACTGCTTGACGGCATTTCCTTGTTATTTTCTTCCTCTCCAATATTCCATGGAGATATGAGGAACTCTGTGTGCTTAAGGCAGCCTAACTGGTGGAGGAGACACTCCTTACATCCTTGAGATTGCGTTCTTTAGGAACTTCAGTCTAGCATCCGGAGAGCACAGAGTGCTTTCTTGTCTGATGCTTCTGAAAGCACTGGGAGGGCTGCTCTGTTGCGGAGTCAGTAACAGCAAATAGGATTATTCCTGGATATTGTAGGACTTGCATGGAGAAAGTTTTCATTTCTCTGCAGCCGTTCACATCAGCCTCTGGTATCTTCAGATCCAACTAGATGCTTTGAAGTTCCAAAAGGAGGCAGAGAAGGAGGAGGGAACACGTGGCAGTTGATAAGTGGCACGCTGTGAATGTTACTGTGTTTTGGGGACCTAGTTTCAGCAGACTGGATCTTTAACTCCTTTCTTTTGAGTTCCCATTCTTCTGACATTGTCTTGTCCCTTGTAATTCATCCTCTCTCTTTAATTATTCACCCTTCGTTAATACATATTTCTATGGCCCGTAAGAGCGAGACAAGAGAATTGATTGGCATGACACCCCTGAGGCATTTAAACCAGTCTGTTGCCACCAGACTGGCAGCCTGTCGTAAGCTTAACGTTTCATGCGTGGAGAACATAACAGTACTGTAAAAACAATACCAAAGTTCGTCTGTTGGCAGAAGCACAGCTTTGCTGAGGCTGCTGTAAAGATCAAGTGGAAAGCTCTTTGGGAAGGTAAAATTGACACAGTAATGTTAAATTTAAATTAAATCCATTATTCTCCAGGAGTAATGAGAAAGCAGAACATAACAAAAAAATTCTAGGGAAGGAAGACTACACAAGAAGAGTACAGAAAATGTAAATATTTCTCCCAACGTTAAACTGGTAAAGGAGGGTTATATAAAGTGAGATCTGTAAAGTATCATTCAGCTAGATGATACTAAGAGGTTCTACATCCAAATACCACAATTTAAGAACAGTGTGTACCTTGGGAATATGAAGTATTGATTGTTAGATGCATATTTGATTGTTGGCAAGAAATGCAACATGACCCAAGTGAGATGAGCCTGCAGGGGTCCATTTTTGTTTCTCAATATATGATGGCCAGCACCAGTTCCAATCAGGATGCAGTGTTAAGTGAGGGTCTGAGCCTTACGTAGTTGCAGTAGGACAGTGTGCTACCCAGGGTTGAGCTGACCTCTCTGAAGTGGTAGTCAGCGATACAGACCTGCTACAGCACAGGGGCCATCACTAACACTTTACGCATTCGGAGGATAACCCTCAGAACAAGAAAAGGACGTATGACATGTTTGTTTGTAAACGGAGTCACTCACGGTCTTTACAGTGCTGGCGTATACTGAAGACCTAATCTGCTGTCAACAGAAGAAACACTGGGGCACGTCATCCAGCCTGTTTTCGGCATCGACTTTAAAGTGAGATGAATGTTGCACTGGAAGTTTCTGTTTCTGTCCCGTCTAAAGGCAGTGGGGATAGCTGGCTTGGACACGGTCAGCTCCATATGGATTGCACTCACAGCCATTTGAATACAAGGCAATTCCCCACACCAGAGGCTATTCTAGGACCATGTGGTGCTACAGAATAGGTTTGGTTACAGACCTAGTAACAGCAAACTTCATATGGACTCCTGGACTGGAGCTATAAAATAGCCCAGTTTGTTTTGTGAGATTTGGAGACACTGTCCGGATTTATTGTGGTGCCATCTAAACACGCTAAGCCCTTCACCATCACTGCAGATCATCTGACTTTATCTGAAGTTGTTGGTTTTTTTTTTACCAGTGGATCAACAGCTCACAGGTTTCTGCTACACAGTGAGGATACCAAGATGTTTGAATGTAAAGAGTTGTCGCTGATGTTCAGAAAAAAACAGTACAGAGAATCAGATATAATAAGCATATAAAAAGGATACTGTGCTAAGGCTACTTGCTGCCTCTCAGTTCTCAAACCCATTTGTACTTTTTTTTTTTTTTTATAAGATTAAGAGCAAATTATGCGTCCTCAGTAATTATGCCCGTTCTTGTATGCATTCTTGATGTAGCACTTACTGTTTATATTTTTCCTGCCTTTTCCTTAAGCATTTTCTGACTTTGCAAGACAATGGTTTTGCTCGCTTGCCTTTGTTGGAGACACACATGCATAGAGCCATCACAAAACTTGCTAGCGTTTCTTTCCTTCATCCACATAGGTTCCATTCAGATGTGCTGGTCTCATCATCGACTCTGATGCTCTGTCACTTCTTTGGTACTCTCAGAGAAGTAGATGCATAATTGAGGGCAGGAGTCACCATCAACACAACTTTACGGCAGTTGAAGTACAGTGCAGAGAGGGGATTTTCACTTGTTGTATGTTTAAATAGCTCTGCAATCTTAAAAAAAGTATCTTAAAGACTTAAAAACTCTCGGTATCTTAAAGACTTTCAAATGCTTTTATGCATATGGATAGAAATACAATAGCTCTTACCATACCTGCACTGTCCATCTAGGCTGAAGACAATAACTGCTGCTGAAGTCTGTTTAAATTTGCAAATTCATTTGTGCCATGTGTGATAATGGACATTAAGTGCTCTTTGGAGTAAGCAACTAGTGATTTTTCTCTTGACATTAAAACCGGAAATCATTATTACTGCAGATGATATCAAATGAGCAGATTTACTCCACACTAATGCGGGATAGTTTGGTGCATAGAAAAAAATATCTATCTAAGAGGACTGTTTCATTAAGTGAGCTGATAAGTGGGCTTGACCATATATTTAAAGTACTGCGTAATGAATTTTTTCTTAATTACACAGTGAACAATGCTATCAGTACAATACATTAGAATCTCACCAGATCTCACAACCCAGCTGGACACTTACAGAGTTTTATTGAATTTTGTGAATTAACCAATAAATGAACAGGCATAATTAAAAGTCAAAGTTACTGCACCACAGTATTCCTTTACTACAAAAATAATAATTTTAATATCTTATTTTGTATATATAATAGATAGTATAACACGATTTCATTCTGTTGCTATTAAATGTTGGTAATCTGTTCTCAAGATAATGACGTCTGACTAATGAGACCTCACTTTAGCATCTGTTATGTCATCTATGAGGACAAAAGAGACTTGTCTAGAGATAGATACTTGTGATGATGTTTTCATCTTTTCAGGATGTAAATTAAGGGGTTTACTGCACACTAGTTCAGATTTTGTCCTCGGTTACTTCCATGCTTTCCTGTTACCAGAGTGACACAGATAAATCAGGAACGGAATGTATGTCCTTTTGGTTTTATGGAAGTGAATATGAAGGAGAAAGTTTGTAATGAATAGGAAGTGAGGACGAATGTAAGTTGGTCTGCTTGAGTAGAAGAGTCAGGAAGCTTTTATTTAAAAGCTGAAAGCAACAGCTTTCCACTAAGCTGAAAACATGGTATTAAGAGGTGTTCAGGGATCCCACACACATTATTCACACCCTCAGGTCTAAGTAAGGCTTAAAAAGGGTAATGGTCTGCGTTCGGTCTCCAGTAAGGAATCGCAGCATCCCTGCTTAGCGCTAGGCGACACAGTACAAATACCACTTAATATTTTACTGCTGTTAATAACTAAGCTGAAACCACTGCTGACTAATATTATGGGAGCTGCTGTTTATCAGCTGGGGCAGCTAAGTCACTTAATGCTTCTCCCATTAGAAAGGATTTCTGTGACCTTTTCTTTGAACAGTATTAATCCATGCAGTGTTTGGAAAAAGCCTTTGCTGTAAGGCAGAGGAAATACGTTCAGTTTGGGGAGGTGCCTTTGAAAGAGCATGTTTTCTGCCGTCTTCAGGGAAGCAGCAGCGAATGCTGCATCTGCTGGAGTTAGAAGGCAGCAGGGAGAGAAAGCACCCGCTCTCCCCTGCTTTGCCATTCACTGAAATTAGTCCAATACCCGCAGCAGTAATGTATCTGTGCTAAAAGCTGAGGTATTTGGATGATACCTCCGGAAAGGTACACTAATAGAATCAGTCTTCAAGTCTGCTTTGGCAGGGGAAAAAAAAAAAACCCAAAAAACCCAAACTATGGTCTAAAAAGAGCTGTGGTCAAACTTTGTTTAGATTGGAAAGCGAAGCACTGGAATGTTAAGAAATAACAGATTTATGGGGTTTAGTTCTGCATTCATATGTTGATTTTAATATGAACACGTTGCCCTTCCTTAGGAGGCCTGTCTTGCTTAATCCAGCATCATTTAATATTTGAATTCAGCAAAAATAACTTCCTTCAGTGTAGTGTCTTGTTTGTAGGATTATGCTACTGAATACTCATCCGGTATCTGGCAAGTCCTGAGCCTACTTTGAAGCCCCAAACCTGCCCAAATAAATATACACATCAATACTGTATCTAATGTATACTTACCGTGATGTAGCTTGTTTATCTTCCTGTCTATTTTTTAAAAAGTAAAATACTCTGTTTAATGACAATATCGAGAAGGCCTCAAACTTTTTAGCAGGAAAACCATTTAAAACAAACACCAGTGATTAGAGCATTTGCGTGTAATATATTAATTTGTGTACAAGTCAGTAGAAAACCATACATGATTAGCACCTGGGGAGCCAATTCTCAAAATCTAGGGATCATTAAGGGTTTTTGCTGGTTCTTTTTCCAAATGGTGTTTGTATTTGTTTCATGAGATGTTTTTATAAGAATTTTTAAAAAATGCTTTAAGCTTGTTAGAATCTTGCAGATGTAATTGCCACTCTTTTAAACAAACCCCATCTCATTAAAATGCCAATAGCAGAAAGTGAAAGACAGGGAGCATACCAGCAAAGTGGATTCGTACTTCTGAGAGCTTGCAGTTTTGCAAAGAACAAAAATTCTTCTAAAAATAAACATACTAGTATGAATTCTCTGAACTTTGGATCTGATTCTCATTACTTATAAGTAATAATGTAGGAGTAACATTAAAAACATCAACCACTCCTGCCATTTAGATAGAAAAAAGTCTGAGTTAATTTGCTTGTAGACCCCAGCAAAAGTCAGTTCATCAATGTAAGCTCAAATTGTTGGGTCTTCACAGATCATGAGAAATTATGCGACTAAGGAGATAAAAACATACTTTCTGATTGCTTTAAAATTCTTCTGGATGTCAATTGCAGTCAGAAGTAGGCACAGTATTTTTAAATTTACGAGTGAGTAAAAATTAAGAGTCTTAGCTGCATGTTTAGAGCCCACGGAATACAACAAAAATGTTGTAATAGAACATTTTTAAACATTTCTTTCAATTTTTTAACTTTAACCCAAATTTGTGTGCTAATAATGTTCTTTTACATGGATCCACGGAGCTGACTTACCAATGTTTTTGGAGCTCAAGTTACGGGTATAAATATTCACCAATCCTTATTTTTTTATGCACACATGATAAGATTTTCCCAGGAAATAACAGCATAAGGTTGTGAAAAGTTACAGCTAACCAATAATGCCAAAGTATCAAATATCCAAAGGAAAATCTCACCTACTGCAAGGTGAGAGTTTTAACTGCTTCAAGCAATAAATTGTAGACCTTTTGGAGACACGAGGTTTTATGTAATGTCAGCTTTCTTCTGAAGTGATCAGCCAGGATAGTTTGCAGCATTTCCCAAGGTGCACGGAGAAGCCCGTCTAAATTATGGTGTCATGCCGCTTTTGTGGTAAAACTGCCAAGAGGTTTTGTCACATACTTGCAATTTTAGCAGTCACCTCCCGTTCCCTGCTGGGGTTTAGTACATAGAATATCTCAAGTTGGATGGGACCCGTAAGGATCATCAAGTCCAACTCCCTGCTCCTCGCAGGGCTGCCTAAATCTAAACCATATGACTAAGAGCTTTGTCCAGATGCTCCTCAAACTGCGACAGCCTTGGTGCCATGACCTCTTCCCCGGGGAGCCGGTTCCAGTGACTGACCGCCCTCTCCGTGAAGAACCTTTTCCAAATGTCCAACTTGAAATTCCCCGACGCCGCTTCATCCCATCTCCTCGTGTCCCGTCGCCGGGCACCAGAGAGAGGAGCTCAGCCCCTGCCCTCGGCCGCCGCCTCGGGGCGGTTGTATCCCGCGAGGAGATCGCCCCTCGGCCTGCTCTTCCCGCGCGGAACAGAGCGAGGGGCCTCAGCCTCAAGTCTCGTCCTCGAGGGCTCTCGCCACCTCCGTCACCCTCCTCTGGACATACCCTCATAGACTGACGTCACGTGGTGGGCAGCCAGCAGTTGACTCAACTGGAAAGTTCCTCTGTGCCAAATGGAGGTTTTTAAAGTTCTTTTTTTTTTTTCTTTTTATTTTTTTTATTTTGAGCTATTTTGCTTGGGGAAGAAAATAAGTTAAATGGAAGTGATAATTTTGCCTTTAATAATTAGTCATTTTTTTATAACGCAGTAGGCTAATGTGGCAACTTTAATGAATGTAGAACTCTGTGCAATTAAGAAATAGTAGTAGATACTCCATAACGCGTAAAAAACCCCACAGGTGTCAGAGTCTGCCACCCGTGCAGTGTGAGGTTGTGTGGATGGTAACGTGAGTGTTGGGATCAGGCCGAATTCTTTACCTATGAAATTGGAAGGGATGTGCTGCTGATCAAGCTGCGCTCACTGCCGCTGTGCAGAGCTTGCGCAGCCTATGCTTTTTCACGTAGAGATGAGAAGCAGTGGAGGCCGATGGAAAAAGCCATGTATTTTTTCAGGCTCCAGAATCAAGAAAAATATTTCAGAGACTGTACTTCCCCAAAACCAGGTCACTTTAGGAAAATATTTGATTATGGCTTTTCTCTGGCTTTCGCTGTTGGTTTTTTCCCCACTCTTCCCTCTCGGAGGCAGCTCTATAACAACAGATTCTGCCTCAGCATCTTGGCTGCTATTTGAAAGGTGAGCGAACTCCTTAATTAGGGGAACACAATTTCGACTTGCTGCTCTTCAGCATGACTAGGGAAAGCAAAAAGTAAACAGAGTGCAGGTGCCTGGTCACCCATGTGATCTATGATGCGGAGCATTATAAAGAGGAGAGAGCTGGGTTGCAAAGGAGATGTTCTGGACCTTTTAATTATCTCTCATGCATCAAGTTGTAGTTCTGTTGTCAGGGAAACTGCTTTGCCTCTCTCTGCTCTGAATCAGCGCCACTATGAAGTCCTATGCATTGCAAGCAGAAGACTCAGAGAAGCACCCAAACAATGCATTATTAAGTAGCTTTAAATTAATATTAACAGCATTGATTTGTCTGATTTGGCATTTACCTTCCTCCAGGTGAGGTAACCTAATGGTTTTCTCTGTGATTAAAGAGCCTAAGCACTGCATTTTTTTAAAAAAAAGTATTGTTTTTCCAACTTCCAAAGTTTTCAGAGGCTGTCGTCACTTCTGAGAGCTCTGAATTTTGGATAATCTACTTATTATTAGGAATAGGCTACCAAGAAATAATTTGGAGTGGCTAGAGAAGGCAAGTACCGCATGCAACTGGTCAGAACTAGAAAGATAGGGCTTTCCTGTGACCCTGTAGAAGTCCTTTTGCTCACATTCCTGAAAATATTGGATGCCTCAGGTTTTGGAGGTCCGCTTTGGACTTCTACTGCCAGTGTTACGTAATAATAAGGTGTGTTCTGGAGGTAGATTAACAGGCCATAAAGGTAAGCTTTATTCAGTCAGAAGCTTTTAAGCAAAACTATGTCATTTTTTAGTCAGAATTAAGAAAGAATCTTGAGCTTCAGAATCTGAAAGCTTACCTGGTATTAGCATCAAGTGCAGATACGCCTCAGTGTCAGCTTCCAAAAATTAAGGTTCTAATGGCTTCCGTTTTCTGAGGTTTAAGCATTCATAATGCTCATTCAGGTTCATGGGACTCAAGAATCCTTCAACATGTCTGTGTGTCTCTGAGTCTTCATAAAAACTAAAGAACTAAAAACGAACCAGTGCATCTGGAAGTTTAAGCCTCACTCCCTTTTTATCTCATTTCATGCATCTTTTATATAGATAATGCAATATGTATATAATTTGCTGTTTGTAATGCTGGAGCAGTACTGACAGCTGGCAAAGAAATATGGAATATCCAACCGTTAAAAGCTATGTCTTTTCTACCCCATAAGAGTTCTTGTGCATGCTTGAGGAGGGATAACATATGGATGTTGTAGTATTCACATGACCAGGTAGAGCACAAGGCTAACACAGATACAAGTGTTGCTGAAAACTTGAATTACCACTTCCTTAGGAGGAGGAGATCAAGTCTGGTGTGAGACAAACAGCATCATATTTTACTGGAATGTATTTCTGGAAAAACTTGGAAGAGGAATGTAACAATACCTGAACCCAACTTAGATGTCTAGAAATGTTATATCATTACATTTCTCATCTATTATTGACATGTATATTTTATCTCCCTTGCTCCTCCTTGTAGAATAACTACTATGCAAAGACAGCCACACCAGACTCCCTCAAATGTATTATGTTAATAATGGGCAAAAATAGAACAGCCTTCCTAAATAGCAGAGGAAAGGATAAAGCTTTAAATGAATCTACAGAATATAGAAACAGAACTACCAAAACAGGAAAAATATGGCCTGCAGCAGGCTTTGAAATGGAAGAAACAACACAAAAAGCCATAAATATAAGCTTTCTGGAATGACCTGGCATTAAACCTGGGAATATTTCTAGGCTTAATAGAAGTCTAATGCTTGCTTGCTTGGATTTCTTTATTCTCTCACAGTAAGGGTGCATTTACTTTCTTGGTCACGTGTGCCTCGGCAGCCTTGGGACTTGCGCTGTACCTGGGACATAGTTGCTCTTAAGAAGTCAGAAATTAGTTAATGCTTATTGTGTGGCTGCCTTCCAGCCAGTAAGAAAGAGATGGGAAAACACAAAGTCATAAAGAACAGACCAGAATAGCGTAAGTTCGTCTTTCAGGACTGGAAAGTATTCAGAGGGGCTCTAAAGCTTATATAAGTATGTAAATAACTCTTTTTTTCAGTAACAAATTTAAAACAATTTAAATCTCGTGCCAGTAAATCCAGAATTATTATTGCCCATGTATTTTTGACAAATTCAAAAGCTGATAATCTTCATAGGTCCCCTAAACCAGTTTTCACTGAGAAATGGAACATTCAGTTTTCAGGTTTATCATTTTTTCAAATAAAACTGAAAGACATTTCAAAGAAGTGTTGTGAATCACTTGTTAAAGTGACTATTTTACCAATTTACCGTATGACTTGGAGGAAATTATTTAACCTCATGGACCTCGGGCCACCATTGGTAAATTTGGATGAATGGCGCTTCTCCACTTTAAGCAGGCAGCAGTATTCCTGCATTTTCCATTGCTACCAAGTAGGTAGTATGAGGATAATTGAATTCAAAATTGTAAGTATGCTACAGCAGGGAGAGCTGTTACCACCTTGTACATGGCAGAAATGTAGGGCAGTTCCCCAAACAGGCATTTGAAAACGGCTTAAATGACACACCTTGCTTCTCCTTTTTCTTTGGGATGTAAGAGACAGATTAAGTGACTGGACGGTTTTCTTTATTTTTATTCCGTCATAGAAGTTTGCTATAAGGTGGTATAAAATGGCTGCCTGAAAAGAGCAAGAAATGCAGTGAGAAAATAAAAAAAAACCACTCAAGGCATACGCATTAGATTGCCAGATTGGTGGCATCAATTTTCTCCTTTCTAGAATATTCTCTTCAGTTCCTGAAAGAGATTTAAGTCAAGTGAAGAAGCAATAAAAGTCAATCTGTTAGAGATTGCTCACAGAGATCAGTTTCAAACTCAGTCCAGCCGCCAGCAGAGCTGCCTTTGGTCCTGGCTAGCTGAAACAAATTGAATGCTTCTCTCTTACCTGTACCTTTCACACTAAAAGCATCCAAAAGATCAGTGTGAATGTCTGCTCTCCTCATGACGTGGATGAGTGAGGACTCAAAGTGACGTAAAGAATTGCCAAGAGTTAGATTTTCTCTCTTCCAACATCATGCATAAAATCAAGGGTTCAAAGCTTTCTTAAGAAGTCGTACTTGACGTCTGACCTCAGAGACACCTTGTCCTATCCCCATTAACGCTTTCCAGTTGGTTTGAAGAAAGCAAGCTTTGGACCATAGACTTACTCAACACACATTCCAGAAGCGGAGCTGTACCCAACCGCGCCGTGTGCTGGCTCGCAGCCCCGGCAGCTGCTGGCTGCCCTCTCCGCCCTGCCAGCCGGGATTCTTTCCTCTGGAAGGCGTCTCGGAGCCCGCGCCAGGGCTGGGGGCTCTCTCTCGGCTCCCCGTCGGTTGTTTGAATGGGCCGAAGCGGTCTCCGCTCTTCCACCACGATCCCGAGTGAAGGTGGGGAATGAATGCAGTGTGGGCTTTAACCTCTTTTCTGCTTACCAGGGCTTCTTCCCTTTCTGGGAGATCTCAGAGCCATCTTCCACTGCTTCCCCGTACTTGTGCATCATCACTTTCACCGAGCCTTATAGCTATGAGAAAGACGGACACTGCTGTTGCCTCTGCAGAGGACCTCTTTTCCGAGAGGTCTCTTTGTGAGAACCAGGATAACGTTCTTACTCCAGCCCTGGAGTGAGCTGAAATTGCCTGTGAAAGGAGTGTCCTGCCTGTCTTTCTGGCTGCAGAGTGATGTCGCAGAGCTTTTAATGCATATTTTAAAATGTGTAGTCTATAGTGTAAAATACAAAAATAGCCGCAGAGAAACCTGTGGCCGCCAGCTTTTGTGGTTTATAAAAGAGAATGAACTACTTTATATGTTAATTTATTGTTTTCAACCCTTATTACTCATCACAGAAGACTGGGTAATCTCATGGTTCTCCTCTAACTGGTGAAAAGTAAGTTACTTCCTTGCTCTATGTGAGCCAGTTGCATACTCAAAAGCAGACATGAGAGGAGAAGTAACTTAAAGTATTTTTTTCTGTCATGGGGGTATGACTCATGCGCTTTTATCTGTTCCCACTATCTTGCCAACATTTTTTGTTAAAAATCTTCCAGGGAAAAAAGGATGAATGTATAAATACTTAGGAAGTTTTTAGTAAAATGCTCATGATCATTGTAATAATATAACCATTTAAAGCTTGTGTGCAGGGAAAACCAAAAAAAGACCCACAGTTATTTTTATTCAGTATCTTCTGCACTTCACAGTGCAAAAGATATCCAAGACAGTGTGCTTATTTGTTTTTTTTTTTTCTTTCAGTATTTCTAGCTTTTTCGGGAAAGAACAGTGAGGTTTTGTCTCTGTGGATAGGTGTCAGGCATGGACCTGAGATTGTTTATCACTTTCTGGCTTTTCAAAAATCACATCATCTCTCTGTTTCTCAGTTTCTTAACTGAAAAAAAAAAAAAAAAAGGTTGAGGGGGGGTGTCATGATACTCCTCTGATAGCTACTAATGAAAAGTATAATATTATGGCTAAGTATTATTAATTTTTCCCCATGAATTCTTTCTAGAAGTATTGTCTTTCTCGTTGCTTAAGAACTGTCAATGAGCAGAGGGAGTCTACTCAATGCGTTTGTTCAAAATTATTTGCCATACGGAATACGTGAAGAGTCAGAGACCTAAGGAAAATTTATTAACATTTCTTGGTGTGTTTGCTTCTCAGATGCAGCCTGTTTCCATTCCCTGCAGGCATGGTAACATGATGGTTTAGTGAAGGGCATTTGGCTGGGTTTGTGGATTTGGTCCTGCAGCAATGACAAGTGCTATATCTAAAACGCTAGGACTCTCTGTGAAGAATTTGCTTTATTGTACTTGTGCTTTATAAAATCTTAAGTGATTTAGGAGCACAAATATTGCTGATTTTCAGTGGGAAAAAAAACCCAGGGAAATCACTTGGGTGATTTTGGAAATCTCACTCCTTCAGTACAGTCAAAAAAGCAACCAATACATTTTAGCCTGTAATTGAAAAATATCTGGCAAGGCACCTTCCTCCAGGGTATGACGTAGTGGTCACCCTGGTCTGCTCTGTAAAGGGCTGCCATAGCCAAGACACTCCCTTCTTTGTGTGGCCGTTGTATCCCTTGTCTGTCTTACCCATGTACTGCATAAAACATTCGAGCGGTCTAGTCTTTTGTGTAGCGTCTCATGCATTGTCGCTCAAAGCTGGTCCTGCAGGTGATATTATAGATATATAAAAAAAAAAAAAAAAGTAAGAGGACACTGTACCAGCAGTATTCAGTGAGAAAGGAGATGTTCCTATTCTTAACTCTGCAATGGCATTTGTAAGAGTTTCTGTCTTCCTCTGTCAGGCACAAAAGCCAAACGCTCCTGGCATCCAGTAACATTCACCAGCCTGGTCTCACTTGAAATGGATCCGTACAGGTGTGTTCTGAAACAGATTAGTTTGTCTGGAAGGAGTTTACTGGGAGATTATTTTCTGGTTTTGTTGTATACTGCACTGGCATAGCCGAGAAAACTGAGGTCTCACCTGCAGCGTATGGTCGATCGCGTAGCAGCCCTCCAGGAGAGCCAGGCAGGCTCCGTCCGAAATACCGAGTCCAGCCCCAGGCCGGGCGACCCTCCCGTCCGCGCACGTGCTGGTGCTTGGGTGCTGCCAGGGAAGTTCGCAGTCCCTCGAATTCCTCGGCCCCTCGAAATCCTGATTCCCTCCAAGTCCTCAGTCCCGCGGGGCTCTGCGCTTCACTCGACTCGTACTGCTGTGAGTCGTTTTATCAGGTGTTTAGTGCACTTTGCGTTATGGAAACACATCAAATACTACTCTTGTTTTCACCCAGTTGTTCATGGAGAGTTTCTTGGAAGTACCGTGGAAGATAGAAAACAAAGTCGGTGCATTGGGAGAGAAGCTGTTTGTTGGTGTAATGACTCTTAACTAATAGAAGAGTATTTCCAGCTTACTAACATGGTAAAGCTGCTGAAGAAAAAAAATATTAATTAAATGCTGAATTCGTTATGCTGTTCAAAATGTAAAATTATATCAAGAAAGAGGCCTTACTTTTGCTGTTACTGAAAAGGGGTCACAGTAGCTGATGTATCTAACCTGTATATGTGTCCTGCCATCTGAAGTTAAATGTGACCTAGTTGCCTGCCTCCCGACTCCGTTGTTAAGTGATGTTTTGTCTGAAAGTACATGCCAAGTACTTACGCTCCCCTTATCGCTGCTACGTTAATCTATACATATTGAATGCGTTTATTCTTGCTTTATACACCACTTGTTGAAATTTGAATATTCTCAGAGTCACTTCCAAGTAACTTTACGGTAATGCCGATTCAGAGGTTAACATCTCTGTTCAGGCAGGAGAAGGATTCAGTGGGGGGGGGGGGGG
>JANZLQ010000031.1:14056596-14110959 GCA_026212715.1 Elanus axillaris | reverse complement strand
TTTATTGCTTTCTGTACTAAAATTTTTGCAAAAGAACAATGTCAACCTGCTGCCAGCTCTTCAGATTATGGAACACATAACTAGGGAAGCTTTCCTTGCAAAGTCGCCCTACACAGAAAGTCATGGTATCTGTACCTGAAAAATTGTTCTTAGTAAAAATCTGATTGAAATTGGTGTATACCCAAGAAGTACCTGAAAAGTCACCTTTTTTTTCCCCAGAGTTATATACGACTAGGTATATTAATTATGCTAAAGTTGCGGACAATGGAATGATTTTCTTCTTGGTATCTTCTTCTAAGCAACACAACACTGTACCTGTTATCTCTTCTGCCATGTTGTTTGCATGCTATCCTCTAGCCCTGTAGGTTCCTTCAGCATCATTACTATTGAGATTCTTCCCCTTATTGAAAGAATTCTTTTCCTTAAAAAGGATTCTTGTCACTTAACTTTTCTTTAAATAGTTGATAGCAAAGAAATGTTTCTACAAAGCACTAAGCTAGTTTTAATCTTGCAGAGATACTGAATATTATAGAAAGTCTTCTGGAGTAACGTTTGTACATTGACTTTACTGAGACTTTCCATTCTGTTGAAAGTGAACTTGCTGTTACAAATAGTGAGAAACGAAGGGGTGACGGCTGCTTTGTGTGTGATGAGAGCACTTTTCTGAAGTAAAAAATGTAGAACTGCCTGCAGATTTGGGGGGATTTCCCTATGAGCCTATTAAAAATTACCCCATGCAAAAATTAATTGCAGCACTGCATTTTTCACTTTCCAGAAGCTTTTTGTTTTATTGAAAAGTATTCTCCAACTCTCTTGGCATTGCCCCAGACAAGAAAAATACTTTGCGTGTGGCGGGGGGAACAAATTACTGTGAGTTAAACTGGACTGTAGTTTAGAGCATATAGATACTCGACAGTACTCTGTGCGTGTGCTTTTATTCCATGGTAAACGCAAGGTAGTTCAATGAGATTAGGGTAGGCAAACCCTCCTACACCGCAGAGAAAGAGCACACACAGAGACTGCTTTTAGCAGAGTAGCTGACATGCTGTAAAATTATAGCCTAGCTTGCTTCCTGATAACTCATGTAGCTATTTCATGTAGCCATTCCCCTATTTGCTCTGTATCATAATATTTTTCAGTGTAGGCTACAAGTCTCACTTATCAAGATTTATGGCTACTGATCTGGCTACACTTACATATTACAGAGTGTAGTATGTGTAGAGTATCTGGGAAGGATAAATCGGGCCACAATGAGGGTGATATAACACTGTGAGATTAATCTAAAGAGAATATTACCGAGCGTAGAGGGCCATATGACTGGTACAAAACCTAGGAGAAACGAGTAAGTTTGTAAGGCTTAACTTCCCAGTCAGGAAATATGTGTTGCCTGTACTATATGAAGGGACATGAGAGGCAACTAATGCCAATTGTGGAAATAAATCAATAAAATGTTTATTATATTTTAACTGCACTCCTGTTCCATTAGTCCGCTAACGGTTATGGTCCCAACGTGGAGAGCTGTGTGGCATCCAAGTGTGGCCGGAGTGTGTTTTGGGGACTTTTTTGGAAGCCCCTCGTGAGGACGGTTCCTAGTGAGCACAGGCGAAGCTTTTTGCAGGCCTTCTGAGCCACGGCTGGGCCAAGGCAGGGCACGGATGTTTAGGGGTCGGCTTTAGGATTTACAGCCTGGCCCTACTGGGCTGTATTGTTCCAGTGGTGGAACCTGTAACTTTTTGGGTACCGATGCTCAGGCGGTGTCACTGAGACACCGGTAGGGTGAGACTCAGAAAAGACTGGCAGGGCCGAGAGACACAATTTAGGAGAGAATGGTCTTGAGCGGGATTATCCGGAGATGAGCAAGGAAGGAAGCGACCCATTCTAAAATGCTCAGCTCCCCATTCCCGGGGGGGGGGGGAAGTAAATACCACAGCACTCTTGACAAGCCAGGTTACAGGTATTCTGGTATTTATAAATGTCAAAAAAAGCTACAAGAAGATACTCAGAATTGAGAGGATAATAGATTTAAGGCTTGCTAGGAGTGCATCTGCACTATCAAATAACATCAGTCCCTGGTTTATTCCTGGTTCCGTGATTGTCCACACTTCATATAAATAAGTTCATGCTCGAGATCTCTTTTGGACTGATGCGTCTTGTCCCTCTGAGGCAGAGTGTGGGGTGGGTGGGCACCGAGGACATCTCCTGACCCAGCCGGGGGGAGAGGAGACCGGAGCAACACTCTGCACCCGCAGAGCCCTCGTCGCCCCAGACAAAGCCATTGCTGCTGCCCTGCCCCATGTCGCGTTGAGAAAGGAAAGAACTGCCGGTCCAGCGGGCAGCACCGCAGCCCTCGCCTTACTTCAGACTCTTTGAACAGAAGAAGTAATAATTGAAATAATAATTGCGACAGCCAGGAACTCGCCACAGAGGGCACAGAGGACACCTGGGCGAAGTCCCATGCTGTGCGAGTGCAACCTGTCTGAATTAAGGGAGATTTCCCTCAACAGCAAGGAGACGAGCCCTTCGCATCTCCGATCCTGTTGGTACGAGGTCGGCATGAGGCTGCAATCTGTATGACTTAATTTGTCCTCCTTATATGTATATAATGGTATAGGCTTTAAATACTGTTCTCTCCATTGCTAGCCAAGAGTAGTCCTAGGCTGTTGTGGGCTTATTACTTTCCAGGAATGGAAGTATATTTTCTTTCCATGGAGTGCTAGAAGTTGAGAATAACAAAAGCATCTTCAGTGAGAGCAGGGATGAGGGGAGTGAAGAGTAAAACTAGAGATGGCAAACCCTACACTCCTTTTAGAGAAGTTTGTAATAAAAAAACTCCTAAAGCAACTGAAATAATCACACAAAAATGAAACAGTTAAGAAAAAAAAAAAGGTTGGCCCATACGTCATTTTTGAAGCATTTTTCACAAGATAACAGGACAACTTTTGAAACTACAGTTAGCTCAAAGAACAAATATATATTGGGGTTGTTGGTTTTTAACTCTTGTCTAATGCAGCTGGCATTATTCAGTGCAAGAAATCACCTACCACTTATTACATCCATACAAATATTCATTAAATATTTTTATTTTAAGATCAGCCTCCTAGAGTACAGCTTTTTATATCAAACTGTTAAACTCCCACACTGGAAAGTATTTGGATGCATTGTAGGTTTATTTACGTCTAGGTTAAAATCTGACACCCGCAGTTCTGTGGGCTCGCCTCATACTATGTTCCTATAAATTGAATTCAAGATGCATAGCTTAGCAGAGCCCTATGACTTTGAGATTTTTTTCTCATAATGTAATGGGGGGGGGGGCAAAAACATGTGTGCTTCAGGCAGAAACTTATGTACAGGAGCTCCGACCTCCGCATTACTTGTAATACCTTTTAAAATGAATTGTTCTTGGTTTGTCCTCTGAAGCAGTGCTTCAAAGGCAGCTGTGATTTAACAAGATATTTTAAATGGAAAAGGTGTTGCCTGCTCCCTTGCAGCCTGTGATTTCCATCTTCCATTCTACCCCCCCCCCTGCATAGGTGCTGTTCACCGTACAGGCAGACTAAACCTCTCTCAGTGCTTTCCCACACACCTGCTATTATTTGTTATTCCTGTTTTTACCGACTGTCTCAGCACCTGCTGAATTCTAGCAGTCTTTCTACCCGAGACTTTCAGTTAATCTTTGCACAAAGGAGAAGGTGGAGCCAGCGGTTGAACGCAGCCATCAGCCTGCACGATTCCTACCAGCTCCGGGGGCTAATTTTCTGTTATGCTAACCTGAAGCTGCTTAAACCTTTTCACTAGAAGATTTGCTGACTTGTAGAAATGAAAGAGAAGTGATTTTTCAGAAGGCCCCTGTTCAGTGCTGTCTATATATTCTCAGTTCTTAATCCTGGAGAATTTCCAGTTACAGAACAGGTAGGATTTCTGGGGCAGAAGAAACAAGGCTATGGGAACAGCAGCAGTTGCAGACTGCGGGAGTGACGTACTTTTCTCCTGCTGAGCAGCAGCAGAAATAATCTGTTGTTGCCCCCCCATGTCGAATGGCAGTCGATGGTGGGGCTTTACGGTACGTCAGGTTTTTAGCTGAAAAGAAATTAGTTGCACAGGCTTTGAAATATTTTCTGTTGGTCTATTGCTATTCATAAGGTATAAACAACCATGCTTACCTTTGACAGAGAGGATAAAAACAAGCAATATGGTATTGAGGCAATTTTGCCAGAAGAAAGTCCAGCTCATATTTCATTGTATAAGAAAATATGTTTCCTATAAAAAGGTTCTATTTTCTATTATTTTCTGGTCCTGTCTGCTCCCACACTATTCCCCATTCACTGTCACCACCGATAAAGCTGCATGCCCAGTACTGAGCAGCCAAAATAAAAAACAAATCAGCCAATAATTTATTTATTGAAAAATGCTATTTCAGAATTGCCAAAATTGATAATCAGTTCAGGCTAAATTTACTGAAGAATTTCAAACTTCAGGTGGAATGAAACTGAAGCATTTTAGAGCGTAAACAGTGCCTTAACAATTTAGCAAATGTTGAAATTAACTGGAATCTTCCATGAACAACATTCCCAGCATTTCTGAAATCTTACCTCGGGTTTATATAAACTAATGACCAAGGAAACAGAAACTACGGTGTCTGGGAGTGCTCTTGCCTCTCATTTTTTACTCTCCGTTGATGTTAGAACTCTGAAGGGCTGTCCTCATTCTTACCTAATGATACTTCTCCTTTCTGCATAGACTATATATATTCCTATACACAGGTAGGTATGGAGCCACTATAACCTTATGATAGCCTTGTAAAGGGGAATTTGACTGAAAATCTTCTATATTTTCCTGGACTATGTCCTCATTACTCGAAAAACTACTGGTTTTTTTGTTTTGTACCAGAGGACTCGAAAAAGTTTTCACTGAAGTAAGAGACTAGTTGATGGGTAACTGATATTAACGAACAGGGAAAAAAACGACTTTTTCCGTTACGTCAAAGGCAATGTTACTGTTCCCAGACACATTCTAGTCATAAAAGACAGCCCTCTGTTATCTATCATACTGTTTAAAAGTAAAAATTGCAAGCTTGCAGATGAGTGCAATAAGGATTTGGAATGAGGACTACGCCTTTTAATGAAGTGCAACTTGCAGAGCTAAAATGATTGTTCTCACCTATGGAAATCCATGATTTATGAAGGAACAGAGGTGAAATTTATTTTAAAAAAATAATTTTTATCCATCTTCAGGTAGAAATTTATGAATGCATAAAGGAAACAGGATGAATCAGAATAGAATAGCCTCTTAACAAAACCAGATTTTTTTTAAGCAGGTTCAATAACCTGGCACATAAAGCTTTTCCAGTTCCAGTTATATTAAAATGCAGGGAAATAGAGCACCTGTGTCGGAGTGCGTTTCTTCGCGTCCACGCCTGGGCCTGACGAAATTTCCCTGGGAAGTACAGGCTGCCCAAACTGATGGTGGCTGTTACCCAACAGCATATTGAAATTACATCTACCCGAGGCTACAGAAGCAACTGGACCTGACTGATGCTGGAAGGTGGGGTGAGGAGGGGGATAAGCAGGCAATTTTTGTGTCTCCTGTGGCAGCTGTGACAAATGAGTGGGGCTCCATCCTACAGGCCATTTTCACTTTATCTTTTCTCCTGTGCTACATATCTCCCTCCTAATATTATCATAATTTATCATACCTTTAAGGTTCATCTCACTGGCACAAAGCTTTTGGATCATGAACCTTGCATCCATAATTGATTCCTCAATGGCCGATCTGTGACCTCTTTCTTGTTAGGATAGCTAAAAATTCAGAATTCAGTTCCTTGACTTTCATTTTTGTTTGTGCCACTTCCTAAAAGGGTTTCTGACAATTTCTGCTCATTGATCTCTGTGCCGTCTCTATTCGTTTTACAGCTATATGATGTGATTTTACTAAATAATCAAGGGGAGCTAGATCTTTTCTTCTACCTTACTTTGTGCATCGGAGTAAAAAAATGCTACACTGTTTTTGTACACTTGGCCACGACCTGTTGCTTTAGCATGTCAGATGAAAGTTAACACTGCATCAAACCCCAGCACGCCTGCTTTTGTGGGCACTTGACGATCCTACTTTTCATTACTAAGTACCTAGAAGACCTAGCAGAGACATCATGTTGCAGGCTCTGAATGCACACCTATGGAAAGCTAATTGCTCCTGTAATTTCAGACTTCAGACTTGCGGACTTTATCACCAGCTAAGGATGGGCAACAGGTAATACAGGTTCCCTGACCCATGATGTTTCTTCTGGGGAAGAAGTGCTGCTTTACTTGGGAGTTGTTAAGGTCTTGCTTTTCTCCCCGATGATTGATGATCGTTTTAACAGTGTGGATCATTAGATCGTCTTTAATTTCTCTTCCTTTGTATTAATTAAGAAGTTCAGCATTTCAGTGGGTTGTCATTAAAACCTAGAAATGTTGCATGAGTTTACTGAATAATGTATCAAGTGCAATTCCATACACGAGGGAGGAAAGGTTATTTCTTTCCTCCATAGAAAGAGGATCATACTTGACTTTTGTTTGTTCCGCGGCCATTTTATGCTCCATACATTGTGCTCTTTGCAGAGGTAATTAAATGATCCGTTACAAATACCATTTGCTGTGGCACCTTTTTGGTTTTTGGTTTGGGGTGTTTTTTTTTGTGGAATGCAGGAAGAAAAGTTTGATAGCAGGTGATGCAGGCTTTCAAGAGAGAAAACAGTAAGTGCTAGTCTCAGTTCGTAATAGGATCACTCCATCTACTTAAAATCTGAAAAGTACAGAAAACTGGGAGAAATGTCCAACAGGATTGTGCAATTATTGCATCTGCAGGCTCTCACTTCCTCTGACTTACATCCCTTCTTCCTTCTCACATAGTATTAGCAGCGAATCTGTGAAAAAAAAGGTGTCTTGGCAGGAGTTTCAGTGTACAGGCATCTCAAGGAGAGAGGTAGAATGGTTTACACATTAACTCTTGCTCAGGGTTGCGCTTCAGGGTGCAATCGAACCCTTTAATTGCCCTAGAAATATGTTCAGATACTCTGTCTCTTAAAAAGAGGGTAAGAAACCTGTCTTAGTTCCACATTTCATGATCTCTCTGCCATTTACTGCTCTATCAATGCCAGTAGATCTTGTAAGTATTGGATGCTTTCACAGAGCAGGAAAGAACTCCAAACACTGTGATGAATTCTCTGTCCAGATGCTCAACCTGTTCAAAAGAAACCTGGTAAGCCGATACGAACAGGCCTTAGAGGATAAATAAAGTTCTCTCATAAAATGAAATGTAGGAATTAGGGCATTTGAATGAGCTCTATAGTGAGGTCAAGGGACCCTATTCAACTAACTTCGATTTTGAAATATGCAGCTTTGAAACTGAGGGTTCGCTGATATGTTTGTACGTGCCGCCTGAGATGCATGAGATTCAGTTGTATTGTATTTATGCTTAACTACATACATTGTTATTGTCCCATATCTTATTTCTGCATTTTATTCATGACCTGTTTTGCAGACAGCTTTGCACACTTGCAAGACTGGTGATACTTTCTTTGGCCATGAAAGGAACCGGGTGCTGTCAGCTTCAGATCAAATAATCACTGCTGGGTTTTTTTTCCCTCCCATCCCTGCTTTTCTAGGCTCTTTCAGAATAGACCTGTGTTATGCCTTGTTAAGTTGGACTTAGAATATATACACTTATACCCAGTCATTGTAAACTTAATCCAGGCTAGCTGAAATAAGCGTAGCCCGTGCCAGAAGAAAACTTACATAAAGGTTTTATTAACCCATTGTTTCACCAAATTCTGACTAAATGCAAATAATTTACCCAGATGAAGACAGAGCATAGCAATTCGTGGTAATCGTAATACTCCGCCTCCTTAAAGGATCATTAAATATGTAGGACAAACATGCAAAACTACTGGAAGAGTTGAATTGGAAAGAGATTACGGTTGCACCTTTGCTGATAGGTAAGGACTGTTACTGTGAGACTGGTACTGATGCTCATTAACAATGTCAGTAGATAAAGAAGGACCTCGTCCATCCTTACAGAGCGTGTTGGTGGTCCGGGATGGGTGCAGCTTGCTGTTGCAACTGCCTTCTGCTCTCCTCCCGTGAGCAAGAACGTCGCAGTCCTGTCTTGGCTTAGCCACCAGATCCACGTCCAGCAGCTGCCTGATTTTAAAAGACCTATTGCTACGGAGCTGCTAAAGAATATTGGTAAAAGACAATGATGATTTGAGAAAACATGCAAAATGAACAAGGGGTGTAACTGGAAAGGATTTTTGATCTTGTTTGGACTCTCAGAACTGAATCAAAAAAAGGATTCTATTGAGAAGTCTTTGTCATATACTCTTGCAAGGGCAGAGAAAAACACACTTTTGTTCGTTTCTGTCCCTGCTGCTGGCACTTTATGACAATAGAAAACAATGTTCATAAAATTGACTTTCCACAAAAAACAAATCTACAATAGGTTTAGTTTTTGGAGAAGGGAAAGGACACACAAAGCTCAAGCTGATTTTGTGAAATGTACTCCACTGAGTGTGGACTCCACGTCTCTTTTAAACCCCCCCAAAATCCACAGCAAAATGTAGCTGATCTACACTGCATTAAACCAGATACTTCCTCAGTCTCGCACGCAAGTGGCAGTTTCTGTCTTGCTTCTCAGAGAGTGTTTAGTAGTGCAGCACCGTGGCAAAATCTCTTGTTATGAAGACTTCATTATTACTTTTTCCAGTATGATACCAGTGTGTTACAAAACAGTATCATAATTAAAAACTGAACTGGTGTCAGCAGCATAAAAATGCATGAAGAACACACTGATTCAGTATTCATTACCTTAGTAATTTATAAAACTATTAAAAAGGTTATAGCTGTCTTTCTTAATATGTGAACTCACAGGGTGATTCTGTACTAGCAACTGTAAATACCAATAAATAACAGGAAATTAATAACTAGAATGAGGAAAACAGCTTTTAAAATCTGGGTTGTTTTATCGTTCCAATCTGAAATAAATAATTAAAGAGAAGGCCTGACTATTTTTACTTTTGCAGTTTATTTCTGTTAATTGTTGCACAAATTAAATTGAACATACTGTAAGGAGAAATGGATAATTACTCAAAGGCAATTAAAGATTCTGAAGGCTGTATAGTAATTATGATTATTTTCTTTGGAAAATGAGAGTGCCATTTATCTCTAATGTATGCTATGTAATTAAGTCCATATGCAATTATCTTTCTCTTACCATACACTTCCAATGGGAATTGTTTTTTAAAATGTCTGGCAAGAGAGAATGTAATTGTATGCAGTGGGACACTCCCGTACATAAAGAATTTCTTAGGTTTTGTTCGGCATGACTTCAGTATGTTTCCTAGTCTGTTTTTACTTGGGGACTTTTGACACGGCCTACCATTAAAGTAGAATGTTAGACATGTGGCACAGTCACTTCTCTGGCTCTTGTGCCTGCCCCGCTCTTCCTCTCTGAACTCCATAACTTGCCTATCCCTCAGCTTTTGTAGAGCTATGTCGCTGCCCTGGCTATGTGGCTACTCACGGCTCCGTAAAGCTGGGCTCCAGGTGGTCTTGCTTGGGGAGAGACCGAAAGATTGCTGTGCAGCCCTCCGTGCCGTCGCTCCTGAGCTGCTCCAGTAGCTGGATATGCAAAGGGGCACGAGCAGCTACAGGGAAAGAAGAAAATTGCCTTTCAAAATAGGGTTTGATGTTTTAGCCGAGAAAGAATTTATCACTGCCTTCTACGCATGCTGCTTTTTCCCTTCTCTCCAGGGCTTTCCAGCCTAGTCCTTTCCTAGCTTATAGAAGGAGATCTATTGTGTGCACAATCAAGTAGAGCTTGACTTCTGAAGGAGGTCACCATGGGATGTGCTCTGAGGCCTGTGGAAATCTCTCTTTGAAATGCAGTCTTGGTATCAGCGTGCTTTGGCTTGCGCTCTACCATTTTATCGCTTCTTGAACCCTTTTATATGGTCAACGCGCAGAATGATCTTAACACTGCGCTGGTTTTTCTTGTGGCTTTTACGCAGCTGCGAAAGGGAAGGGCCGGTGAGAACAGGGTCTCTCCCGGCGGCACACTGCTCGGCCTTCAGCAACAGGCCGATCCCATCCGAAGTCCCAGCAGGGTCGAGTATTCCCGGGAAGGCACGTGGGTACCGCTTCCCAAAAGTGCCAGAAGATCGGCAACAGGAAACCTTGCATCCAGCTGGGTTGCCCTGGAGGAAACCAGTAGGGTGAAAGGAAGGGTTTTTTCTCCGACTGTGCTCCGAGGGCACAAACACACCTACATATATATATATATCTTCATATATGTGCAGCGGCCACACAGCCAAGAGCAGGTTCGCGTTCAGAAGCAGGTAAAGGCCTGGAAACAGCGAGTAGAGGCAGATCGTGGGTATTTCGTGGCTTGTTGGGCTTTTATTTTCTAGACAACAAATATGAAGCCATAAAATGCAGGAATAAAGAGGACTGGACACAAGTTAAATTAATGCTGCGTTCCATGATTCATTGTATTCTTAATCTTGGTTGTATTTACATATTTATTACTCTTCATGTCTAATTTCTTGAAGTGGGACTTTCTCCGTACATAGTTCAGAAATGCCAGATACGGCCAGATAGCAATGCTCTAATGAAGTCCATAGCATGTTTTTTTCTCTATGAAATGTACATTAACATGAGTGTTTCATGGTTAGAAATAAGACATTTATCGTCCTGAGTGTCTAAGCCACTATTGAAATAAAATGCAAGGCTCTGCAGTATTTGTGCACCCTATGCTAATATCCTAAAGCAGTTATTAAATGGTTATATGCTGCTTCATTTAGGTATCTCTTAAATACTGCTAAATCTTTGCAAAAAACCTGCTTGTTAGTGCTACTGATGCCTGTACAGTTTAGCCAGATTTCTGGATTTTGTCACAATGATGTACTATGCCAATCGAATTTGACACATGTAAAGCTGATTTGAAACAAAAACTAGCTTCCTTACGCAGTGAAATATGAACACAGAGAGTGTTGGTTTTATCCTTGTTCAGGACCTTAACAGGTTGTCCTCAAAATACACGCACCTACCTTTAACTTATTGCCTAGTGTTTCACATCAGTGTTCAGCATTTAAAAATTATTTATTGGTATGTATGCCAACCCTTGCCTATTTAGGCACCTATAGTTAAAAAACTAAATCAGTACTTAAGCTCCTAAACAAAAACAAACTCAGCCTTATAGAGCTGCAGAGAGTTAGTGGCTCCTTTCAGAATTTGTTGGTCTCAGCAATTCTTGATAATCATGCTCCCCTTGTTTGGATGCCTGAAGTCAGTCTATTTATATACTGATTCAGAAATATGAAATGATGATTTGCCACAATGAAATTCTCAGTGAAGTTGGATTAATCAAGGACTAAATAGATTACCACTGTAAAAGGAAATTGCATTTTTTTCGAACATCTGAGGAGGAAATTTTAGCTAGCTTGCTCAAAGACTCTTCTTTAATCAGCTTGAATATTCTTATCAGCAGAACGTAAGAAAAAATAATGATTCTCTCTGTTTTGATCTCTAGATTCAGGTCAGTCTTGTCTCAGCCAGTATTTTGTCAGAGAAAATATCTGAGTTTGAATGGCGTGCATTGTACAAATAACTGCATTTTAATAATCAGTTTAAATGGAATCTGAGAACTAATCTGTCATTCATAAACGAAGGTTGAGGAAGACTCAGAAAGAATATATATCTTGCCTTGAAATTATAATGGTGCCAATTTTTGTCATTTCATCCCTAGTTATTCCGTTCCATGATTAACCCCGTATTATGCGCAAAAGGCAATGAAAGATGCATATCCTCGCGAACTCGTTATTTGTCATACTGGCACAAGAAAATGGATTTCACCCTTGATTATGTCAGTTAAGTATAGCCTATATGAATAGTCCTACCTTGCAGGGGGAGCTAGTGGGGTTCCTCCGGGAAAGAGACAACCTCCTGAGGTCTTAATTACTTCTGATTGCATGCTTGATTTTTTGGTCGGAGCACTGCAGCTTTGCATCACAATGCCAATAAGTTATAAGGCAAGGTGGGAAAATATTCCTGATCTTACAAGCCACATAGCATTCTTCGTGTGGCCGTGAGCCATATCTGGCACACAGACAGCAGATCATAGAGAAAAAAGAGTTCCCGGAAAACTTGCTGTGCTCCTCGGGGATTCCTCAGCTCTCATGTGGAGCCGAGCCGAGCCGAGCCAAAAAAGCAGCAAATGTAGCCATAGGTGTTCTGGTGGCACCCATACTGCTCATGCGTCCCGGGTTGGCCCCCTCTGTGTAGGAAAGAGAAAGACAGCTCTTTCCGTTTATTCAAAAATACCACTTCTTGAAGTTCACAGAGGCTGTATAAAGTGAGTAAGAACATGAAATAATCTTTGTGATTAATCAAAGAACATGCATATTTTACAACTTCTTCTCTAAGGCATAGAGTATATTTGAAGTTGTGCAGGTGTAGGTACTATTCAGGTCACATATGTAGGTTAACATACATTTTCCAGGGAAAAGGTGTAAAATTGTTACATCAGTGATCGAGAAAGTTTGCCAGTGTTTTACCACACAATAAATGAAAACTCCCTCTCATTACTTAAAGGGAATAATACCCTCATGTTTATTGTAATAGTTTCTATGCCAGTGAGCGAGAACCTGATACTGTAGTCTATGAAGATACAGGCATATTATTGGCAACGATCCTGTCAGGACATACAAATGAAGTGTTTGCTCTTAAAACTAAGCCAGATAGCCTTTGTCTAGCTTGAAGGACACTGCTGCACACAATGAAATCCATTTCTTTTTTGAGAATCCTTAGATGAAGGTAGACAACATACTACTCCCTTCAGTCTAGTCTATTCTCTTCAGTGAAGGGACTGGTACATCTTACCTGATTCAATCTTGATTTGATGAAAGGAAGATCAGTCTTGCAAAACTTTGCTCAAGTCATGCTGAAAAATAACATCGTTCTGCTCACTGGTTATTTGCTATCCCGAATTCCCTATCAAATTCATGTCAAAACCCCTTCTTTCCAACAATCAGCACTTCATGCTTAAAGTCACATTTGAAAACAAACTAATTCTTTCTGTTTCATAAACTTGGGCAAACTGTCTGAATCGTATATATCGTTAGCTGCCTATTTTAGGAGAGATGATAGAAAGGGATAGGTCACCGGCTTTGTGTCCTTTTGCTTATATCATCAGAAATACGTGTAAAATATACAGAATTGACCAGTCTCGTCAAAAGTAGAGGCAGATGGGTTCCCGTTTGCTTCTCCCGCTGCCTCAGAACAAAGCAGAGGGAAAGAAATACTGAGAGTTATAGACCTGCATGAGAGAGGGGAAGTGGTTTTCCTCCACAATTGGTGTGGCATAATGTTTGCTTTAGGCATAAGAATTACCTGAAGCTATATTTAGCTGCTCTAACTGTACTAGAACTGCCTCCAACCCGGACTTTACAAACGTGCTCAGGTGCTTTTCTCCCTGTCAGGAAGGTGATTATGTTCTTAAACATTTGCTGAATTTGGGGTTATAAGGATGATCTCTCACTTTGTTTTTAGTATCGCTGCTAACAGGTGAAGAGGTAGAAACTTTGTTTTGGAAGGAAAGAGTGGCCAGGAGTCGTTAAATATCTCTGGGTTGTTCAATCTATTCAGCTCCGTTACCTGAACGGAGTACAAGTGCTCCAGCAGTAGAACCGGGTCTCTGAACTGCATGGTCAGCGCGCTCCTGAGGGCTCCAATTTAGATAAATATGTGGGAATGCAAAAGGGTGAAGGTGGCATTAGAAGGATGAAAAGCTGTAAAATGTTCCGTCACATATTTATAGCTGTTGGGGATTTTTTTATCTTGCAGGTGATGTTCCTAATTGCAAAGTGAGTTTTCAAAATCTACAATAACTCTAATTGGCTCCCCTCTCCCATCTTTTACTCTTTGAATTTGTCCTCAAAAAGTAATTTTTTCCCTTCCTTTTCCTGTTTTATGATTTTCCAGAAACATCTGAGTAATTTATCCATGCATGCAGTCTAAAAAAAGTTCACAAAATGTTATTTCCTGCAAAGATACTCTAATAATCACATTTACTTTATTTTAAACATGCAATACATTATGTGATTGTATTTTTTAAAAGATGTGTGTGTATATGTGTAATGTATCGGCACAAATTACATGGTATTATTATTGTCCGAGCAGGCAACGGTCCACCAAGTGTGACATTAGCCGACATTGAATGTTATCAGTGGCAAAGAGAAAGCTGGGGCTGGCATTTTTAAGAAGATACCATGGTTGTCACGTTCTGGTGCTAGCAGCACAGAATAGCTGTCACTTATTTTCTTCTGCTCCCTTATTGGCTAAAGCCACGAGAAGGGTAATTAATTCCTAATCTGTTATATCATGGGTGGTTTGCTTACTGCTTTCTTCTGAAACCTTCCTGAAGGGGAGATGGCCTTATTACCACGATGAAAAAATGGGGTTCGTTTTTCGATTACTCAAACCCAAACTTCATTCGATAAGAAAACAGGGTTTTCTTTTCCCTTAAACCTCTTCAGCCTGCATATCCTGCAATGCTGGATATCTCTTGCCTTGAAACTTGCCTGTGCTGGCTGAAAAGAAAGCTGAAAATTCCTGTAAGCTCCATTTTCTTTCTCATTGCCAATCTTGCAGGTAGGCCGTCTCTGCCTACTGCCTGCCTGCACAGTGGAGATTTACCGCGTTCGCGGAGAATGACATACAGGTGTCTTTTCTCCCTCTTGTAGGTGTTACTGCCCTGACCCTTCTATCAGGGCTTGGTTAGGGTTTAAAGAGTTTAAACTGAAACTTACCAGTGGGAAACCAGGAAAAATTGTACTAAACTTTTATAGTGCTTGGGATTTAACTTTCTCTGCTCGGAATCATGAGTCAACTGACTAACAAACCGTATTTTTATGAGGGGAGAAAGAAAATTGTGCAAAGCAAGTAAGCAGTAGCAGTTAATATTTTGAAGATTAATTAAAACAGTTTTATGGTGTTTCCTTGGGTGAGACCAGCTATTTTTTGTCAGACTTCTGCGATAACTTACGGTTCCAAGATTTTAAAGACTTGCTGCATACCAAGGTCTGACTTAAACCGCTCTGATCTGTGAGAACACCTTGTTTCTATTAACCGAACTGCCCTGACTGCTCCCATTACCTGCCTCTTTTTTTGCCGGCTGCACCTTGCAGGGTCCGCACCCTACTAGATGTTTTTCCATCCCATGCTTGCTCCGTCAGCCTATCCTCGCTCAACTCTTGCTCTGCTAGCCTTCTAATGGCTCTCTGTGCCATACAAAACGAACTTTTAAGCCCTGCTAATCCTTCAGTCCTGTCCATTTTTCTCCCCTTTGCTCCGTGAGGGAAATGACAATATTGTGGCCTTTTTTCTTTGAGTTTCTTGCTCAAGGTGGATTAAAGAGTGTGGAGGTTTTCCTTGAGGTTGTCGTCAACCAACAGCTTTAGATTAGGAATTTGGCGTGCATGGATTTGTGGGTATTTTGTGGCCCCTCTTTTATTCTCTCCCTGCCTTCCTCCGCCCCAAAAATACTTAGAAAAAAACATTTTTATTTGCTTATTTTCACCTTTTCCATGTAAATGAAAACCCCACTGCTGTTCTCTCTAGATAAGAGACAGTGTCTCCCAGTCCTGTGCCGTTTAACATCAGAAAGACAGAATGCTGCATTAACAAGAGAGATGAAGTTTGGGAGGTCACCTATTCGTGAGGCAGAGTACACAGCTGATGTTATTCCGGTATCTTTACTCTTGAAAGATACTACAAATCCATCATGTCTTCCTAGATGAAATGCTACACTATGGTTAATTGTGCTCAATCTTAAAAAACTTATTACTGAATCGTTGCGTTTGGTAGGCTGGAAATAAATTTCCTTTTCATTGCAGAACGTGCACCATTCTGTGTCTTTAATGAGTTTACCTTACTGGGATGTCCAACCCAATGAAATGGAGAGTTTGTGGCCTGTCATAGCTCCTAAGGCAAAGAGAGACACAGATTTAGCACAATGAATCCAAATATTCTTTTGGATAGGAGGAAGCCAGTTATAAACAAAGTTAATTTTGCTACTTTCCAGTGTTGGAATTTTTATTAAGTGTCATTTGACCTTTACATTCCGTACGTCTGAGATTTGCTTTAGTTTGACCGCAACCATATATTAAAGACTTATCTCTTTAAGGTATTGATAGATGCATAAAATCAAAGGCCAGATTTTTCTCCTGGGAATGTCATCTGTAGTAGATCTCCTGTTAAACTATTTATTTGGCATTTCATAGATTTTAAGGGCAGGCAGGAGCATGCTGATTATTAAGTCTGACTTCCTGCATTAGCTACACTAAGTACCTCATCCAGTTAATTTATGCTGCAAGACCGCAGCTTGCATTTAAAACTACAGACACAGGTTTTTTAATGACACAGGTCTTGACTTAGGCACTTTAGGTAACAGAAAATCCACGGGGTGAGTAGGTTTGGTTAGTTGTTCCAATGTGCATTATTGCACTTGGCATTAAAATGTTCAGGGCATTAGGAGTCTTGGGTTTTTTGTTTATTATTTCTTTTCTTTACTAGGTTAAGAATCTGAATTCATTGCCACATTAAAACATACTTACTGGCTTTGAAGTTCAGCACTGGGTGGCTTGCAGTTGAAGAATTCATGGTAGTTGTTTTGGAGGCTATTATCTTGCAGTCAGACACAAATGGAAGTAAACTTAAGTTTTCCCAAGCAAGCAAGCAAGCAAACTTTCACTTTTCTCAGAGCTACAAAAAATAGACTCAGCATACATGGCTATAGGATGTCTTTCTTTTTCTTCCTTTCATTTTTTCCAGGAATATTTGCTCTTCCCCACTCCTTCTAATCTGGTTCTTGGTTTTTTTCACATTTTCCCAGATTTGGAGGTGGGTGTTTGAGAGATGACAAAAGCTGTCTCTGTCAGTTTAGTGAAAACTGAAGAGAAAGTGAGAGCAGCTGTAGAAATGCTTCTGCAAATAACTTGTCTTGGTCACATCTGACAAATACACAGAGCTTTTTTGCATTGGAAAAGTAGGAAAATTTCACTTGCAAGTTCGTTTCATGGATCTGATGCAGCTGCAGATTAAGTGAGTCTTACAAAGGGAAATTTTCTGTTACAGTATGTTGTCTCTCCTACCTCTAAGCGAGTATTAGTTCATCCCTTCTAGGCATTTTGCATGTCTGCCCACAGGAGGAAAAACGCAGGGAAGTCCTGCTACAAAAGCAGAAGTACTGATACACTGGAAGGTTTAAAAAACCAACGTAATGCAAAGGAAAAACAGAACAGTGAGAAGACTGAAATTTGGAAATCATCATGCAGAATATCCAAACTATGGATAATGACACAGCTCTCCTACCTCCTGACTGTAAGAGCCGTAAGTCACAAGATCAGTTCAGTCCCATTGAGAGAGAGAAAGTTGATCCTTAAGTCTAACCTAGGCTTTACTCGGGCAAAATTTCATCATTAGCTTTTTCTCTAAGGGTTTTACTTGTTATGACCAATGTTCCTTTATTGTAGTAGGATTTAAAATAATATTTCAAATTCCTAACCTTAGCCTGAGTGATGTGCCTCTCCCTGCAAAACCAGGTACAGGAAAATGTAAACCCACGTCTTGTCTTTCGTAAAATGTCAATTCAGAGAACTCGTGTTGGGGACCAACTGAATGTAAAAGCTCATTCACGTTTACTTGTGATATGAATGTTCAGGGTTTAATTTGCAAGTTTTACTGCAAAGATGAGTTAATGGGTTAAAAGCTATGAATCCTTGTTGGTCTAGATATACAATTTCAAAAATGTCTCTCTAATCCAGTATGTGCTCAGCACTTCATGACCTGCAGTGCCTTTTCATTTCAAATGATAGCATTAATGGGTATTATTTTCCCTGCTGTATTTACACACTACATTGACATTTGCATGACAGCAAAAAGGCCCTGAGTTGAAATAGTGCAGAAAAATGCTTTGGATTGCTTTTTTTTTTTTTCCTTTTCTTTCCTTTTTTTTTCTCTTTAATTTAAGGGAAAAGAAAGCTAATTATTTCGTTCGGAAATGCTGCTGGGGTGTCCTATGGAAGCTGTTGTTCACATCTCCCCTGTCTCTCTCTCCTACAAAGGCAGGCAAGCAGATGAGAGTTTATTCCCGTGTGTCTCACCTTGCAAGTGGCAAAGGTGTTAATACCATTGAAATCCCTGACACAGATGCTTTCTGGAAGTTGTTAACATCAGGTGTCCAACCCACATGAGGCAGAACAGGAATGCGAAGAAATCAGTGAAGTTCAGTGATAAATTATTTTAATTGAAACATTAATTTTATGGCTTTTAATAAAATACCTTTATATTTTGGGCTCTTTGCCCAAACGAGCAGAAGGCTACTCCTGTCCAGCTAAGTGTCTTTTCATACTCACTTTCAACTAAAGTTAGGAAGCACCTCACTGAGTATGAAAAGTCTGCTCTATTGAACCTGGTACAAAAAGCCACAAGAGAGCGGGAGAATGGGGTGGTTTTAAGAGAATCGGTCAGAAGAAAAGATAAAAGGAGTAAATGCCTGTTTCCCTTGCAATATGACATTTTTAATTGCCCAACAAGCTCACAGGCATATTGACGGGAAATGTCATAGAGGTTTCCAGACCAAGCATAGCTATCTGAGAGGCTAAACCTGAACACCTGTCTAAAGTATTTTCTGAAGCTGCTTTTCTGTCTCTGCAGGTTGCCTTGCTACTTTTTGGGTCACACGCACTGGCATGTCCCAAAGCAACTGGCAGGAATTGCTTGCTGGATGCAGTGTGCCAACATAAACACCAGTGTGTCTTTATGCAAGATAGCTTCTTGAACTGAGATTTTTAAAGCAATTCCCCAAGCCTTGGAATTCAAGTAATAGACCAAGATAGAGGAGAAAAGACCTCACACTCTCATTCTGTATTGAACTTGTATGTTCGACTGCAGCTGTGGTGTTTTGGGAAATGGCAAAGTGACATATTATCAATCTGATACTTGCGGACAAAATATTTTAAGTCTGGGAACAACACATGTACCCAAATCCATGAAGATGTTTCTCATAGCACAGAGAAACTTAGGTCTGCTTCGTCTGAAACAATCCTTCCCTAAACTGCATTCTTACTGAGAAAATCAAAGGCCCTGTGATTCTCCCTAAAAATTTTATCTTTACAGAACAGAAACTCACACAAGAAAACCAGCCAGGTGGATTAGGGGACCAGTCAAATAGTTCAAACAGTGGATTTCAGATATTCAGCTTCAGTAAATGGTTTTCAGACAATCATAAAGTGCAGCATTTTGCAACACATAGTCAAAGGTCAAATTCAGAAGCACATTTGTTTACAAGGAGAGGTTGTTCTTTCTCTAATGACACCATACGCTACATTAAATTGCAGTGATAACTGGTGAAACACTAAATAGCACGACTGTGGTTTAGTATCTGAAATATCTAATGAGCGTGTGATAGTTTTTAAATAATTACATTCTTAAAAAAAGCAATTAAATAAAAACGAGTTCAGGACATTACAGTTAATATCAATTGCAAATGTGTTTCAAAATCATTAACTTCTCTTTTTTCCCCATTAGTCATTTTCTGTGCGTGCCTACTTACGGTACTCGTGTGTAATTCGTTGTATGTGGTCAGAGATTGAGTGCCATGCATTTGTGGAAGTAGGACCATAGTTAGCAAGATTCTGTAGAGTTTAAATAATAAAAACAAATTCCATTTTGCACTGCAAAACAGTGGGCTTCTTGCAGGGTCCATCAGACAGAAAAGAGTTTCAAAAACATGAACTAACCAGGCTACCAGCCTTAACAATTTTATTGCGTCTTCCACGGATCTCCTTCTACCGCTTTTACCCAACTGGTGATCTTTTTTCAAGTGTGATTCTTTTTCTTCCCTGGCAATAACGAGTCAGAAGAAGATGTAGAGCAGTTCCCAGAAGGTGGAGAGCTGGCACAGTTCGACCATAGGCAGTTTCCCTCAGCTCCTTCAGCAGAGGGAGGAAGGGACAGACCCCAGGATGGCCACATCCAGCTCGTTCCAGCGCTGCTGAGCCGCTGGGTGGGTGCCTGGGGGCATCGTCTTGGTCCTCTGCCACCTTACAGACTTGGGCAGCAGCTGAGGAAGCCCCCACAGGTTTCTGTGACTGCCTCTCCCTTTCTCGTTTGCCAAATACAAACTTAATGAAGCGAGCAGCCTGGCCCACAGTGTGCTGCTTTGCACGGACATAAGTAACCCGTAATTTATGCCGTAGAGTTCAGAGAGCCAAATGCCCACTTGCCCAGGAGGAAGATGATTATATTATATACCTAGCATCTGTGAATAAATACATATTTTTCCCAGTATGTAGGTCATAACAAAACTGTTATGCTCTCTTAAACGTCTCCACAACAACATTTACAGTCTGACTGTTCTTCATTACTCTGCGCCCTTTCTGCATTATTCACCCAACTTCATCTTTCCATTGGAGGTGGCGAATGAGCAGCCAGCTTAGCTGCAGTGGCACTTTTCTGCTGGAAAGGTAGGGTCTTAACACACTCTAAAGCTTTTGATTTGCCCAGCACCTTCAGTTCTTAGGTTAAACTTAAACAGCGACACACAGCTCACATTTGTGAAGGGGTGAGATGACTATCTTGGTCCAAAATTAACAAATTATAACAGTTTACAGCATCAGGTTCAGCCCCGCAGAATTCTCGTACCCAAAGCAAAAAATGCATTTTAAAGCATATGTTTTTACTGCTGTTGTCAGCCTGTGAGTCAATGACATACCTGTTTCCCAGCATGGAGTATTTTTTTCAGCCGTAACTTTAATGGCTGAAATCATGAAACACTGAACAAATATCATTAATGATTCCTTTTTAGCAAAAGAGCTTTTAATGACTTCTTTGCTTGTGCTTTTTTTCTTTACTCCAAACATTATTCACTTTTCTGAACATTCATTCCACTGAATAAACACAGAGCACAGTCGTCGCGGTGCAGTGATACGTCTTGAACAAACATTTTTTAGTTAAAGAAAAATCTCAGTGCTTTCATTCCCATTTGCGTGATGATGAAGTTAAAACTGGTGGTACCTCTCACTGACAGATGAAATGGACTACACAAAGGCTTTAATCCCCTTCCACCTATTGGATCTCAGAAATCTAAAGGTTGCTTAATCAGAAATCAAAATGCATTACGGTCTTGGAAAGAACAGTTAAGACGACCAGTAGTCTAATATATTTACAGCCGTACTTAGTGCGGAATGTGGTCCTTTTGAAATTTGGTAGCACAGTCACAAATGACAGGGATGAAAGGACATCAAGAGGACATCTAATCCCTTTCCTTGCCCAACACCTCTCTAATTACTGATAGATATCTATCTAATGTATTCTTAAAATATCTCTAATGCTAGAGATTCCACTGCCTCCCTAGGCAATCTCTTCCAGTGTGCTTCATTATCCCAACATTAGAAAATTTATCATCATGTCTCACCTGAATCTCTTTTAATGCAGCTTAAGCTCATTACTATTTGTCCTATTGCCATGGACACGGAGAATTTTCCAGCACATTTTTCTACTTGAAAGCTGTTACATCTCAGCACTGGGCTCTCTTTCCTAGACAAAACATCTCTATCAGATCACATTTTCTCTTGTTATTGCTCTCCCCTAGTGTCCGGCCGGCCCGCATCTTTCATTCAGTATGGTCTTACCAATGCTGAGTGGAAAGGATTGTGCTGCACGTTTTGCAGGCTGTGTTTATACCTCCTGGTATACTTTTTCATAATGGCTAACACTGTTGACTCATGTTCACTTTATGGTCCTTAAAAACCTGCAGATCTTTCCTGAAAACTGCTACCTAGTCAGTGATTACTCATTCTGAATACATACAGCTTATTTTTTCTTATTAAGAGGAGAATCTAATGTTTATTTATTTCAATATTTGGCAGAGAGCGTTTTTTTCAGTTTTTCAAGGTCATTCCCTCATTTACTGAATGTAACACGTTTGTGGTCTGTACTGACTAGTTTTTGTGTGATTTTAACAAGCATGCTCTCACCTGGGCTGTTAAGAAAAATACTAATACTAGGTGAAGATGACTACATAATGCAATTCTTTCATTTTGATACTGAAGGACAGTTTCTAATCATGTTTTCACTATCGCTGTAGATTTTATCTGGTGTGCATTTAGATTGTGAGAATGTTGCGTGAGGAAAACCCTACTAAAGAGAAGATACATGAGAGAGATCTAATAGTTCTCTATGAGCTAATTAAAGTGATTTGAAACTGTTTATTCTTGACAAATGCAGGTTAGCTCTTACCAGTCTTATGTTCTTCAAGGTGCTTATGAATCACTTGCGTGACATATTCTGATATTTTTGCGGGAACTAGAGATTACTTTGCCAGAAAGCAAACCCAGGGAGGGGGGGATAAAGAAAAAAAGCAAGCCCAGCATCCCTTTTACTCTATCAGTGAGTTAAATCAAACCTCAACAAGGTCCAACAAGTACGAGGGACAGCTGTCCGTAACTTTCTCCGTCATCCTCCCCCGCTCCCCTGAGGTTTGAGCTGAACAGAGAAAAGATTATTGAGGGATTCAGGAATAAAACCACCAACCTGAAAAGGTGAAAGTCTTACAGGGAAGAAACCTTAGGGTGTCGGTGTGGTTGGTGGTGCAGAGGCGGTGGGAGACGGCGGCTCAGCAGTGTTACGGATTTCTCCCAGTCAGCATTCCACATCAGCCTTTCCCCTCCTGACGGATACCTGCCTCGCCAGCCACGAGCACTTCAGTGTTTTGTCAGGATGGGTAATTAACGATTGTTAGGTCCTAGATATCTTCTGCGGGTTTAACCCTAAATCATTCCTTTATGCTTCCAAGTTGCGTGCATCCCGCTTCCAGCGGCTCTTTGTGCCCAGCCCGAGGTGCCTGAAGAACTCAGGGGCGAGGGCGGGAGAGCGGCCGTGGAACTTCACGGCTGGGAGAAGCGTCGGGAGAGGGCTTGGGGGGCAGCGGGAGGGGAAGATCCCTTCTTTCGCTGGCAGCAAGCCGTGAGACTGCAGGCCTAACCTGTGGCCTCTGTAATCCCTTCTTTCCTCTTGCCATTGTCACCGCCTCGATGCCTTCCCACGGCCGCTAACAGCCCGGTCGCTTCCAAGGGGCACTGAAGTCAGGCAGGAATCTGTTTGCCCTTCTGGCATTGTAAGCCAATGACTTACTTTCTCCTTATAATAACTGAATAATACTTATTTACTGTCACTGTTAGTATAACTCGAGTCAGTTCTCATATTCTGGTGTCCTTCAGTTTCAAACTTGGCCTTCATCAGTAAGCTTGAAGTAAAACATGTCATACACCTATAGCGATCTAAGAATCTATGGTACTTTTCTTTCCCCCTCTTGTTTTCAAGTTTTTAGATAAGGGTGTACTGCAATGCTCTGTCTCTAATGCAGTTCTGAAGCAGAACAGAGGCATGAGATGGTACTGGTAATAAAGCAGTGCTTATATCTGCTTTCCATCCCAGGCCTCTTCCTTCCTACCCCACTGCTTTCAGGCCTTGAGATGTTTCTTCCATCCTGCCTTCCAATTTAAGCATAACTGGTAGCACCACATAATTAGGACTTTTTAAAATCTCGTGGAAGTATGTGACTCATAAATAACCTAAAAGAAGTATCTTCTTTCATACTTGCCGCATCATTTCTTCTTAATGGAGGTAAAGCTCAATTGTCCTTGCAATGCCATGCCAATTCCCTTTGTTGTTACAAGGTGGAAAAGTGTACGCACAAACGTGTGCGGGGCAAGAAAGTCTGACAGCCAGGTTGTTGGCATCTTCAGAGTCCATTTCCCACTACTACAGGACAAGTTAAGTTTTAATTCAGACTACCTGATACGTAATGCCTCATAAAGTTAATTCAATACTCATATGAGTAGAATATGTTGTATCTTACGTAGCAAAAGTTAAAAGCTTGTCTGCCATTGGGGTACAGAGGTGAACAGCTGCTGACACTGCCAATCTGCTAAATTGTTTTGTTCCCTTTCCCAACGCCCCTCCCCGTCCCTTTCTCAGTTCACGCTTTGCTTATCGCGTTCTCAGAAGAATCACTGAAATCCGTGTTGTACTTCATTTCAGCAGGGTTAGATTGGGCACACATTACACTGTAATTACCCTAAATCAGCACTTAAATCAGCCCTAAATCAGGACTAAAATTTTACATGTTTACATATGCATACTTGTGTAATGTAAAAATGGAACCCCGTACTACTGTAAGATAGTAATGCTAAGAATTATTATTTTCTATCTGTGCCAAATCTTTATTTGTATTTGTTGATGAGATTTAAAAGGTTGTTAGAGTCTGTAAATCGCATAAATAATTTTCCCCATTAAAGACTGATATACAAGAATTTGAGCCACAAAGGAAGTAAGGAAAGACAAACTCATCTTCAGTACACTAGCATAGAATTCCACTTTGATAATTTTAGTATAATATTGTTAGTGTAGCTGCTAAATTTGAACTAGAGTCACATTAACAGTAAATAATTGCAGACTGCATATTTTATTATCTCATTGCATATATATATATATATATATATATATAATGTAGGTATTTCTCGATTTGCAATTCAGTGGAATCCAACAAGTAAAGTTGCTCATAGAAATGATGTCCAGGATGTGATGAAAGAACGTTCTGTTAACCAACACAGCTGTAACAAACTGTGAACAGCAGCTTACAGAATATTAATGAATGTGACCATCATCCTAAAGGCATGACAACCATTAGTAGCTTTCAGAGTTTTTAAAAGTTATTCTTCAGTAAAGATAGCTGACAAATGCATCTTTCAGAAGGAAAACTTCTTAAGATACATATTTTCATACTTGGGTTATTTGATGTCTGCTAAAGCAGTTGATGGTAGAAGACAGAATTTTAACTTTGGAAGGCTTAACTGTGAATATTTTTACTATGTAACGTTTACACCTTAAACTCAATGAAAAGTCATGGCACCGATTTGTTTTTACGTTAGTGTTTGATGCCCAGTTGCTTAAAAAAATGGACTAAAAAAGTGCTTCTAAATTGCAGTTTAGAAATATACCTACACAGTAAATAAATGTATGCAAATACGTATTTTTTGGCTTGAAATTTACCAGTCCATCAAAATGCAGGCATTTCAGCGGACAACATAGAATTTGATGACAGTCCACAGGTTGTTCAAATGGAGCTGAGGAATTTGCCTTCCAAGCAGATTTCCAATCACCTCACCCACCCAGCTCCTTGGCAGTGCGCCTGGTGGGTTGCAGCCAAGTGTAGACTTCCAGGCTTGTGACTTCTTACTTTCCTAATTTCCCTGTGTGTTCCAACTCCTTCCTCCACATTCCCTCCAAGGTTCTCCATAAAGGCTGGATAGAGACAGAAACTATTTTTCAAAAGTTGTGTAGTTTGTTCTTTTTCTGAATGATAGGAGATTTTAAATATGTTCAATTCTTAACAAAACTGATTTGCTTTTCTCTGCTGTCCCTGTTTTCACTACTTTTAATACTGAAGCAGACTGGAGTTTAAGCATTTAGCATAGACAACACGAGAGTCTAGCATCCAAGTTGAGAATGGCTGTGGCACATGGTAGCATAAGGGATTTTAATTTATCGATTACACACAAAAGATGATGCTCCACACCAGCAAACTACACAGGCAGCACCAGATCTTCCTCTGCAGTATGTTGACCGTCTAACTCCACTGAAGAAGGTTACATAGAAATTCAGTGACTCAAAGGAGAATAAGTGGTCCTAGATATAATTTCTTCAAGAGCTTTAATTGATATGTTTTCAGTGGGCTGTCTCCTTCGAAATTGTTTTAAAAGTGATTGTTAATATTAGGAAACAGTCTGATCAATAGGCTTCTTTGTCAAAAATCATAGAAAGATATAGCTTTCCACAGAGGATGGGATTTTGTTCAAATGAAAAAAATAAATATGCTAATTCTCTGTGCAGTCTACGTCATGAAACCATTGTGTCAAAGACCCTGTAAAACCTGTTCTATAAAATCTCTACAAGAATCCTCACACAAATTATTATTCCTTGAATATCTGCAACAAAGCTTCTAATATGTCAGGGGATACACATTGAGTCCTGAGTTTAATTAATCCTAACTATTATGCACTTCTGTCAATTTTTAGCGTGTCTGTGTTCTGACTTCAGGTGTGAATACCATGGGCAGTAGCAGTCACTTTTACATTAATCAATTTTAACGTGCATTTGTGTGTGTAGGCAGTCACTTGAAGGTGTTGACGTAGTTCTTCCTCTAGTCTTCCAACGTGCTTCTCTAAACAACCAGGTCTGTAGCTCAGTTTTAAATCCATGCAGTCACGCTCATACGCCACGAAGTATTCTGACCCTACGGCTAGTTGTCCTCCAGATATACACTCTAATTTATCGTCAGCTTGGTCAAGTAAGGGAGAGCAAACTGTAGTCCTCCTGTACCTGCAGCCTCCATTTGCTTGCCAGTGAATGACAATGTTCCCTGTTAGCATATTTTCACCTAGTTCCCATGGCTTTGTCAAAATGGTTCTTGTGAGATAAACATAATTTTCTTGGTTGGTTAGATTATGAGTCTGGCTGAGAAAAACAACTTTTTACAGTTACTTTGTTCAGATTTGACTTTGGCAGTAAGAATAATTTCTAAAGAACTGGCTAATTGGCTGATCTTAAAGTGCTTGACAATGAAGAACCTTCATCAATATGAGACAGATGAGGCAGAAGTCTTACAGAGCTGTATAGGTCAGTCGGTAAGAGGGTTCCAGTTGTATAAAATACTCTCTTAATGTAGCTAGCTGCAAAGATCAACACATCCAGGAGAACGAGTATGGCCTGCAGTGCAAAGGGAGTGTGTAACGTTCTAGAAGGCAGCAGCTCAGCCAGAAGTATTTTAATATAATGGCGAATAAAACCATTGATACAACAGAAGAGGACTCACGTGTTGGAGGTGTATGCAGCGGGGTTGGTGGATGCCTTTTCTCTCTTCGTGTTGGTCGTTGGTGAGATGAATGTTGGGACACCCCGTCCAGTTTCGGTCTGCACGGGCTCTTTGAGGGGGAGGACCTGGCCCCCCCCGGAGGGTGGCACCCAGACGTCTCTGGCGAGGCTCTCACCCGCACCTGGCTCCCGCGATCCTAAAGGGGCTGCGGATACCTCCAGCTGGGTGCCGTGTCCAGGAGGCTCTGGACACGTGGAACAGCTCTTTCCTTTGCGTCAGCTATAACCAGCCTCAAGGCTGAGAGTAAAGTGGACACAAGGGAAAGTTAGGTTTTTGGCCCTGACTTTTCTAATAGCATCTGGCCCTGGCTAGGAAGGAGCACGGCTAGATGTCAGCGTGGCCAAGGTGACAGTTCTGGCATCGGCTGTGGCTTGAGCAGAGACAGCGTGGTGTAGGAGCCTTGGTGAGGACGGCGATGGGCTGTGGTAGGACCTCCCTCCACCCAAGAGTGGGCCACAAGGAGACACCAGCACAGCCCCGGGGGAGTTACGGCATGCAAACCCCTTAGGTGGGCAATGGCGAAATCCTGTTTGGAAGCACAATTCAAATTCACCCACATTTTTAGAAGTCTCTTGGGCAGTTGAAGATGGTCCAGAGAAAAGTTGTAAAGGAAGGAGTAAATGTCTTTACCATGAAAAGGAACGTCATTGGATTTCTTCAGGGGTGGGTGCCTGTCTGAAAAGTGCATTAGTCAGAGACTCATTAAGTTTTAATCACATGACCAATTGGATGATCAAGTGAACTTTCCTGCCTCTAAGATGTCTGAAAATGAAATTTTGGTGAGTGAATAATATAAATGGTAGGCTTATGTTTGATTACCTTCTTTTTCCTTTTGTTTTTCTGAATAAAGAGCATAAAAGCTTTGAGGAAAAACACAGTAAGCCACTCGGATTTTATGTGTAGATAAGACACAGCTATTTGCAGCACGGGTATCACTTAAGACATTGCACTTGATACAGAGAAGCACTATATTTCACTTTCTAATGCATCACTACTTTCACTGTATTTCTTTCCTCAGCTGTGCCAAGTAACACTTCATCTTCAGCATGAGTCTTCCCAGTTAGATGTTTTCCATCTTGTTCTTAACTACAGTGTCAGTTCTTCTAATAACTGAATTATTTTTTGATGTCTGAGATGCCATTAGCAAGATTGCTGATAAAGGTAGCCATAGTTGGAAAAGTATCTATTCTATTATTAGCCTCAGAAGGAGGAAACATAACTGCTTGCAGGGAACCTGACTCATCATTTATAAGAGCATCTCAATGTCTAGGCATGTGAAGTGTCAGAATTCAGAAATATACAGATTATAAGTAAAAAGAATAACTGTTACAGAGGGATAGCAGAAAGAGAAACATTAATTCAATGCCTTACTTGCATCTACCCCCTACTTTTCCATGGCTGGATTTCAAATTTGCAAAGGCAGGTCTACAGTGAATTTTTTTTTTTTTTTATAACTTTAAGTATGTTGTTGGAGCAATACAGTTATTTCAGTAAAACCCATTGTAAAAGTTTTAAAAAATATGTATCTGCTTGGTTTTACATTAAAAAAGATACTGAGCTGAGACAATTGTCACAGAGGGTTTGTACCTGTACCATACTACTATCATAACTAGTAAAATCTTTCCTTGCTGACAAAATGTAATGTCCAACTGGACCTTTTGGCATTATTGTCTTTTTATATGCTCCTTAATATTTTCATAATAAAATAATTCCTACTGGCAGAAGATCAGTATCTCCAAAGGCTTATCATGTAATAAAAAAAGGCACAGGGTGGCGAAAAGCAGTTTTATTTGGAAAAAAGACAAAAAAAAAAAAAACAAAAAAAAACCACCAAAAACCAAAAACTAAATGGCTTGCTCGGAGACATCCACAAGTTCTGCCAGAATCTGTGATGTGAGTATTTGTCCCTGAATGTCTGTGCCTGCAACGGGGAAGAATTCTGCTTCCTCAGTCTTCTTAAGCATTAATGACAAAGTTACCGGTAGCCTAAAACTTGGTTGTTTTGGAAGAGCTATTTGTGGCCCTATAGCATTTTTCTGTCCCTGTTGGAGATAGCACAGCCTGCTTGCCTCCAGCTATCAAAGTAATGGCATTAACTGAGTTCAAATCACAGAATTATTCGGCATTCCCAGTAAACAAATTGTGTTGGTAGTGCCAAAATATTTTTTTTAGTATTTTGGAAATAAATGAGGACTAGTATAAGTTATAAAAAATAGAATCCTCGTGTTCTGCCTAACTAAGGGTTCACTGAAATTAATAGAAATAAGGTAGGGGACAGACAGAAATCAGAATTTTAATGATGCTCATTAATTGCATGTATGAGTTTGCTCCAACTCCCGCATACGTTGTGGTGACCTGTATGTAAGAAAGTGTTATTGGTGAAGAGGAATATGACAAGAGATTTGAGGAAAGGGGAAGTCTACATTGGAAGAATACCTGAATCTGTCTTGTTTAGCATGGCATAATGTAGGGATGAAAGCTTTCTCTCTACAAATACACCAAAAAAGTAAATAGGAGGAAGAGAAGCTATTTAATTTGAAAGAAAAATGTGGGCACAACTTGAAAAAAAAATAGTAGGAACCAGTAATGAATAAATTCAGGTAGGAAAATAGAAAAAAAATAAAGAAAAACAAGACTGCTTGCCCATTTAGGCGAGAAAGGAAAATCAGTGTGTTAGGGATTTGGGGGGTGAGTTCAGTGCAGTATTTAAGCAATACCTCATTCCATGCTTTAAAGATAATTCATTCTCTAATAGCACAATGTGTAAATGCTGATTTTCTGTGTTCACACTGACTTTGAATCTTTCTCTAACATTATTTATTTTCCTATTATCCAGTTATCAGCTTTAAAAGGATCATCTCTGCTATCGTACAAAGTTTAGTGTTTTGTATAAACCTCCAAATGGATAAAGCCCCTTTCTTCCCCAGCACAGCTAAAAGTAAAGAAGATGAAAGAAAATAATGACATTGCTTTAAAAAACAACCAAAATACCCCACTCTTGATTTTCAGCCAATTAGTGATTCTGGAGGGTTTGCTTTTTGAAAACATTTGGAATGGGTAGTACTTAAAGCAGCGCAGAAGACTGTTTTGCATGACCTCCTGTCTTCCCCTTTGTGAATGCTGCATGTAGTTTAGGTTGTGTTTGCAAGGTAAAGTTAAGAAGGAGCTGAAATGCAACCAGATGATGGATGTACTAAATTATAAGAAGGGTTTGCACACATTGTTTCCTTAGAGATCTTAATAAGTGAAATGCACTCCCTACTCTAGGAATAAAATGCTAGCAGCATGGCGACAGGAGGAAGACAGTAGCAAAAGGAGACAGGTCAGTGCTAAAAATTGTCCTGGCCCTGAGGGCAACTGTCCGTGGGCGCCGGTTGCCCGGACCAGCCCCACCTGGGGTCCCAGATTTGCAGCGCAGAGGGCTTTCTGAATGGCAGCATTAAAAGCTAATTGACATTCCAGTAGAATGTACTCCTAGATCAGAACCTACTGTGCTAATTAAAATAAAATCATGACTCCAAGATGCTTGCAGTCTACATAAACGAGGTAGGAGAGCAATGGGTAAAAGGATGTTCACTGTCCCGGTGTGATTGAAAAGAGATGCAGAGAAGACCCTTGCTTACCACCATATAGGTTAATGCCAGAGACAGAAGTGCACACTAGGGTTTTAACCTCTTATTTATGAGGCTGTCCGATCGCTCTGGTTTCCACTGAGGCTGATGTCAGCCTTGCCATCTGGGAGATGCAGGAGCACAGAGCAGTAGAAGGGTAGTTCTTGGGCAGCATCTGCAGGCTCTGAAGTCCAAGGAGCAAGCATAAATCATTCCCATGCCCCTACGATAGTTAAAGGATGTTTTTCCGTAACTGGAAAGTCCTGTGATTTTTTTCATTTTTTTTTTTTTTTTACCTCTCCACATTAGAGACTTTATTTTTGTTAAAACCAGAAGTACTTTTGTTGTTTGTTTTGAAAGGCAGCGCTGTTGTACTTGGTCAGCCCACCTTAACCCAGGTGTGACTTGGCCCTGTTATGTTTTTCTATTCTCTTCTGGGGAAGCAGCGCAGACCTCATGATCCCTAGCTGAACGGTGACAAGAGTCAGCCAGGTCGATACTGGAACCAGCACAAGCCATCAGAAACTACCCGCACTGCTTGCGCGCTTTGGATTTGTTGGTTCAATGTCTGGGATTCTGGGCAGTCTCCCAGTCGTGGGTGTTCAGGTAGCAGAATGTCCTGGTTTCGGCTGGGACGGAGTTAATTTTCCCTCTAGCAGCTGGTGCGGTGCTGGGTTCGGGTTCCGTAGGAGAAGAACGTTGGTAACACTCGGATGTGTTCAGTCGGTGCTAAGTCACGTTCAGTCTCAAGTCAAGGCTTTAGTTGCCTACTGGGGTTAAACCATGACACGGAAGTTTGTGGTTACCTCAGCGGTGCCTTATTATCATGATTAATTACTAGTATGAATCTTTCACGGGCACATCTGAACAGCAACTTCCTGCACACAAATTTAATTATGAAATAGGAGGCGTTTTTATTAAAAACTAGCATTTCTTTTCAGCTGCAGTTCTATAAATGTAAACGCGAATGGCTTTTTCCACTCAACAGGTTAAGTTTTAAAATTGTGTGTACCACATTGGTTTCAAATACTCCTTTCGTCCCAGTGTTTGAAAGAAATACTTCATAGTTCAAGTAATGGGAAAGTTTGGGGTTTTTTTCGGAGAACAATGAGTTGTCTGAAGAAAGCTGGTGCAAACTGTGGCAGATGAAGGAACACTATGTGCTTTTCTACTGTTCGGGCCTTTAGCGTATGAGAGAGGAGGTTCAAGCTTAGGTCATATGAAATGGCAGTTTCTTTGTAGGCAACTTACTCTAAAGCTCTGGATATGAAGGGGTCACATCTTCTGGTGCAGCTCTAGCAAAGTCAATAGGCATCTGTTTTGTACCTGCTGCACACCAGACCTGTAGAAGCTTCGTTAATTTTCATTGATTCTTCGCTTTTTCTTCCTCAGTGGTCAGAGGTATTTGTTAAGATTTAAGTCTTATACTCCGGTGACGGCTACCTTAAAACATGATCTATGTATAATCTATCATTCAGAAAAGAGTAGAGGCCACAGATGACTTGGGTTTAGAAGTAACTTACCCGCTGTGTTTCTAACGGCAAGAATAAATCTGTCGCCATCTAATTGCTTCATCCTATATGTGCCAGGATTTTTCTGACTTTGTCTCTCGTAACACATCCCTGTTTCCATAAATAGAAATAATTTGCTTAAGCGCTTTCCTTTTGAATACTTCATTATTCAGCTCACTGTCTGTGTTGGTTTTCATGAAGTCTTAATCAGATATAGCAGTCTCTCTCTGGATTGCCTTTTTACTATTCCATATTTGTGCTTGTGTTACGTGGGGGTTTTGTCCTCCCACAAGAATCATGGGACCTTTTCTAGTTAAGGAATTTATTCTTTAACTCTCAGGTTTTGTCAAATGTTTTTTCTCTGAAAAAGAAGTACAAATTGCTATGTCTTATGTATCAGGATGCGGCAGCGATGAGTACAGCCTCTGGCAAACTGTATCCCTGCTCCAAAAAGCTGGGTAAAGGATGAGAGTTGGGTTCACCTGTGGAGGATGGGGGTTATAATTCTATTCTAACTTTTCAGAGCCAATGTTAAGAAAAGCTCAGAATGATGGTCTGAGTGGAGAATAGGAGGTACATCCCAAAAGCACATCTCGTTGCTAATCTCTTGCTAATCTTGTTCCTGTTGTAACTATTGAAACTAATGTAAAGCTAGGCAAAAATAAAATTTCTGTGCTACTGTGTTGTGAGAGACAATTTGTTCAAACAGTGTTCAGAGTTAGGAAAATTAGGAGACTGGTGAACTGGTTCATTCAGAAGGAAGAGTCACTTTTTATGTTTGATCCTCAAGTGGATCATACACAGCGCTGGCCTTGTAGACTGATCTCAACAGGGAAATGGCTTAAAAAATGCGTGTGTGCTACACAAACACTAATAACAAAACAGAAAAGGTGTGGGGGGGGGTGGTGGTGGTGAAAAAAGAACTTGGAAGAGACAGAGGGAGGGAAGGAGACGGAACGGTGGTTTCCAGTCAAGCTGCCGACATGTGCCGACCATCATTGCGCTCAACCAGAATTTTGTGGGAGATCTTAATTTCAGCTGTGTCTTGTGGAATTCAGCTGCTTCACATGAAAAAGTAACGTAGCTGTGCTATGTGTCTATGTCAAAGATCCTTTATTTAGGTGGTCTGCAGGTCTCCAGGTATTGACAGTGGAAGTTTAAGGTACTCGTTCAGAAATATTCAGCCACTAAAGAGAATTGCCCTTTAGTGTGGTTTTGTGCTACAATTGATTAACAACAGTTTATTAGTTGTCCGGGGGGAATTGAGCACACACTCAGGCTGTGGGTACGTCAACCACCAGCTGCTTGGTCGGATTGATCAATACTCTCTTGCTTGTTTGTACTCCTCTGTCTGCAGCTCTCTCTTGGTTTTTTTCTCATCCCATTCATAGATTGTGAATGTTTTGGGATCGTTTCTGTGTGATGAAGATCTAGTTTATGGCTGGGACTGCTATCTACCACAGTAACGGCATGGAAATGGCAATGGTAACTCTAATTATATGCATAGATCTGGAGAGGGATCATATGCATTAGATCTGTCTGGGATTGCCTCTTGGTTTCATGCCGTGTGACTAGGTCCATCTGTTTAAAATATAGCCATTGTATGGTGCTGTCTTTTTTTTAAACCAAGGACCAAGCTGACAACTTTCAAACTGCTGCTTCATAATAAGGTGTCATATTATCCTCCTCCAGCTATTTCACACCTCTAGCTATTCCCTTCAGGCAGGTTCTAAAATAAAATTAGTGTGAGGGTCAGTAAAGATTATGCACAGTAAAGAAGCAATGAAAAATGTTTGAAAGAATGTTAACCAGCACTTTACACCTTTATTCCCAGAGGCAGGGGGGTGATCACATACAGTATGCATTAATACCAAATCAACACAAATCATTCATAATGGCCTGGGCATCATGTTGAGAAGAAGAATGGAAAATACATAACATACATAAAATTATAATAAACTATCATAATGTGGACAAAACTGAATCTATTAACCAAGACAGTCGTTTTCACATACTCTAGTGAGCTGTTCCTCCACTCCTCACTCAGAGATAAATGTCAGAACACTAGAGAGCTGTTGTCTGCAATTTGCCTTAGGTAGCCCATTGAATCTTCCATTGTCTCTCCCAACAGAAGCATGTACTTCTGGTGATATACAACTCCCGATCTGCAGACTATGCCAGCTGGTGCTCTGTTATCAAAATGACTGGCATGATAGAATAAGCAAATCCATCCCTTATATCCATCTTTGAGAAAGAGTCCTGATTTCCAGAGTGAACTCATTTAGGGCTTGTTTTAAGATGTTGCAAGGTTTTCTGTAATCCTGCAAATGATGTCCAGGCCACCTCCTAGTAGACTTTTGCCATTCCTTTGCAATGGTTCTACCGTTTGATTTCTGATGTGCCAACATGATTTTGAGAATCTCTGATAGTTAGTATTTTAATTAACTATTTCTGCCATAGTAAAACTTCCTTCTGTTGAGGATGCTGAATGCCATGTCACAGTGGGAGACAACTGAGTTACTGGGTTATTTGATTTTCTAGGATATGTAACGTGCTGCTCCCCTCTCTCCCTTCCTCCCTCCCTCCCTTGGTGACTACTATTCTAGTCACTAAACTGGAGTAGTACCTGCAGTGATCCGCTTTACTTGCACAACCAGGAGGGAAAGCTACTCAACTTCTGGTGACATGTTATCCAGAAGGCTGAACAGAGTCGCCCAGTTTTGGCCAAGGATGAAGTCAACTTGATACACACAATAAACAGTGATTTCTTTCTCTGTAAATCTGAGAATTAACAAAATTTTTCAACCCAAACACTCCAGAACACCACCATTGCCACCACGCCTTTTTGCCTCGACTTTTATTGTTTCTATTAGGGTGCTTGACTTTTTTTTTTAACATAGGCAATCAGAAATTTTGTCCCTCACCTGATCACCAAGCCATTTTTGTGCTGTGTGTTCTGGAGGGAATGGAGGTTTTCAAATTTCATCCTCTTCCTCTAGGGACTGCATTCTGAATAGTTAATGATACTACTTGTACTTAGAAAAGAAAGATGCAAGTTTAAAAAATGTGGCTATTAGCAAAAAAAAAACCCCAGCCCCAAACCTAAAATATTCCTGACAAGCTCTAATTTCACATATTCAAACCAGCTTGTAGGTGAGGGGGAATTCCTTCATTATTCCTTGACAGCTGTTGCAGTCCTTCAGTCAAAATTAGGACTGGGTTGTTTTAACTGATCTTGTTTCAGTAGTCTTGTAAATCTTACCAGGTTTTGTTGGAAGGCTAATTCATTAGTCAAAGTAGCACAGCGGATTCTGTTTATTTAACTATTTATTAGGCTCAGGTTCATTTATTTAGAAGCCTTAAACACACAGGGAGAAAACTGTCAAAATAGCATGTGAGGATTTGGCCTACTGACTCCCATTAACTTCAATAGGAGTCCTGCAGCCAAAGCCACAAATCCCACTTTAAATATATAATGGAGAGAGATTAGGCTTAATCTGGTCAATGAACCTTAAACCATAAAAATGTCAAGTCTTTGAAAAGTTTTGAGGTAATATACATACTTATAAGAAATTAGACAAAGGCATGATGTTGGTGCAGGCTACTTCCTTGTGACAAAAATCTCATTTTAGTGTTATCGTTCCTGTATCGTGTAAAGCTCCCATAAATCTGTTGGCTAAGTGGGGGTTTATAATCTCCTTTTCATAGCTGTCATGCGCAAATAGATACAAAAGTCTGTCTTGTGTTCATCCTGTTGACAAGCTGCAGCTACACTGCAGATCACAGCAGGTATTATAAGTAAGCAATGTGTTCATAGCTGTGTCTTGCGTCTTTAGCAAAAGGATTATGCAAGCCCTTAACTTCAATTATACTGCTTTTTTTATACATCAGAGTTTTGGTAGAGTCAGCAAGCAAACTACGAGACTGGAAGTATTTAATATGAGGAAAAAATGAGGTTGTGTACTTCTCTTGACCCACTAGCCCACTTGACCCATCCTTTCCATTGCTATATATAAACACCAGAATAAAATATGCTGTTTAATGGGGGGCAGGGGCGATTCCAGGTAATTAAAATATTTACATGGGAAACTTTCCGGCAAGATGTGAGACATTTGGGGTATTTCTAAGGTCATTTGTGTCTTTTCTTCTACAGTTTTTATACTGGTATCTAAATTCCTCCATGTCTCCCTCTTTCCCTGACCACAGATGTGCACTACCTACTTTTAGTGTTACCTCCACTGTAGAGCCTTCAAAACAGATCTTGTTTATTTTTCTGCAGGTCTAACTCTTCTAACAGAAGCATTACAGGCATCCTAAGAGAATAGTTACAGCTCTGCAGCAGCTTGTGCTTTGATCAGATTCTACTACGTTCCCCTCCCGGAATAGCGAGTTAGCGTGGGTCTCTGTGTGGGCACACCTGAAACCTGACTGTATTCAGGCAAAGAGCAAAGAACTGAGATCTTAGATCATTTCTTTCGGTGAACTGCTTATTGCTGGGCACATCCTAACTAGAGAAAGGACCAAGTTAACTTAAAAGCTGTGTTTTCAAATAGGGTGAGAAGCTGAGTCAAGGTGGCCAGTTGCCACCCTCTAGCAGCAGAGCTGTTCTGTCTTCACCTTGAATGGAACCTCAGCAAGGCTCCTCTTGGCATGCTTCATCATGAGGAAAATTGGGAAGATAAGGTAAAAAAAGCTAGCGATAAAAAGCTGAAAGCACCGAACAGTGGAAAACTCTACTTTCTTACTCACAAGCTAGCCCCTGTATTTCTTTCTACCTGAAGAGAACCCTGAAAGTTATAAAGGAAACTCAGCTGTCATTAAGGGTGCCGTCAATGCCCCGCGCTCTGGGAAGAGGTACAGAGCAACGTGTCACCCAGCGCCAGCAGGAGCTGCAGAATGGGGGCCTTTACTGAACAAATGCATATAAAATCCCAGACCTATCCAGTACAGCATATCACCCTGCACGTGTACGTTCGCCGTGGCAAACCAGGCCGTCATGCTAACTGTACAAATACTGCCTGGCATCCCAAGCGTTCTCACTATACGTCCAGGCTTTATACACTGTCACCTTGCGTTTACTAACATGTCAAAGGCTTATGGTTGCTTCCTTATATAATTACCTTGGATGCCACTATAGGAATAAATGTCTGGTGATAACAGTCCTGTATAGAAATCTGGCAGAGTAATCTTACTGACAGTTAGATCTGAAAGTTTGTAGTATAATACATTGTACTTGGTAAAGAATTAAATACAAAGAAAAGACAGCGAAGCAATAGAATTTTTCATTGCTAATGAATAATGTGCTTAGGCTATGTTTGACTTTCAGTTCTCTACCCAAGACACCGTTCTGAGATTACATTCAGAAGTGCATTGGCATTCAAAGTGAATCCCATTTAGGTTATACTGACAAAGTTCTGAGTTGTAGTACACATCTGCGTGTACTTAGCAGACTACAGTCCCTGAAATTTGGCTCTTGTCTGCCGCGGTGACTGGGCTGTGCCTTTCATCCACGTCAAGTGCAGCTCGTCAGCAGTTCCCTCAGAACCGCAGTTATTAAAAAAAATATTATTTAAAAAAAAGAAAAAATGTGTGAACCCTGTCCTTGTTTTAAGTTACTGGAAAGTGGGCGTATAGTCTTTCTGGAAGCTGTGAGAATGGTCTTTATTTCAGAAGCTGTGGAAGTCACTCACTCCTGGCCAACCTTCAGGAAACAATTTCACCATAGGAACGTTTTCAAATTTTTATTGGAAGAAATAACACTTTCAGGCTTTTGGCCTCCCGAAAAAAATGTTTGTTTCTCTCTCAAAATTAACACCAACTATTACTGGACCCTAAGAGACAGTTTGCCTTATGCTATTAAGAAAAATAACCTGTGCCATATATCCGAGCAGCTGCCATGAAACATTTATTAAAATTCTTTGTTTGTGGCTCTCTAAGTATGAAAATCCAGTTTCTGGATTTTTTGAGGTGTCTTACTTCCCCAGAATAGATTAGGGGGCAGGAGCAAGCACCCAGTACTAGTAGCGGTGCTGCCCTTCCAGCAGAGCTGCTGAGAAGAACAGCGTCAAGGCGAGGGGCTGCGCTCTTCACCGCCGCCCACGGGGCTCCCCTCATCTTGCCAAATGGGTTTCAAGCCATCAGAATAGCAGGATCCTAATTTTATAGGGTTTTTTTTTTTTAATACCATTGGGAAATTTCCTTAGGAAAAGGAAATGTATCCTTGCTTTTCTGAGCAGTAGCATGGATTTAGGGTAAATTAGGTTAAGAGGTTTTAAAATGAAAGTTTTCTACCCTTGGTGTCTCAGTTACTGACACGTTATGCGTAACAGCAGCCTGTAACAGCATTAAAGGAGGAGAGTTGAGAATGTGTAGACTCCAAAATTATATACTTTGACTTTCTTTTCTGTTTACTTTCGTTACTAGCATGTACTTCCCACCTTAGCTTTTCATAAGGCTGTTTTGAAGTTTGATACTGAGGGGTCTGTTAGTTGCAACTGGCTTTTGAATCAGGACTATCGGGGGATTTCTTAAAAATGATGTCCCGGTTTGCTTTTGTTTTCTACTGCAAAGACTGTCTTCCACGTCCCCCAAACCTCTCTTTGCATTAACCATAAACTGAAAGCAGTAACAGTCCCGTCTCACCCCCTAAACCTTTGCTTGCATGAGACTGAAACCAAGCGTTTCCCTGCACTGTTGACAGCTGGTTTTAGTGAGTTAAAAGGAGCAGACAGTTCATAACACTTTGGAGGTTTTTGATGCTTTCCTGAATGCCAGCCCTAGAAGATCACTGTTTAGATTGCGTTTCTGATGCAGTTTTTGTTCCAAAACTTGAATTACAATTTAGTTTCTTTTTAAACCTTTGCCCTATGAAAGGCGTGAATTCCCCGACGGCTTCCAAGCGTGATTTTTCCAGATCACATACGACTCTTCCCCGATGCGTACACCCGTGCCTGTGATCAAAACGTGGATCTATGGCTTCAGTGGCAGACCTCTTTGCAGGCTCTGGGACTCTTATTTAGCAGAGGAGGTAAAAGGTTTAGTGCAGCTTTAATGCTCTTTCATCAATCCTCATTTGGTAAATATTCAGGAGACATTCTTTTTTTGATGGTTGAACAGCTCTAGAACAAACATCTGGTTCAAACAAATCTTCCAGTTTACACTTTGTCATCAGTTTATAATCAATTAGAGACAGGCTTTTACCCTTTTAAAGCCCCAGTGTCCTTATTTGGTTTTTATTTCCTTATCAAAGAGCAATGTTTTCTGTAAACTTTTTTAGAGTTACTGTATGAAAAGATCAAAATGAGCATTAACGTGATTAGGGATGCCAATAAGTTTTAATGGAATTTCTTCAGAAGCAATAGGTGCATAGCTGCTGTATATAATAAACTCCAAAGAAGCATTGTATCTTATTTATATTTAGTCACGCGTGGAGCATTTGTGTGTTAAGCTTAAGGGATATTTCTTTCCTGTGAAGACAAGAATCAGCTTAAGGTTGAAAAAGGAATCTGCCTTCAGATATGATTTTCCTTCTCACTTGGTCTTTTTTTCCATAATATCCTACCGTTCAGGTTTCTCTACTGCATAACGCAGTATTTAGTTTAGCTAGCATTGCATTTTGACTGGGGGCAGCCTTTCTGAGCTCGAAGCCTCCGCTCTTCAGTATCAAAGACCTTTGCTCAGCGTTTTTGCTAGCGCGAAGCTCTCCCCTGCGCTTCACCGGTATGTGCAGCCGACTCGTGGAGTCTCCCCAGTTCTGCGGCTCCGACTTCCTTCAGGATCATTCCTTATGAAATTTGGTCGGGTGCCACAGAAAGTAATAAAGCCAATCCTAGGAGTTTCTGTTGTCATCATGAGCATATGGCCGTATCAAACACAGGCAGCGTGTAAGTTAGCAGCCGCAAAACCCAGGTGCCTTCAGCAAAAATGAAAAGTCATTTTATCATTCAAAGGAAAGGAATAGGAATACGGTCTGGGATTAATTAGTGGACATCAAATGGACTAGAATCTGCCAAAAGCAGAGGTCTGTACCTTGGCTTCAGTGAACAACCATTCACACAGAAAACAGAGGGATTCAAGTTGTCCGTCTGGATTTGTATTTGCTTTGCAGCTAAGTTTTGCGTGTAAAAATAGCGATTAAAAATTCATGGCAAACACTAAGGAAATCCTGAAATGTCCCCACATTTTTGTTTTCCGAAAATGAAAACATAGCCAGCTGTAGATGTGTAACTGAAAATTAATGAGGAAAGAAGTCATCACAGTGATTTTATTTTTCTTAATCATGTCACTCATTTAAAACAGTGCAGGACCGGCATGAATTCAGTTACTTGTGAAGACACATTTCTCATTACTCTCCCTAAATCTGATTTTCAGAACTTCCGTTTTCTGAGGACAAAAAGTCTCTGATTTCTTATCAGTATTTAAACCTACTGTGCTAAAATGAATTCTCCTTCAAACATAAGACTCAGATAGGATCAACAAACAGCCACAGTGGCTAAGAATATTGAGTATAAGTTACTGTAAAAAGGTAGGGTAACCTGCATATGTCAGAAAGTTTCTTTAGTATTTTTTAATTTAAGAATGAATTCTACCTGGAAGAGGCCTTAATGTGTTTCAGAGCATGCGTGCGTTGTCAGTAGAATGCAGTCAAGTCAAGGTTAAATAAGACAAAAGAATTTTTTACTCTTCTGTTTTATATGAAGCAGTTTTAGCATTCTTGTGAGGTTTTATTTTATACTTTAGTCAAAATACAATGAATTAATATAAAAACCACTTCTATCTAGGCAGGTAGGCAACATCCAAAGCATAAATAAGACCATATATCAGTATGAATTAGCTTACTCACTTTCAGATAAATGGCAGTGCTCAAATTCAACACACACATGCATACACACGTACACACGCGCACACACATGAAATAAAATAATACTGATGTGTGTTGATTTTGCCGCTGTCCCTGCAAGGCAGTTAGCGTTTAATGAATACAAGAAATCAAGAGCAAGACTGCTTTTTAAAGCAAATATTTATTTGATCATTTCAGTAAATAGCTGTGGTCTCCTCAAATGTGGATGTACGAATATACAGAGCAACTTCTGAATAATGCAAATGAGTCTTAAAACTTTGAAAATTTTACCATTTCCATAGCAGCTGGACATGAGAGTCAGCCCTCATTATTTGCATTTGCACCAAGAAGGAGACGGGCAATTATTCTCAGGCAATTGCTTCTGTATTGAAGATGTGATTAAAAAATAAGTTTCTTTAGGATCCTAAATGTGGTGGAAATTCAGGGCTAGCATGTTCTGCCTAAGTTGAGAAGAAAAAGCTTTTCCTCCCTAGAGTCTGACCCAAAACATACTGAGTTTGGGGGTGGATTTTTTTCATGTGTGCCAGTCAGCTTTGTATTTGCTCCTTTGTGAGATATTAGAACAGTTTAATACCCTGAAGCATACGGCACAAATTCTAGTAGTGCCAGGCTTTCATTGGCACTCCTTTGAGTTCTTTCTGCTGACTGTGCGATGGTGAGCTGGGTACCTGGGGGGCCATTGCTTGGGGCTTTTGGCACCTTGCAAAAATCAAGACCTTGCTTTCCTGCCATCTCTCTGCTTATTATGGTCTATGGTGTCCTGCTGAATAGGTGGATCACATAGTTTTCAGTGCTGCTGTGGTGAAGAAAAAGCAAGATGTGCTGATTCGTCACTAAAACGCTGTGTGCTACAGGACTCGGAGGATAGGAGTATTTAGTGGTTAATGGTTTTGTTTATTGGTTCGCTTGCTTTTCTCCTCATTTTTCCTGGTAAGCCATAGCATTTATCATACGTGCTTTTGGCAGCGCACTGCCTTAGGGTGTCCTGCTGAGTAGCCCAATATCTGAAAATGCCCAACCCCAGGAGAGATCGCGTGCCATGGAATGAGTTCTTCCACGTGTTTTACCACGTTTTCATGTGGCACTAGCAAAGTGACCGGCCTCTGCTCTAAACAGATGAAGGAGGAGCTCCCGTTTGCCGCTTCACCTGTAACCCTTTCTAACAACCTAATTCAGCTGGTGCGGAGGGCAGGGGGTAGGAGTAAGCCTGCCTAAGCCTGAAGAATACGTTCCTGAGCCAGGAGCTGCTCTTTTCGGAGGTACATAATGACTCGTCCGACTAGACATCATAGTCTGACTTTGGTATAATAATCATTTGCTAAAGGTTTGGTGTTTCAAGCAATTCTGAACGCGTTTCTTTAAAAACAAGGCAAGACCTTTGTTCATCTTAAACTCCGTAGCTACAATGAAATGTACTTCAGGGCACAATAATGTTAAAGCTTCATCAGTGTTATCTGACAAGCGCTATCATTATGGGAACAAAGTGCCCTGTGTTTCAGAATAATGTTTTATCTGGACAGTGGTTGAGTCCTGTCTCATTTCTCCAGTCCTCTGACAGTGGCTATGATAAATGGATTGTAGCCATCTTAAATTCATCATTATTATAGTGTCCTAATGCAAATAAGACCGTGTGAGGACTATGAGTCTCTGTGTAGGTGCCCTTCTACTGTTTGTTTGCTGGCAGTGCCAACGTATTGAAGACACTGAGAAAACCATCTTTGGAACTCGGTTTCTGGACGCCATCCTTTCTTGACATGAAGTAAAACTGATCGAATCTGAGTGATGCTGTGTTGTAACTACACATCACTGGTGCTATCATTTTACAGATGGACTTGCACTACATCTCAAACAAAGTTGAATCAGGCTAGAATCACACAGCACGGAAGGTGGTCCTTATAAACATGGTGTATTACATTTTTCTGTTTCACTAAAAAGGGCTCGAACTTGTCGTGAGGAGTTCAAGAGAATCCTGGGCTCCGATTTTGGAGAGAATAACAAAACTCGTGTCTTCTACTAGGTTGACTTTTTGCCATAAAATGTCATTTCTTTGAAGCTGCTCACAAGCTGTAGCCTGAGAATAAGTCCTGAGGGTATGAATTAATAAGCAGGTGGTATAAGTAGCACTCAGAGCACTGAGGGATACAGAGCAGAACGTAGTTCTGGCTGTCATTATTCCAAGAAAAGTTTACCTAAACTGTTAAGATTCTATTTTGGCTAATGTATTTTTGCTACTTTTGTGCACAATTTACTTTTCTTTTTTAAGAGCAGACTCCATCAGCATTTAACAAGACAGGACTTGGCTTTATTTAATGTCAGGTTAATTATGGCTGTTGCCAGTTTGCTATGGCTGTGTCAAGACTGTAGAACTTTGCAAAGATAAATGTGTAGGTTTAGCAGATAGCAGTAATCCTGCTGCAAGCTCACAGGCAAAGCACATCAGGGCATAAAGCTCCATCATCTGCGCACATCTTCCTCTACTGATTCCTCACTTTTTATGAAGCATTCCCGGTTGTATCTGTGGCTAGTCATGCAGTTTCTGAAGACCACATACAGAACAGAGGATGTAAAAACTGCAAACAAATCCTTTTGAGATGCAACACTTTGCTGCCACCCACACAACCTTATATCCTATATGTATTAGCTGGCAACTAATGTTGACTTCTCCACTGCTTTGACCAGCTAGATCTAATCATAGTACTGTACCTAGATGCACACATCCCCTTTTTCTACCTTTTGTGTTATTGCACTGAGAAAGGTCCTTCACACCTGGGTTCTTTTGCCGGGTTCCAGGTATTAGGAACTGCTTATATTTTAGGCTTTGCTAGAAAAATCATCAAAAACAAATTATTGAGATTAATTTCTGTTTTATTTGGTAGTTGTAGCCAGTGGATTATGGATTTGGCCACATTTTTAAGTATCTGGTATTTGCAGATGATCATTTGAATACTTGACAGACTGTAGAGGCTTGGTGAAAACAACAGAAGTGTAAAATCATTAAATTAAAAGTTTGATGCATATTTATGCATATCACTGAATTATTCAAGGAAAAAGGTACATAAAAGTGTCAGAAAAACGCCTGAAATGATTAATTTATTTAATTAAAGGGGATGCACAGAAAGAGTTGAGATATTACTGCAGCCGTGATTAATAACTGACTATACCTATTTACTATTATTTGTAGTGCCACACTCCTCTCTGCACTGTCTGCTCTTATTTGAAATGATCTCTGAAACAAAATGTATCTGTCTTGTCTGCAAAAGTACAGAACTGCTATTTCTGTATGTCAGAGTCCTGAACCTGTAACTCCCTTCCGTGTGCGAAGTCACAGTTCCATCCGCGAGGGCCTTTTCCCCACCCTCAGCAAATAGATACTAGGGATGATTACTGTTCGCAGCGTCACAGTCAGAACCTCTTCCTGTTGGCAGGTTGTTTTAGCTAAAGAGCGAGCATTTTAGATCATGTCAGGCCAGTTTGCTTGACTGATAACAGCATTTATGCTATCAGAGGATTACACATAATATACTTTCAACTGATAAATGCACGTACACACATTTATATACATATATATATTAGCTGTACATTCTGCATTCTGTTCTATTATGCTGTGCTGCGTATGAGAAACAATTCTTTCTAACGTCACAGCCCAAAGCGTGAGACAGCCTGCCTTCCGTTGTGCAGGCAGATACTACTTCCAGTAAAGCACTAGTATCCAGCCTCTCTGCATCATAAAGTTTTTCTGCATCTCGGCTGCAGGAAAGGGCAGGGTAATCACATCAAAGTCTGGGCAATGAGTATCTGGACCTTGTTTGAAATGCAGCGAAATGTAGAAATTCATTGGAATATTTATCAGTGTACTTTTCCAGCTTCTTGATTTTAGAACTGGCTAGCTTCTAATGTATGCAAATGAATTCTTTGTTAAAAAGAAAATTTCAAATCCAATAACAATAACTCGGGTGGAAATGAAAGAGTGGTTTGCTCCCTTGAACCTCTGGGGGAATTTGACCAAATTAATTTTCTTAAGCAACATCATAAATCCAGAGAAAGAACAACACATTTAGATAAATGAAAGTCTGTCAGAGGCCACAGTGCTAGTGGTGTTGAATGGGACAATTAATTATGTATTTTGTGCACATCATAAATAGCGTGCAGCTTAAAGGATGATGGCTCAATAATACAGCAAGAAAGAAATCGGACAGAGTGAATTCTTTTATCAATGCTTTTCCCCTGTGATCCATGTTTCACCTAATGCCGTTGTAATGATGTGATGAAAGGATCAGAGTGCTGAAATATCCAAACCTACTGCCCATCTGACAGCTGCAGCTTTCTACCATCAGGAAAATTAAATAAGCAGATATGGTCAAACAGAGAAATGCAGGGGAAGCTCTTTAAGCTTATTAAGTCTCATTATGCACAAAACTTCACGCACAAGCTGGCTGTCCCGTAATATCAATACGACAAAGCAATGTGTCTGTGGGAAAGCTTTGATCTCCTGATATCAAAGAAAGAAGGTTCATACTGCCCTTGTCCACAGTATTTACGTATGCAAGGCTGAGAACTCACTCGGTAAACAGAGCCTTACTCATGTACGTGTCTGCCAGAAAGGGCTGGCTCCACTTTCCGCTTTTTTTCTCTGTGTCTCTGCGTAGATGCTGTTTTCCTTTTTCCTTCTCCCAGTCAAAGATGTCACGTAGATATTATTCTCCGAGAGGACGTCTGCTTTGTCCCTTGAATATGGCCTGCGTAGATCTAACGGAGCTAGCCTTAAGCAAGACAGGTCAAGTACTGACTGTGCCCTGATTGGGAACAGGCAGCGCTCGGTGCCGGCTGCTCCGGCTGCCTCCGGGAGCTGTGTGCACGTGCAAGGGTCCCAGCTGCACTGAGCTTTGCTCCGCTCTGGCTAATTGAAAATTAGCCGGGTACATGATCTTCAGTTGCACTGCTGCTTGTGGAATAGACCTATCTTAAGAGCTGCAGTGTGGTAGGTACTAACTGCGCCCAAGCGACTGAGTCGGTGCATGTTCAGGTCCTCCCTTTGAGAGCTGGAGCCATGGGTGTAGACAGCCTCCCTCCTTAAAGTTGTGTTCATTTGAACAGTAGGAACAAAGTATATGGTTGAAAAGTCTTAAGACTAGCGTAAACGAAGCTTGCTGTTCCTGGATAGGAAGTCAAGCAACCCTGAGTTCATTAACATCCTCTAGAGATGCCTATTTTGTAGTCTAGCTCTCCCTAAAAAATCACTCTTGAAAGCATGATTATATCTTAATTACCCTTTTTCTGTTGCGTTCCTAGACATTTTTTTTTTTTAATTTTTTTTTCTGGACAACATTTGGTCTGGTGTTTCTTCAGGAAATAAACCAGTCAGAGCTAAAGTTTGAGCATTGCTCCTTAATGTGAACAAGGCTTGTTAACTTTCAGCTATCTTTTGCTTTGTGCTTGTTTTTATCTCATAACGCTGCAAACCAAAAATGCACAGGGAAGACGTCCCAATAATTGCATCCTTCACTACTTTTATAAGTGATTGTAAGGAAGTTTCCACCCTCCAGCATGACTTTAGCTGAAAAAGAAAATAGCAAAATGGAAAATGAATATCGGCATTGAGTTTGAACAATAGAAGAAGGTAGTAACACCGTTAAATTGCCCTTGCCCTGTGGAGCGTTGCGATATCCTAAAGACTATCTGTAAAAGGGCAGCAAGGGGAGGTAACTTTCAGCTCATATGTTAAAACTTGTACTTCACAGCAGATTTTTTTTTGGACCCCTTAAGACATTCTCTGCTTATAAATGTTTCTGGGTTTGCTGTGGTTTTGCTCTTTCCTCGCTTTGTTGCCTAAAAGCTGTGAAGCTGTGGAGCCATACCACCTTTTACTCTTGCCATAGTCATAGGCATGGTAACAAAATAGAGGGAAACTGCTGTCATTAGATGTTTGGTGGAACATCCGAGGTGACCTTATGATCCGGCGGCAACTGTGGAGTCATCTGTGGGGGGAGATCTTGCGCCATTGGGAAGAGCCATTTGAGATCATTCACTTCAGCCCCGGGGAAGGTCACCCACCCGCAGTCAGAGCTCTTTGTTGTTTAGGCTGCCTTCCCTATAATAAAAATGCCAACACACTTCTTTTGGCTTTCTCTGACTGAATAGTTACAGGGTAGCAGGTAATTACGGGACTCTATAATAGTAGCTGGGCTGAGGCCACCTCAGCGGCGGATTAGCAAGAGTGCAGCTCAGCCCAGAGCAGAAAAATATGTATTTTTGGAATTGTATGCAACATCATTAAACGTTCCTCGGTAGAACCCACGGGCAGGTTTGTTTTTACAAGCTGAATTTGTGTGGTTGTTGCAGCAGCTGGTTGACCGAGGAGCAGGAACACTCCATGGCTGTCCTTGAGATGCTCACCAGGGCCTGACTCGGTCACATCGCAGTGTCTCTCACGCCGCCGCATGCCCAGGTTTCCTTCCCGAGTCCTCATCACTCATGCTCCAGGATGAAGCCAGGAAGCCACCAGAGCCAGACCGGTGCGGGGAAAGCGCTCTCATTCCCCTGCCTTGAATGCAGCCAATATTATCCATGAAACTCGCAACCTGGCAGAGGGGGTGAGTCACAGATGGCTTTCCTTCTGGCAGAAACCATGCTGCTACGTTAGCCAGGCATCGGTGGCGTGTCAGACGTCGGCACTGCTTTGTGTAAAGTTTGTGTTGGGTTTCTCCAAGTGCTGTGATGGTTTCTTAAGGGAGCTGCCACGCGGCAGCTCAAGACAGGGTTGAGCAAAGGCCGTTAATCAGAGCAGGTGAAAGTTGGTTTCGATGGTGTCGTAGTGGGTATAAGGGCATGTGGGAAAATGAGTGATGGCAGAGAGCACTGACAGCTGCGTCAGACTTCGGCCATGTGAAAGATTAAACTCTGAATTTTTGGAGGTTACAGGATGTTTGGGGGAGTTACGGATGGTGACAACTTACCTTCTTGGAGCTCCTTCCCACCTGCCGGCAGCCCAGCTCTCCCCGCAGGGAAGGGCTTTTGCCCAGTCGTCCCCCCCAAGAAGCAGCCCTTCCTCCAGTCCTCCTTTCCTGCCGTTCCAGAGGGTGTTATTCACCTGTCCTGTCAAGCCAGCACAAAAGGGGGGTTGTTGCTATGGATAACAGACAAAAGCTTTTTAGAAAAGGTAGGTTCATCAGGCAGAGAGATTCCAGTGACCACTGAGACGTGGCCAGAGCAGGCCATTTACAAGCAGGTCGTGAAGGAAGACGTTGCCAAACTACACTGGGAACTCTCTGCTTGTAATTTGAGTCTGTTGTTTGCAGAAGATTGCCGTGGTTAGTGCATAAGAGAACTTGTAAGTGAATGGGGCTAGGTGGGAGGTAGGGATGAGGTAAATATTTGAGTACCTGGCGGGTTATTACAAGACCTGTAAGATTTCATGAAGGACCCGCTCGTGAAGATTTTGAAAGCTTATGCCTGCTGCAGCTTTGGGCGTGTTAACTACATCTCTACTAGTAAATGGAGAAGACTGCTCATTTGCCTGAGCAGTGCCCTGTGGTTGCCCATTTTGTTTAACTGCTGACCTTTACATGGCATAATTCTGCAGTTGCTTAGACGATCCCCCAAACGAGGTCTAAGGATAGCGCAATGATTTTCCCGGTGGCTAATGCAGTTACGTATTTTGGGAGGAAGAGAGGGCAGCCTCGTGGACATCATCTGTACGATGCCAATTGCACAGAGATGGAGGGTGGACTAGTGACAGTGGCAGTCATTGTGACAAGCAGTAAAGAAAGGACTAAACAAGTTCTCTTCCAGGCAGAAAAGAGATTTTATTATTGTTATATTTAACATATTATAATTTATGGATCATCTTTGCTCTTACCTGTCTTTAGTGCAAAGCTAATAACACAGTAAAGTTTCCTAAATTCCTCACTCATTGCACAATGCACATTCGTTTTGTTCTGAATTCTGCCCCCAGACACATTTTCAATGCAAATTCAATTTTATGAGACTTAAATGCCTGTTGCCCATGCACCTGTTAAGACCCTTTATTTTCAAAGACTCTAAGTTGACAGGCTTTGAAACAATATCTGCAAACAGTCATTAATTGAGGGGGTTTTGCCACCTTATGTGCTTGCAGGGCACAGAAATAGAAATAAGAATTCAAAGAAATAGATGTGCCTCAAACCTAGACTTAAGCCATTGGTGCTGTGGGAAGGTTCACTGAAGTGAGCTTTCCAAGGCATTTTCTCATGATGCCAAAGGATAATTTTTCTTGATATAAACATGAGATGGAGGTAACCACTCGTTTGTGATCACTTGTGCTAAAGAAATTGTCTTCCTTTGTCTGATTGTTTGCCCTCAAATTCCTAATGATGTGAAAATGACAGCTTGGATCTTGGCCATGTGTTGACACATCAGCATTCGCTGCCACTGCTGAGAAAGACTGTTGATAAAATCAGGTAGTCAAAAAAGAAGTAAAGTGTTTCCTAATAGCAGTGCAAACTCTTTCCTAAATAGGCACTGACCAAAAAATGGACATTAAAAAAAAAAATCCCTATTATCTATTGCCAAGATGTCATTTATGCTTCCCAGAAAGTCATTCTTGTGTTCGTATTACCCAGCTGAAGTATATAGCCAACAAAATAGTATATATCATACTCTACCAGGCCACCGGCCTGCTTAGGTGATTGTCTTGATTTGATTTGCATACTTAAATCCAAGGTATAGCTATAGAACTGATGTCATATTGGCATTTTCTGGCTAGCTCTTTCCAAGGGGTTTCTTTCCTGAAGCCTAAGGGTTTTAACAATTCATTACAGATTCAGTGCAGAAAGAAACCTTGAACCCACTGAATAGAAATCTCGAACCAGCTTTTTTTCAGTGTAAGTGATATAAGGCAGCTAACATATGTGCCAGATGTGTTACTTGTGATCATACTTTTCCCTTTTAAATTTAAAGTGATTGGAAAGAAAAAAAAGCGAGATTTCTAAGGGTTATTTTTTCCATATCGCAGATTTTGAAAAAGACAACAATTTTTTTAAAAAGTCACCTTTTTTTTTTATCATCTCATCAACATCATCATCACTGTCATCATCAATACCGTCACCATGTACAAAAAGCCAGTCATATCCAAGTCAATACCATTGTCAATCCGTATCAATCCATGGTCAATGCCTTTTCACTCAGTTTCAGAAAATACCATTTTCACTTTTCTTACTTGAAGTCTCAGAACTGCTTTACCTGAAGAAAGGGGGAAGGGAAGGGAAGGGGAAGGGGAAGGGAAGACGAAGGGAAGGGAAGAAGAAGGGAAGAGGAAGGGAAGGGAAGAAGAAGGGAAGGGAAGAAGAAGGGAAAGGAAGAAGAAGGGAAGGGTCTTTCTCTGTTTTCCATTTTATCTAATGATGAACATGAAAAAGTCAGGAGGGAGGGAAAAATAATATACTGTAATGCTTAATACCCTTCTCATTTTCAGAAATCAAAATGAAACAAATGTCTTCAGTTTCAGGATTCTGTAATAATGGAATAACCAATGGCATTCTTGAAGATAATCTGCTTTTGCTGAAATTCATTTCTAACTGGAAAAATAAAAATATACGTTGTGGTGGCTAATACCTCCCCTCACCACCCCTCTCCCCCCTCAGTCTTTGGTAAACCATGTTTCCAACACAAAAGCAACAGTTTTCTTTCTGTTTACTAATCTCTTACTCTCACTATAAAGCAACAGTATTATGCTGGGAAGCTAAATACATAGGGAAATAATTTGGAGAAAGTCAGAATTAGCATCTGTCTTAATAGTGCAATAAAATGCTCTGATCTGATACTGAAGTGCCATTCTGAAGAGCATATTTATATTCAGAGGCCTTAAATGAGCGTATTAATGACCTTACACTGGATAAGAGCCTATCATGAATTGCACCATCTCTTTTTTAGGGAAACTTTTACTCCATAGGTACTTCTGAAACAGAAAAGAATGATATTCTGCCAAAACTATTCTCCTTTTTAACAAATCTGCTAATGTCTCCTTTGTCTTGCCTCTTATCTCACAGGAGGTCATAAAATATTTTGTCAGTGATTCATGAGAAATACATATTATAATTCGTCTCATTTCCGATTGTTAATTTTCTTGTCTGTGTGTGGAAGCGGGAACACATTATTCCATGTGCTGAAATCGGAAGCAGCTTCCTGCCATTTAGTATATCCATTACAAAATGTCGTAGTGAAAGCAATAATGGATGAATATTGAAAAGTGCAGAAGTTTGGTATGGTTAATTACAGCAGATGAGGTGATGATTCACGATTCATCCATGCCACCCAGAGAAAGCAGACTGGCTGGAGGAAGCCTCCTGAAAATGTTGTATGGAGCCAGTTCTATCTAACAGAGCAGCCCCCGTTTGCTACCTGGATCCAGGCTTTGTAGCCTTCCCATTAGTTCATCTTCCTTCTTCTCCACTCTCCACATCCCTATCTCCACAACTATCCTGTTCGTGGTGACAGGACCAACCACAGAAAAAATTAGCATCGGTATGTCCCTGCTGTTACGTTAAACAGGAGGAGCAGGTCAAGCTGGGACTTGGGTCCCTGTCCTGGGACAGGGTGGTGCCACCTGAAGGCTCTATGGAATTGAAGGCTGGAGGTTTTTTCTGGAAAAGGCTATCCCATCCCTATTCCCTGTAACAGGCGCCTCATCTTCCTTCTCTCAGCAGTACCAGCAGCCTGAGCTTCCAGGCTGAGCTCTACACACAGGTGAAGGTTTTGAGCTGAATTTGTGGCTGGAAAAACTGTTCTGAATTCTTCCTGAACAGGGTGGTGGTGGTTTGGCCAACAGACCATCTCTCTGACTGTGCTGAACGCTCTCAGCTGACAACAGAAAGGATCGCAGAAATAGGGAAGTACTAGTTTATAAAACCTGGCCGAAAGTTTTGCTGGATTTCACATAGGAAGCCTAGTAGAGAGGAGAACTGACACTAGACTTCAGACATCTAAACCCATCACCCCTCCACCCCACTTTTGTCCACTCTCTCACTAATCTTCTGGGCTGTATTGCGTCAGTTCCTACTTTGTGTGTAGGCCTGGCATTAGATAAAAGCAGGAAAAAAAGATAAGCTTGTAAAAGGTGCTGATAACTTACCGTCAGGTAGCTTGTACTGTTTTCTTTGTTAGTGTTGTTCAAGTCTATCCAACTCTTGGAAACACACCTGTGAATAAACTATTGGTTTCTCCTTCCTTTTGAACCTAGCATTAGTTGTCACACATCTGTGTGCAGCTTGTTCCTTAATCCAGTAGTTTCCTCTTATAAATATATGTAAATTTCCCCCAATGTATTGCTCACCATGTCACTCAAGGCTTCATTTTCCACAGGTCTCTTGATCCTCCTCAGTCCTGTTCAGCTAAAACACTTTTGGCTCTTATTGTTCCCTCTTCTCTTACAATTAGACCCTTCAATAAACTGGGTCTCTTCCTTGAACTCATATTAACTTGTTGAAAAAGCATGAGACAGGAGAAATCCATAGCCTTGCAACTTCCCAACGACGGAGATGACCCATCTTCTTCAGAAATGACCTTGCCTTCCCTCTGACATGGAAGAGCTCCCTTCAGCCCAGCAGGTCTCTCTCTCCGTGTCCCCGGTGGTCCCGAGGCCAGTGTGAGAAGCACTGCGACCGACGGGCTCAGGCTCCCTCGTCGACCACTATGTTCAGGTACGGCGTGGAAAACGAATGCAGACAATTATTGACTTAGTGGACAAGATGTGCCAGAAATGGAAGGAAGGTCAGAGTGGGGTTTGAGCTATTTAATTTATGTATTGTAATAGACTTTTACAGGGGCTTCTGTAGCTTTAGTCCTGTCTTCGTAATTCCCTGGTATGAACATTAAGAAGGTTTACTCTCACTTAATCAAATTTTGACCTGATATGTAGGGGTTTGGCTCACATACTAGTAAGTGATTGACTCTAAAGTCTAGACGGAGACTATTTTGGTCCCTAATTCAGTTTAAAGTGTGCATTTCATGAGTTACCTCATCTTTGGTTCCCAGAAGGAATTGCTTGCATATATATATTGACTTCTAAGTTTATCCACGTCTTATGGGACGTGATTTCCCGCTGAATCCTTACCACAGGTATGTTATTTCACCTTTTGCTGTCTTGTGACCTGTTTTCATTTTCTATCTGCTTCTGGAAGTTCAGACACCAAGCTCAAAACATTTTTTTGAAATGTATATGACCTTGTTTTTCCTGGGAAGCTAAGGTCCAGAATATGCTTTCTTACCCCTTCTGGGAACTGCAGTCCATTAAACTTTCTATGAGTTTCAGTCAAACATTCATTGTACCCTTGAATAAGAAAGTGTGTGAGGGATTACTCTTCCCCTTGGAAACATCCTTTATTTAGGCTTTTTGGTTCCTTTAGTGTGTTGTTTTACTCCAGAAAGTTGTCCCTGATTTAGAAGTGAATATTACAGAGCAACATGCTGTTATCCTGATAATATATCCTGATATGATAGCAGCTATCAACCAAAAAGTGAGCTTACCTTCCTCCACAAGTTTGCTTACTAGAACAAATGAGTAAGTTTAGAGAAATAATAAACACAGGTATTTATAAATAATAAACATGCCAAAGAAGCATATAAAATCAATATAAATTATAATACAAAAATAATTTATATGAAAAACATTTTAGTCTGATGCCCTCTCACTCTTCTCCTGTCTCCAGGTCAGGCTTGTGTTCCCATTGCTCGCAGCTCGTCCTTCCCAGTGAACCGCAGCTGTGCTCCTCCTGCAGGATGCCTGGGCCAAGCTTTTCTGGGACTTCTGCAAGGTCCTTGTACCTTAATTTTGTGACTTTTCGATGTAAAATGACTGAAATAATGTGAAGGCTGTATCAGACTCTTGCAGAGCAATTCTTTTTTTCTTAATAGCCCAGTAGGGAGAGGCATTGCATGCCTAGCGACATGGCGCAAGGCCATGTGTGGGGTTGTTGCTGGCATCAGAAGACTATCTAGAATTTTGTTTTCTTTTGCTTTCCTGTTAAAAACCATGCTGCTCATTCAGCCTCTTAAGTATTCCCAGAAAACATTCCCAGATTTCATTTTAGAGGGATGTTGTGGTTTAACCCCAGCCGGCAACCAGGCGCCACGTAGCCGCTCACTCACGCCTCCCCTGCCCAGTGGGATGGGGGAGAAAATCGGGAAAAGAAGTAAAACTTGTGGGTTGAGATAAGAAGGGTTTAATAGAACAGAAAAGAAGAAACTGATAATGAGAATAACAATACTAAAATGACAATACAAATGAAAGGATTAGAATATACAAAACAAGTGACGCACAGTGCAGTTGCTCACCACCCGCCGATGGATGCCCAGGGAGTCCCCGAGCGGCGATCCCTCGCCC
>JANZLQ010000031.1:14044094-14056405 GCA_026212715.1 Elanus axillaris | reverse complement strand
AGCACCGACTGAACACATCCGAGTGTTACCAACGTTCTTCTCCTACGGAACCCAAAACACAGCACTGCACCAGCTGCCAGAGGGAAAATTAACTCTTTCCCGGCTGAAACCAGGACAAGGGATCTGTTTGTTCAGCACCCAGAGAGAAGCTAGGGCTGAACATGTACACCGACTGGCAGGTCGGGGGGCAGAAGGCAGCAGTGAAGCAAGGAGTGAAGTTATTTGACAGCGCGGATACACAGTGATGCTGAGTTGAGCTTTATTCAAGCTCAGGAGCTGGTTGAAGTGAACCTGGCCAATTCAAGTCCTTGACCCAAACCCAAATGCAGTTGCTAATTATTAATTTTATTTTGGGCTGGATTAATCATATTATGAAAGAAATTTGTGGCAGAATTGTAATTTAGTCATTATAAAGGGTGAGTACATAAAATGAGATTAAGGAAATCTACATGAGACTCTTTTTCTTCATTTTATTGAGAGAAGTGAATAAATAAAAAGAGGCAAATCCTCGACTGCTATAAACTGATTTAGGTCCTGACACTTTATGATGCAGTGAAAGGGTACAGTGAAAGAAGGTTTAACGCTTTCACTGACCAATTAATAAAGCTATGTGGATTTTTTACGTAGTTTACTTTCCTCCTAAGGTACTATCAAGAAAGGTAAGATTCCTATTTTAACTCGGTGATATATAAAAGGCTGTGGAAATATTAATGAGTTCTGAGTCACAGAGAGCTGACATTTGCTTTTGTGCAGTGCTTTCTCACAGTCCATGGTGATGAAGAATACAGTCTTCGTTGAGGCATGTTAATTACAGAGCGTGAGTTTCCTTATACCCATTAATGAATAACAGCTTCCTGGAGTTTATGCAGCCCCAGTAGTGAAGCATTTAAATGTTGGCTGCCTTGGACTAAAATGGATTGTAGGCTTTGCATCTCAACTAAAAAGGCCTGTGTGATTTTTAGCTGTTAGAACTTCGCTGCAGTGAGGTAAGCGCATCCAAAGATGAGTCCTGAGCAGTGCTTGGTTTATTTAGCATAGAGCTTGACAGTAATATAGAAGTCCATTATTACAGACCTTTGCAAACTCTGGACAAACGCCTTCTCTGTAGCCTTGACTCAGGCAAAAGAAAGGAAAATCTCTGGATTTCTTCTGCCAGGGCCTCCTACTCACACCTAAGGAGGAGCATGGCTCTCACGCAGGCAGAAGGCTTGCCAGGGTCGCATTTGACCTCCCCGTGGGCTGGTTGATGTACAGAGTGCCTGCCCGCCGCTCTGCCGTCTGCGGAGCGTCCCAGGGATGAACTGTGGGCTCTTTGGGACTTTCCCACCGGCTGCAGAGCCCCGACGTGAGACCACGCGAGACACACCGGCCCCCGGGGTGTACGGGGGGGCTGGCCGCGTTTGTAAGGGTGGGATGAAAAGGAGAAAGTCTTCCTTCTGCCTCTCTTCTCACGTGTCATTCAACACGTATGTGCTACGGTTTTGTCCCTTAGCGTTGCTCCTGTGTGCGGCTCTTGCAGACCTACTTTAGCGGTAGGATGTAATGCCAAAAGGGCACAGACCAGTTAAGGACTTACGACACTGCGTAACACGTTTACTGCAGAAACCATTACCTGCTTATCCAGACAATGATGAAGAAGGGATTCAGACGGGGGAATTACTCACTTTTCGTCTCCGGATGGTCCTCCTTTGTCCAACAATAACTACAAATTTAATGTCTTTAGGAACATTGAATTGCAGTCTTTTCTGAAAGACATCTTCCTTAACCATGCTGTGTCTTATAACATCCTGCTTATATTGTGGGTGACCTTCAGAGGGGAAGTAATATCACTTAGCAATCATCAAGACCAATTTCTAGTGCCCTGGAGGATTTTTGTCATTTTCAGTGCAACAACTATGGAAAAAAACAACCCAAAGCATGGTACTAAAGTAATACTTTCTGCTTCTTAGACACTAGGACCAAGAGCTCTACCATTGCACGCAAAGGGGTGGTCCAACAGGAGAATATGTTTTATACAGAAAGGATGATCAGAAGGTGGGAAACAAAGCAAAGACACTAACCAGTACTGAAGAGACCTTTCCAAGTGCACGCAGCACCTCAGCACCGGATCTTAAGAGAAGAAAAATCTCCCAAATCCCACCATGGCCACGGAGTATATCATTCCTTGTGTTATTCAGTCTGTATTACCTATCACATGCAACTGTTACTTGGCCAGTTACTACGTTCTTTTATTTTGCACAGAAGGTTTTACAATATCCGAATATATTTTCTGTTAAATATTCACCCGCATGTATTTTAGCTGTTATTATGAGTAAGTATTAAAGGTGTAGCTGTCATGCTGCAGTCTGATATTACCAAGATACTGGGCAAAATTAGCATTATACACGTGCAGCAAAAATTGAGGGAAAGAAAGAGAAAAAGAGCATGCATATGGACACTGATATACTTCACGTTGTTTTTTCTTTTGCAGGAACTGCCTTCTGAATAATCCTTTGTTGTAACCACGAGATTGCAGCAATATCAAATAAACCTGCTTTTATCTCATTTATGTTTTTTTATAGGCCTTATGAATTCTCCGATAAAAAAAGATGGAAGGCTAAAGATTAAGATCTATATTAAAAAGCAAGATGTCACCATTTAACACTCTCTTCCAAGGTGTAACTTTTGTCTCATTCCTTGGCCTTGAGTCTGCTTTTAATAATGAAAATCGGGAACATCACACAGGTCAGTGAAATTCTAGCAGGGTAGTAGCCAGGCAAGCCCTCAGCTCCCTAGTAAAGAGTTACCAGTCTCTATCTTACATTTTAGAATTTGAGGATTAAAGAGAACACGCTTGTGTTTCAAATTAGTAGGGAGAGAGCTATGGATATGTCTATTAATCTTTTACTACTTCTCTAAACTTACATAGCTAAAACTAATTTTAATGAGTTAGAGCTCTGTTAACTTAGACTTCAAAAGCCTAAATTTTATCTGCGGTGTGCCTTGGTGTTCTCAGATTTATGCGTGTATTTATATTCACTTTAACTAAGTCCAGATGGGGCAAGAGTCTGAATGATACGAGAGTGTTCATTTGAAATATAATTGTCAGAAAGGACAAAGCCTCAAGCCTTTAGGAAATATCTTTGATAGTCTATATATTTTAGTGGCAGTTAGGATGTCCATCCTAGGCGCATCTGGGTCATGGAAAGGAGAGGTACTTTAAAACACAAGTGGAGTTCTGCATGTGAAGAGGAGCCCACTGTACTTCCCTCCTGGGATAAGAAGAGACCAAAGGTAAGCTTTTAGCTCAACTTTTAAATACAGATTGCCTAGCGCAGTTGATTTTGACCCATGACTAGTTGCAGTATAAATAAATACTGAAAATAATCTTATGAAGTGCAGAAACTGGAGTGTTGTCTATCCACTTAGGCTTTTATATTTATTATTTCTGACAACAATAATAAAATGGCATTAATTTTTCAATTAATATTAGCATGCATATTGACTTATGCTATTATGTATATCAGGACACAAAGAAGAAAAGCTTTCCTGCTGCTTTACATAATTGAATAATGCTACTTTAACATTTGCAGAACCTTTAGGGAAGTATAATGAATTCTGCAAATACTCAGATTTACATAGTGGAAACAGAAGCAACCGGAAATTTTTAAAAAGCATCTGTTGTATTTCTTGCAAAGTAATGTTGGCTATCTAAAAAAAAAAAAAAATCCTAAAAAACTCTGAAGTGTCTTTGCCACAGAGCTGACAATGCCGTACTTGCATTTAAGCATTAGGAAGCATTGAGGTTTATACGCAGAATGAAAAAACGAGGATAAATAGTGTTGGTTTGAGTCGCTACATGGTTGTGGCCTAAACAAAGCCTGCCTTCACTGACTAGCCAGTCATAGCCGTGGTCTTTGCTGCAAAAGGGAGCAGTGCTGTCCCAGCCTCCAGGTGCGAAGTGCCCAGCTCCCAGCGTCACCCTACAATTACCTTCCCTGAGCAGAATCCGAATCTGCATTCCTTTCCGTAAGAAAAAAAAAGAGGAGTCCAGATTATCTTGTGCCTAGACTATTTTACAAACCACTAGTTTTCTTTGAAAGCTGCAACTCTTGTTTTCCAGCTGTGAGTTTTGCTGTAGGCAAGAAGAGGAATTAGGATCTACCAATAGTTAGTCAACACCTGGCAAAATGAACTGTAGTAATCTCTTTTTCACTGTAGTATGTCTAGAACTGCATGAATAAATGCAGGTTAACACGCGTCTTTTCTGCTGCTAGGTGTAGATGTCAGTATGCTGGATTACCTTCAGAAGCAGAGCTTGGAAGACACAGTCTAAGATAAAGATGCAACTGCAGCTCCATTTTCAAGCTGGAAGGTTAATACATTCTTTGAAGTCCAGGTTTTGATTCCTGTGCTTGCCCTTACCTCTCCCTCACCACTTGCAGTCTCTCAGTAGTTCTTGGGAATGGGTAGCTGCAACTAGTTCTACATTAGTGGAAAAAAAGTCTTACTTATATTTGAATTAAGATAACTCTAATTCAAAGAATTTGACAAAGATATCGCTGGTGCAGCATTGCTCCAGTGGCAAATTGTTTGGCTTTCTGAAATACAGCACCTCATTCATGAGATTCTCACCATTACTTTCTTAAATCCCCTTTCCCAAATTCGAGTAGGCAAGGTCATCTCAGGGCTGGGTTTGCTCTTCCTCCCTGCTCAAGTTCAGACAAATCTCTGCTACTGGATTCTATTCCAAGCTGCCACCGCTGATCTTGTCCTGCAACATCGGCTTTGGGGAGCATTTGGCATCTTGGAGCAAAACAGGACCCCTGCAAGGAGCCCGTCAGATGATCCGCTTATTGGCTTTGGTTTCCCTACCTAAGGGTTTGCTCCGGGCAACCCCTTTCCCCAGGCTACGTCTTCCCCGATCGTTTCCCCTTCCGCAGGCTCGCAAGCATCAGACGGTACTCCCAGGCTCAGAGCACAGACTCTCACTACAGCCAAATGCCGAGTGAAAAAATGCACTGGTGCTGAATAATAATATATTCAAATGAAGCCTTCCCACACTACCTTTTTCCTTGTCCTACAGGGGAAACACAGGGCTTTTCTTCTTAAGCCTTCTTAAGGTTTACTGCATTAATAATTCATAACCAGTGTGTTTTATATAGGCTGTGGCTCACTCAAAGCAAAATTACAGAAAGCCATTTTTCCACCAGTGTTCATCAATGTGGATTTTCTTAAGAGCACACAGCTTTCCAAACCACAAATTCTTCATTTCTGTGGTGAAAATCTTGTAGTTCTGTGAACTGTTTCAAACTGATTATTGACACGTTCCTTCTCTACAGAGCTGAAGGTGCGCACAAGGCGAGGAAGGAGGGGTCCTGCAACAGATTCTGCAGCGTTAATAAAGGTAACAGATCTGCTTCAGTAGGAAGCCACTGTGCTGTGAGGCAGGGCTTGATTAAACATTTCACAATAACTTCATCATAAGGAGTTAGCAATCCACCTTTAGTATGTTACTAGTCGTAATGAATTGGCTTGGAAGACTGGGACCGATTTAACAAGTTGTTCAGTTGGTTTAAGTCTGTAACAAAAAAGTAACTTTCTACATTTTCAAATAGTAAAAAGCTAACAAACAAACTGTTTAGTTCCCATTACTAAGTAATAGCTTCCTAATAATAAATGACTGGAGTTATGTTGTAGAAAAAAAAAAGATGGATAGGCTGAAAGTAAGTTTGAAGTTGATATTTTCAAGGCAACCTTGTGAAATGTGTTAAGTAGATGAATGATCTGATACAAGCATATGGAGCAGGGCAAGGCTGATTAAATAACTCTGTAAGGTATAAAGTAACATGAACAAGTATTTCAGAAAACTCGAAATGCGTGGTACAAAATGATGGTTTAGCCTCATTGGATGACTTTGTAAAGAGGTGTTTCCAAAAGAAACTGTAAAGAAGTGTTTTGAAAACAAGACAGAACCCAGCAGGAGAAAGCAGGTTTTCCTAGGTTAGGACAGTAGACATGGTAAATAAATCTGGATTCTAGAGTTAGCTGTGCTTCAATTTTTTTTGTCATTTATGCACTACATTACTGATGTTAAGGGACACCTTGGGAGGCATCTTTAAGGACCAAACTATATAATAGAGATGAGGAGTCCGAGGAATATCTTCTGCCTAGATTCCAGTTAGTTTTGCTGCAGGATGGCAAAATCACAAAGGAGAGCAGCTGAACGTTCACTCAACAGCGTCCAGCACAGAGGCCCCACAACGGGCAGCTCACGTAGAGGCGAGCCCAGAGCAAAGAAGTGTTGAAGGAAACAAGCAGCCTCCAAAGACCAGGAACAGCTAAAAAACGAGGGGGAGAGGAGAAGAGGGAAAAAAAAAAAAATATCTCTGAGCCTTTGTCGAGTTAATATTTGTATCAGGTCAACTTAATAGTCAGAGACCTAGTCCTCAAGAAGTCCTCAAAAACCGGAAAACTGTCAATTATCTAGACAATTTCTTTTGTAATAGTAGTCCTGTGGTAGCCAGTGTCTGTTTACTAACAAAGACAGAGTCCTACTTTTAGCTGAAAACCAGAAATTAGCCTATTAATCTACTTAGCCTGTACACTTTTCAAACCCTAGCCATCAGAGTTCTCAACTCTGAAAGCAAAATAAGCAGCACAGCTAAAGCACTGATACTAATGGTCTCACAAGCACTTAAAACAGTTATAATATGACTTCTACTTAAGCTCTGCATCCCCTGGGTTCTGTTTGTTGTTGAAAAGCGATGAGGCAGCAGAGGCTGTCTCTTATCCGCTTATAGCAGGAGTGCAGTTGTTTTTCTCATTAGGAAGCATGAAACTAAACAGCAAACTACACTCCATCAGGTTTGTTTCAGAATTCTTTCTTTCAGTTATAATTTTCCTAGAGGAATTTTATAATGCTTTGACATCACCCAAATCCCACTTGAAAGCTGTAATAAAAGGAAACAAAAATACTAAAACAATAATAAAAGAGTTAAGTTTTAAATCCCAGCCAACTCTGGCATGCTGCTGGAGAGAAGATAGATTAGAAAATAATTTTCAGCCACATTCTGACAACAACAAATTGTTTTTCACAAAAATTAAAATAATGTACCCTCTAATAAAGTTGCAGGAGATTATCTACAATCCACAGTAAGATAAATAGTAGGGATTGTTCCTGGTTGTTACTGTCATATTAAAGTGAAGGCTGTGAGTGAAATAGTGAGAAGTAATTCACACCCACATGAAACATGTCAAGAATGAAGACAAGTCTAGGTTACATCTTGGGTCAGGATCAGAAGCAATTTATTTTACAATGCTCTGTAGCCTGTAATTTTTGTAATTACAGGTAAATGTTCTGATTGTAGGTGTGTTATAATGATTTGGGGGTTAGGGGGGGAAAATCACATTTTGTTAATTTAGTTATATAAAATAGTGCTATTTCAAATGTAAAATTAAGCCTGAACATTTTATGCAGAAGCATATGAGAAATATTAAGAGAGGAAGGAAACTAACACTATTGGAAGGTTTGTCTAAAGCTCTTTTGATAACCCAGTTCTTTCCATTTCTTATAACTTTTCAGGCTAAAAATCCACAAAGTGACGGTGGAGTGACACTCCAATGCAGGGAGAAAATGGACACCTGCTCTATTTTACAAAGAGTTATCGAAGACACGAAGAATTGTGGACCTCTGGCCCCATGGAAATGCGATATGGACACACGGTCGCCGCATCATCTGCCATCTTCGCAATAATACAGGTAGCTGCAAAAGCAGACCAGAAAACGAGGTTGGACATAGAATTGTTCCCTCCACGAGTTCATGGTCTCCCAGAAGGAACAATGAGGATGGGAGGAATGGAAGTGCTCAGGCAGCCTGTTATCTCTCCCCATCCCCATTTAGAGACCTAGTTAGCGGTTGTAGCTGAGAACAGGACAAGTGTAAATTCTATTCTTGCCTAGTTAAAGCTCTTTCCTGCCTCTTTTCCCTGCTTTCTGGCTTGCAGCAAGGACTCATTTGGCAAGCAGACCCTGATCTGTAACTATAGCAGGAGTAAACATCTACTCAGGGAATTTATTGACTGGGATGAAAGGAAGGGTGGCCCCGGGTGCTTACTCTATCCATGCATCTTTCCTGCAGATAGCACGGCGTGGGATGCGGCGGGTGTTCCAGGATGGTGCCCGCAGTAGAGTGGCAACAAGGGCTTGCTTTACTCTGTTAGGAAATCCTACCTCACTGATGGTCAATAATATCAGATAGTTATAACTATTGATCAAGAGATATCAGACAGTTATTTTCTATGAATTCATTTACAGCTGTGATCACAGATACTTTGAAGTAGTGACAGGAAGCTGGAAATGTATAGATATGCAAAATGTATACGTTGTGATCTCTGAACAAGAAAACTCAAATCAGAAACACGAACAAAAACTTACTGGTCATCAGTCTTAAACTTAGCAGTGGTTTAGGGCTGAAGAGTTTCTCATTATCAAATACTCATCCCTTCTAATTACAGAGATTGAAGATGAATTGGCAATTGAAAATAAACAGCATTCTTTTGTTTGAAAATGTATGATCAAGATTATAGCTGTGGGATGGTTTTTGATAAAAGGCAATAAAAAAAATAATAGGCTGGGTTTTGTGAACCTTGAGAACGTGGATATGCATAGACAACCTCTTAAAGGCTGCTCTAGATACTTCTTGTTCTTTAGCTTATGCCATTTCCTTTAAAGTTCTTAAGATCATTGTATAAATGCAGGTATATTTCGAATAAATACTGATAGAGCAATATGGTAGCAGAATAATGGAGAATTCTTCCAGAAGCTCATCATGAGTTTCAGAAATGCTTCAACAAAATTAATAACAATCGTCTGACACTCGTCTGGTTTTCGGTTATTAGGAGGAAGTACTGAACTTACTGGCACAAACTGCAAAACCCCATTTGCTTTCAGCTTAGCCCCGGGGGAGTCAGCAACATTACTGTCCCACACATATTACATCAAACACTTCAAGTCTCTTTAACAATGCTTGCAAGTTTGAAATAAGATTCAAGACTGGAATGATTTAAAGGTCTTTCAAATGACTGAACCATGAGATTATTTTAATTGTTTTAATATAGTCATCAGTAAAAATGTTATTCCTAAAACATTCAATTTCAGCATCGAAAGAGATTCATTTGGCAGGCTCTTTCTATAGTAGCTAAATGAAATCACTTAAATTCAGATTTTCAAAGTGACCAATGATTTGTAGCTGCCTAATTTGAGACATATTGGAATGCCATTACCATAAATCTTCCTAAATATCAAATATCGTATTATGTGGGCCCCACAAAATTGTTGGTTTCCTGAGATACAGTACCATAGTTGTCATGTAAATCAGTTTCTAAATTACTTGGAAAAATGCTGTGAAAGCGGATCATTTAACACTTACCTAACTTTTGCAAAGCCTTTTGAGGACTTTAATGAAGCACTTAGGCAACAACTGTGTCATGAACTTCAAGTCTATTAGATGATCAGGCTGTAAAGCTTAATTAGCATAATGCTATAATGTGTAGGAAGCTCTATGCTGCCACTAATCCAAGCCTTCTTGTTGAGAATAGAGAAAAATATCTGGTAGAAAGTCAGCTTTAAAGTATCGCACAGAAACTCCTGAAGTAAACCCCCAAAAGTTTTGAAATTTTGGGTTAAGACAGAAGCAAATGAGAGTAATTGTCTGCATGCACGTTAGCAGCTGTTTTGGATTGCTACCTGCAAGGTAGAGCCTTTTAGCATAGCGATTTGAATGCTAACCATGGATTTCTTACTCTGGCGGGCGGGGAGGATGGAAGGGAGGAAAAAAGCCAACTCCTTTCCCAAACACTTAGCCTTAAATTTGGCTTCTATTCTGCGCTGAGAGGTGGGAGATGAGAGGTAGAGAGGTGGTGCGGGGTTCTTTCACATCTCAGTAAGAAAGGCCTGATAACAAATGGCATCATAAAATAGCTATTTTAATAAGACAGAATAAAAAGAGGAATACAGATAGCAAGTAAAACTTACATGCCTTCAGATGCCGGGAACCCCACATTCATGCAGCATCAAGCAGACTCTAATAAATACGGTGGCAAAAAATGCAGAATTAACAGAAGGGTCCTCACGACGTCGTTGTGATGGCACAGGGGTTCCGAAAGGACCACCACACCTCGATTTCTGCATGTGAACAGGTGGGCACATGGTCAAAAGCAGGTGTGCTGTGCTTCTGAAATGCGTTTTCACTGCAAGAGGTCATGGAGCAAAGTTCTGACACAACCTGTATGTTTCAGCCCTCGTATTTATCCCTGGATATCACCCAAGCCCGTGACAAATTACGTGTCAACCAATTGCAGAATTCAAAGATGTATGGTTGAAAAAAGTCAGAGGCTCTTAAATGTAAACAGATCTCATTAAGGCTGTCTGTAAATTTTATGTCTGGCCAAAAAAAGGGAAGTATTGTGTAGCCTCAAGATAAGCATAAAAATGTGAATGGAAAGGTCACATTTTTTTTTTTCTGACAATAGCAAGAAATGGAACACTAGGTAATTTTAGAGCAGAAAAATTTAGTGCTCGAAAGTCCTTTTGAAATAGGCAGTAGAGCTTCCACGGTTCCCAAGACCAGAGGAGATCTATACTACTTCATTTTTCTTACCAGAAACAAACAAACAAAAAAAACCCCAAACCGAACCAACCAAACAAAAAAAACCCCAAAACCAGAAAACCCTGTCAGACTATTCTGGGTTTTCCCCAGCCATGACAAAACTCTGCAATGAAGACTACAGCCATTCCTAACCAGAAAATCAGCTGACTTTCATAATGAGGCTAGAAGCAAATTTTGCCAGTATTTTTGAGAAAAATGAAGTTTACCCCATGCTGCAATAAGATTCATACAGCTGCAAAAAAACCCAACCCAAATATTTCTCTTTCTAAACCCCAATTTGATGGTTTCAATATTTTAGAGTATTCACAAAAGTATTTCAAATATTGTATATTCAATTGTATATAGCAGTATTTCTCTTATAACGTGTTTAAGTAATGTTTAACTAACCCTTAAGCTTTTCAGAAGCTGGGAACTGGGAGGAGCTTTCTTGAGTTTGTTGGTTAATGGGGGGGTTTGCAAAAAAAGTGAATATGTCTTCGAGGCGTGAGGTTTCAGACGACAGGAGGTATATATTGTGACACACAAAAAAAGATTGAGAGCCAGTGTATCTTCTTCTTTTGTATACAGAGTGTGCTTGTGTCAGAGGGCACCTGATCAAATGCACATACCAGATTTACTGTACTGGACTATTAACTGGAGCATTGCCTGTAAAGGCACAACACATTAAGAAACTGCAGCCTCTTCTTTCTTTTCATGCTATTTTAAACTGATGTTAACTAAGGATTCAGTGGAAGATGTGTCATTGGGCAAACACTACCACAGCTTGGAAAGCCACATTTCTTGTACAGTGCTTACTTCATTTTTTTTCCCCTAGACAAGTACATAAGCTAGTCCACCTGTTGTTTGTTTGAACCAAATGAATCGCCCGCTTTAACTTCCCATTTTTTGCCTGATAACTGATCATCATTAAGTCACGGGTGGGGAAAAATTAAAGAGCCGGAATTCTACTTTCAAAAACACAATATGGGAAAAGCCACGTAAAAATGAAACAAAAGCCATGTAACAATGAAACAAATACATACAAAACCTCGAAGGCAAGAAAAATATTATAGGGAGAAATTAATACATTGAACTGGTTATAAGGTGAATGTATTCCTTTTTCTTAACTGAGTACTTTTCAGATCTTTGTCAAATCACACTGAGGTATTTTTAAAAAGTGGCTTTTTGGTCAAAAGAGCCAAACTGGGCAATTTGATTAACTTCTCCTTTCAAAATATCTGTAGAAACTCTCATTTGAGGTCAAGCATCTGTGATTTTAGTGGCATTATAATATACAAAGATGACATTTCTCGGTTATGCATTCATATCTGCCGAGCATGAATGAGAAATAAAAGAGAAAGCACAGCTGTGGGAAGTAGTTTGCAATATGGTAGGTACCACAATAGCCAAGCAACTTCGTCTCTGCTGGTGCAAAAAGGGAATTCCAGCAACCTACTTCCTGCCCCCAATCTGCCAGTAAAAGTATTGCGTGAATATGTCAGGCCTGACTACCTTTAATTTACCAGTGAATTACGATACCTTGTAGCAGAAGAGTCTAAAGTAGCTAAACTTTTCTGAAAAATAATCAGTGTGTGGAAAGAAAGTGATTATAGCAACAAATTTTGTCTGAGGTCAACAACTTACAAATAGTAGCATATAGACTGGGGGGGGGGGGGGGGGGGGG
>JANZLQ010000031.1:14020838-14043994 GCA_026212715.1 Elanus axillaris | reverse complement strand
CCACCCCCCCGCCCCAGTATATCACATACAAAAAGCCATCTCAGGAAAACATATAGCCAGCATGCCAGCAACAAAGATCTGTTGTACCGAGAGTACAAAAAGCTCTGACTTGTCCTATGTGTGAATTGTCATCAGATTTTACAAAGAAGGTCTAACATCTAAAAATTGACACAGAGCGACGGATGAAATGTACCACAGAAGAGTAAAAAGCTTTCTCTTCATGTTATATGGGATTTGAGAAAGAAAAGCTCTAACAGATTCAATCTCACAGCAAAGAACATTTTCATTATCCAGTTGTTAGTTGAAGGCAGCCTAGTCAAACAGCTACAGACTTATTCCACTGTCTGAGGGGCTTTTATGCCACGTGTCTATGTCGATTTAGGTTAGAGGATTCCATTGACTTCTGAAGAGTTACCTTGGATTACACTGACACCACTAAAATGAGGCAACCTATCCTCCCAAAAACCCAACAGTGCTACCACCAAGGTTAAAAAAAAAAAAAAAAAAGCCCGTGACATCAAGAAACTGATGTTGTGTTCACAGATGTATTTTAGAAGCCTGGTCGCAGACCCTTGTACAAATAGAGCATAGAGTACTAGAAATGTCTCCTTCTTGGACTTTTTCAGCAAGAAGAAATGTGAATACAGAGATCAAAAAATGTGCCACTGATTGAGGAACAGATTCCAGCCAGGAAGCAGGGAAAACGTGTCCCACTAAGTGGGGTTGGTGTCAGGGAGAGGTAAGGTTGCACAGCACAGACACGTTTACTTGTCAGTAATACCTAAAGTAGCAAGACAGGAGCCACCCGGTAAGGACCTGGGAATGCAGCACTGGATTGAAAAGAGAGTATAAAAAAAAAACCAAAAAACAGCAAGCTGCTAAAAGCTCTCTCTGAGTATAAAGTCATACAAGGCAGTTGTAGAACATGTGAGCCTTTTCTGGCAAAAATCAATCTTGTAATGTTTTGAAGAACTGCCTCTTTTCCCGTTATTGTCTGTTTTATAGACCAGATGCTTTTTTTGTTGGACCCTCTGGCTGAAAAAAAAGGGTAGACTGCTTTTGTTTTCTCTTGTAGGCAAGGCACGCTGTAAAGGAGTCTCCATTGAAAACTGTTTGTGAATAACAAGTAGGAATTGCACTCTAGTAGATCTTAACTTCAGTGATTCTAGGATAAAATGGGATTTCCTGGCTGATGCAATATTGACAAAAGTGTCAGCAGCCAGAAGTATGCTCATGCTTACACAGAAGCAACGTTGAGTTTTTAGTATCTCAGAAACATACACAGCAGCTTACATCTCCAAGAAATTGTCATTTGCGAACATGGTACAGCAGAAGAGCGACCACCATGAAGCCAAATGACCCTGTGGGGGAAAAATTGCTTAGGTACTAATCTCTATGGTCTAGAAAGAGTTGTTGGCTTGTTCAAAGTCAGTCTTCTTTCTTTACAGCCCAAACCACAGCTTTTCTATACAACTTCTACAAATATCAAGTTGGCAGCTTTCTTTTCGATGCCCATTTGTCAGGTCGGAGCTCCTGACTTTCATGGGTGAGGACATCTGCGCTGTCCCAGAGTCAGCGCAATGTCCCGCTCTACCTGCCAGTGCCTGTCATCGGCCTTGGGCGTTTCAGTTCTCAATGACTTGCGTTGCAGAGGATGCCAGGTAGGAAAGCAGTGCCGTTCAGCCAGACCGGAATGAGAGAAATAATTCTACACGGTGACGGGTTTTTGTAGCCCTGTTTGCTAAGGAGGCGGGAGCCCAGTCCCTCGCTCCATTTTCCTGCGGGCTAGAGTTCACCTCGTGGGTTTCTTGCTGCTAGATTGGAAAGCTGCGTGGTATTTAGAAAGGAAAGTTCAAAGCTACGTGAGGCAGAGCAAGTTCCTCTTTTATTCTTTCACCGTGTCAGATACCATAGATTAGCAATTTCCCAAAGTGATATTTAATGCTAATTACTTCAGGGTCAATGAGCTGTAACCAAAAAATCTTTAATAAGGTTTTTCTCATGTAAGGCTTATAATGAGTATTTCTTCAGACCCATTTCAACTCTCCATGCGTATCTGTCCATACCGAGCCCGCACTAACCCGTATGCAGATGTTTGGCTTCAGACTTGTTTTCCCAGTTACGCTCATCAACTAACGCCTCCGGCTCACGCGGAGAGCCTTCGCAGGAGCCAGCGCAAGCCGGCTCTCGTCAAGACGCGACAGCCCTCTCTGTGCGGTGTGCTCCTCTCGGTGCCTCCCTGGGTGCTCTCGGCTTAGAGCTTCCAAACCCACACCACCGCCGACCTGGAATTTGAACTTGGCACTCCAAATCTGCCGAAAGCGAAAACACATTCCCTAATCGCATTCGCTTGCATTTCAAATTGCATGTGTTGCAGGTAAGTGTGTCCCCCCCACCCGCCTGTCCTGCCGTAGGGGGGTAGGGTTTGTTTCATTTTTTCTTATAAAAAAAATGCAGGTTTTTTCTTTCTACATAGAAAACAGGATTTCCAGGCTTTTAAAACTGTAGTGAAACACAGGAGTTGCTGAGTGGAATTGTACAGCTCTCTCCTTGCAAAAGCCCGACCAGATATTGTCTTTGTTTCTTTTGACCTTCAAGTCATCTCAGTAGTACCAGTCTTCAAATATGAGTCAGACCCATGGGAGAAGATAAAAGTAATAATTTTGAGTGGCTTTTTATTTATCTTTTAAGATCTTGGGGTTTAAGTTCTTAGTCTTGTGTCTGATATCCTGAGGCTAGAAATTTGCTTTTTAAGGAAAAGCTGAAATTCTGATACAATCATATGGCAAAAGGGCTCTCTGAGCTTTGCAAAAGATTGACCAATTGGAAAAAAATTCACCATTTTGCAAACACGAGTTTGTGATGACAGTATTATTTAAATGCCAGGAGAAGGAGCAGTCCCTTATTCTTTCCCTAGAATATTAACAAAATTGTTTGCAAGATCAAGTGTTGTTATCGAGTGTGATTAGAAAGACACTGCTGGTGGTAAAAACAGTTAACATTTACACGATGCTTACTCAGAGGTACTGTAATACTTACCCAGAACCAAAATGGATGATTTAAATGATAGTCTCCTAAAATATACAGTGCTTACTTTCCAGTTGGCCAAAAATCTACCAAATTATTTTGGTCAGAAAAAAAAGAGAATTGAACTAGACTTCTAAACTCTGCTGCTGTTTACCTCAAGCAATAGCTTTGGCCGATGTACTGCTGTAAGTTTATGGAAAACCAAACCTAGTTTCCCGCACAGTTTCAGAACTGGTTTAGGGCTGCCTTTGCTAGGGAAAACCCTCTGTTGTGGAGTTCCTCCTGTTGACGTTTTCCCATTCCGAGCAGAATGTTTTAGGGTGTCATTGAACAGCTGAGATCAAAAGTGAGAATGGTTTTGTAAGCTAAAACTTCGGGCACTTCTCGTCCTGATGAAACACCCGAGCTTCAGCCTCCGCTCCGGTGCATATTTAAGAGTTCTGGCCAGGTACCAGGAGCAGGGATTTGCCCAACGCCCCGGTGCTCAGCCCGTGCCCAGGCAGAGCCGTGCTGGGGGTACGGATCTCGTAAGCAGAAAGGGGAGCTGAGCAGGGACTGCTAAGAAAAGCTGAAGCTACCTCATCTATACGTTTTCTTTGATTCTCCCTGCTTCATTCTATTTACTTTTTAGTTTGCTTTTGCAATCCACAAAATTGTTTCTCTTTCACTGTTGAAAGGGGGGAAAAAGGAAAGTAGCATTAACAAAAAAATTCAAATAGCTTTAAAAACTCACTTAAATTTTCAAACTGGTGAATTAACTCCTGGCAATCCATAGTAATAGCAAATAGCATCAGAAGAATATTATCACAGGCTTCACAGTTTATGTCAATTTTTATTATGAATATTGAAAATTAATTTATGCTAGTCTGTGTATTAAATTAACAGGAAATCTTACATCAAGTAAATTTTGGACAGCTGGTATGCACTGTGCTTTTGTGGCCTTGAAAGAGCACAATTAAAATTTTCATTATTTTATGATGCCATTTTTCTGCTCATACATCTTCATCATGGCCATGTGAGCATTCCATTCACACTGAAAACTTTACAGTCTGAAAAAAAATCATAACAAGCTCTTGCTGTAATTCTAAATGAGAAAGGAACAAGACACAGTTGCTACTTTTGTTGACTTCTCACTTCCATGAGGAGTCTAGTTCACTGGCAAATTTGTTTATATTGAAAAGGTTTGAAAGTTTCTGAAGGAAACCTTCGTATATCTCTCAACTTCTGGAAAATCCTGCCTATAAATAGACTGAATCCGATCATGCCACAGACTGCTGGGTCTGGTTCAATTTGGTTTAAAATCCAAGGATCATTTGTTCAATTTTTTTTTTCTCAACATGAGAAAACGGAAGATAAATAAACGGGATATTCAGTCCAGAGGAAGATCTCTTCTGCTCTCTTTTGAGGAGATGGAGTAGGGTGTTGGATTTTATATGCAGCTACTTTCTTCAGAGTTCTTTCTTTAAAGAAAAGCAAAGCTTCATTAATGGGAAACCCAACTTGTGATCGGGCAGTGAATCCCAAAGGGGAGACCATAGGCTTATGCAGACAACCTTTGCTTTGACGGGGAAGATCAATGTGAAAACTGCTGAAAACTGCAGGGTACAGCTCTATATCTTATTTTATCAGCTGCAAAAAAGCAGCCAGGAAAGAGATGAGGAACTAATCTTCAGCCGAGAACATCTGTGAATAATTCTTAGCCTACTCACTTTGAAAACTTTTACAGTTCACAAAAGCATAATGAAATGAGGAAAGTCTATTAACCCTAAATAACTGCAGGCTTCATCAGAAATTAGGTCTCTGAAGCAGAGTAAATGAACCAGCCTCCCTCACAATAGTTGGAAAGCGTGGCCTATCATTACAGTTGTCTTTTGCAAACTGTACCGACTTGGTTTTATTCTTCAGTTTCAAAATGAGCAGCCAACTGATACACAATGCATTTAATTTATCATCATCATTATTATTACTTATTTTCTCCGTGAGTTATAGTTTTATACTTAGTGAGCCAATGAAACATACCTCTGTTCCATAATTCTCTTCTAATTCACAATATTTTCTTGTTTGAGTTTGGACTATTTTCATTAAAATAATGAATACTGACATACACGTGGACTTAGCTTCCCCTTGCTATGTAAGTTTGCTTTAAAAGAGTGTACATACATCCCCTGACTCAACAAAGCTCCTGCCAGAGTGGTAGTGTTAACTCTGAAATAGTTATTAAACCTGTTTATATATGTATTTGTCTATACATACGTAAGTATGTACATATGTATTTATTTTATATATGTGTGTGTATATATATACCCCCACATGAGTTCACATAGCTCAAGCTCTTGTCTTTTGATTTCTTTGGTCTGGAAATATTCAGATAAAATCCACACAGTTATGAAGTTTTAGTTCATTGTATGAGTCAGTTGCAGCTTTACAAGGCAGACTAACATCTGGCATAGATCCCTGCTTCTTAATGTGGCGTTTGCAGATCCACGGTAGAGTGCATGCAGGTGAGAGGGAATTTGCTTTTCTTCTTGTTGCGGTTTCTAAAGGAGGTACCTAGGTGTCCTGTATCCCTCTTGTATTCCTATGAAAAGATAAAAAAGACACATTTGGCTCTGACCTCTCTGTTTCCTTTCTTACTCTGGAAACGCCTGAATCGGGATCCGAAGTATTTTTACCTGTATCTGACTCGGGCTCAGCCATTGTGCTTTAGGATTTATTTGGTAATATTTTTTTTTCTTTATTTTTAAGACAAAACCTGACTCTTTGTAAATCCCTTGTAACAGGCAGGAGGCTACCTGATCACGCCTACCATAGAAAGCTCTACACTGGCACAGGTTTTGTCCTGCCTGGTCTGCAGTTCACAGGTCCTTGATAAAGCAGCATAATCGAATTCTTTTCTGTCTTGAGACAAGTCGTATCAGGTGCTAAATGAGGAAATCCTGTTGTCTTCCTTTGCAGACATAACTGCTTTCTAAATAGGAAAAGATATTTGTAAGTATTTGAACTTGCAAGTGGTGCTCTATAGGAAAGCATTCAATAAATGAAGAAGCCATGAACCAGAACAAGAAATGTTTGGTAAAATGGAGAAAAAAGCAGGTGAGACAACAGCACACTGCTTTGAAAGAGGACTTGTCTGGCCGGGGGAAGGTTACAATTTGAGTTTCTCAAGATCAAATTTGAAATTAATCTCTATTTATTTTCCTTAAAATCCTCCATTAAAAAATTATTAATGGTTATGTTAGTTGATAAAACAAAATTCAAAGGCACTGTTAGTGCAGAGGAGGATTGAAGTATCACACAGGAAGAACCTGAGTGAAAAATGGGATGGAATACAATAGTACAAAGACCAAGGTCTTGCACTTACAAAATGAAAGAGAGGGAAAAGAAGCTGAATGTATTGGTGAGTCACAGGATAACAATAAGCCTGCAATGTGGAGCCGTCATGGCAAAGCCAAATGCATCCTTTGTAACAGGTCATCGTCCCTAGGACATGGAAAGCAATATTCCTTCTCCTTCAGTTAGCGCTATGGAAGCAAAGCTTTGCGGCCATTTCTCTGCATCCAGAGCCTATCGCTAGCAGTCATTTTCATTGCTCTGTTTTGACCAAACCAGATTTGCTTATCAAATGTCTGATGAATTTTCAGTCCCGCTTCCTGACAGCTGGCCGTGACCTCCCAGCACCACGCTCCGCAAATCCCACCCCTTCTCCGACCCCTCGGGACGCTTGGCCGCCTGGGGTTTCACAGGCGAGGGCTGCTTGCTCAACACGGTCTGAGTCCAGGCTAGAAAAACAGTTACTAAACCAACATACTTCTGAAAGTGCAGGGTTTTCTACCTCTAGATAGAGACGGATGGTTTGGGACAGTTAAGGACTCAGAGTTCTTTTGCTGCTGCTAGTCTCGACACAAGAGTGCTCTGCAGCTTTGGTTTCTTCTTCCTAAAATTCGAAGACCACTTCACCGCCACAAACATCATATCCTCGAATTCCTCTAGGAATTTCCCAAAGACTGCCAGGCAGCAAAGTGAAACAATCAGGAGCAACCCCCTTTTTTTTGTGCTGTGAGAGTGGTTGAACAACGAAAGAGGCTGCTCAAAGAGACAGCGGGATCTCCATTCCTGGAGATATTCAAAACCCAGCCGGACATGGCTAGAGCTCCTGCAGCAGCCTGCTCCAGCTGCCCCTGCTGTCATTGTTTGATGAACATCTGTGGAACCAGTACTCACGCGGGAGGATAAATGGTCTCTGCTTTCCTGAAATCAGGACACAATCAAAAATATAAACCCTGACTTTCCTTAGTCTTCTGGTGGTAAAGTTGAAACAGATTCTTTAGCAGTTTCACCTTACTGTAGAGAAATGAGCCCTTCATAGAATGTATTTGAAAGTTAAAGACTTTCCTTTATACATTCATTAAATTGGAGCCTTCATTTTAATACCATTCTGTGTATTTTAAAAGGTAATTTTTGTAACAGAGGAAGAACCAATTACATAATGTAGTACACTCTCCTTAATGACACAACTTTATCGGAATTTAAGTTAATCACCATAACTGTATGGTGTGCACTTTATTAATATTACAGTATGCTGCATTAAATTACTATAATTTTGTTAGACATTTCAATTCATGTTCCCTCTATCAGAAACACGGCTATAGGTTCACAAGGTTAAAAAGAAGTTTGAAAAGCAGACTGACTTTGAACTATCTGTTTGTACTTTTATAAAAAGCCAGGAATCTCTCCCTTACACATGTAACTGAATGACTGTTACATGTTTACACTGTTTCAGAGATTGTGCCGTTAGAAAATTAGAATTAAATCTATTCCATTTGTGATGTTCAGGTGTTATTCCCGAAAGACGAACCGCACCAAATGCACATTCACAAGGAATAGAATATATTCCCCTTTCTTCCAGGGAAAATAGTAACCCAAGGGCATGAACAGCATGTGAACAGGGCTCAGCCTTTCATCTGTCTCTCTCTCTAGGCGTATGTTCTCTCCGTGCATAGTGCTCCAGAAGATCTGCACAAGATTTTATGTGCCACTTGTTTGTAAAAAGAGACAAGAGCTGTGGAGGACCTCTCTCTCCCTTGAAAGAACGACGTCATGAAGCATCATGATGACTTTTAAGCCCTCAACACAGACAGACCTCACCAGAATCTCCTGACGCATTCCTGGAAGGCTACCTGCGTTGTCGGTGTACGTCAGTCTAATTTATTACGTAATTACATGCCTACACATAAAGTATACCTTTATTTAGCAGTGATGTGGACTTTGTAGAGGCGATACCTGTAAAGTCATGGAAATATGAATTTTACTTAAGAAATACATCCCCTGTTACCAGTTGTCTGTTCAAGAGCAGCAGTGTCCCTATTGCTTTCTCTGCTGTTTCTTATTTTTTGTAAGGAATAAAAATATGAACAGTGACTAACTGTTCACTAATGGAAAAACACTAATGAAAAACTCTCACCTTAGTGAGGTAACAAATATACTCTCTGGTTTCTTCATTATTCTCATGTATCTACTTAATATTTTTAGAATCCATTTTAGGTAAAGGCTGCTCAGAAATGTTTCAAAGTAAGTATACTGTTAATCCTCACCGTTTTACATAGAATACCTGAACAAAAGACAAGGCAGAGCAATACAAGGGTTTTGACTTCCTATTATTACATTGTTAACTACTTCTGTAAATTGAAAGTAACATTTCAGTGTCCAGTATCTAAGCTGATAACTGCCCCTGAGTATGTGCTTTCCCCAAAGTTCATCTAGGAAAATTCAGTGCTATAGGAAGACGGTTTACAGTGCATAAAAATAGACCTAGAGTGGAAGAAAGAATTTAGAATGTAAAAATGGCTGCTTGAAAATAAATGTCTGAATCAAATCTTACACTTTTTAAAAGTAGAAGAAATGAAAAAGAAATTGTCATCTTGCTGTAAAAAAATAAAGATACACTTCCACGGATAATGGAAAGATACCTTGGGATTCTTTCTGTGTTTAAAAAGCAATGATAACAAAAGAATAACTTTACATGCAGTGCATTCAGCTGTCAGAGACCAAGATGGGAGCACTAAAATTGACAGAGCTCACAGATACTGTTTTATGAAAGAAAAAAGGTTATTTTTCTTTTCAAGTTCTGAGTCATTCAGTGCAAGCTAGAAAAATGAAATTCAGCGCTCTTAAAAACACGTTCCAGAAAATGTTGGCATTGCATTGTTATTTTTAATCAAGCTTCAGATTAATGATGTCAAAATCTTATTTATATTCTATTACTTGAAATAAACCACGTGTTTATAAAATAAGATTCAAGGTTCAAACTCTGTCACTAATATAGTTAGTGAAGATGAACCTGCTGGCTACATTTGTGTGACCTTCTTGCTAGTGTTTTATTTTTATTTATTCCAGGCATGCTGAACAGAGTACAACATACCATGCTGACAAAGGCTGAAGCCTCATTTCTTCTCCTGCATTTCCATGGAAATCAAGAACTTGGTAAGAAAAGATTCATTTGAGCAAACCCCCAGCAGCTGCTCCCCTGATTGAAGTACAAATGCTCGAAAGGGAGTCTACCTTGGCATGAGATGCCTGGGGCTCTGCTACCAACCCCTCTTTGGCCCGAAGTGATTCAAAATCACTGCCTAAACTTCACTTTTTTTGAAAACTACATAATGAAAATGGTTTTTTTTTTGGCAGCCTTCAAAAACCTTGACCAAGTGGTTTGTAACCTTTTAAAGCCAAGAACGTGCCTTGAACTCACGAATGCGTTAGGCAGTGCTCTGGCCTTGGGGTTGTGTGTCAGTATCCCAAAAGCGAGGGTAAAGGAAAGAAAGAACGAGTTCCCTGAAATGGGATCCAGGTAGGGAGACCTATTTAAGGGGCTTCTACACTTTTCAAATAACAAGTCTCCGGTTTGCTTTGGGGTCCTTATTCCGTGACTGAATAAATGTTAGGCCAGCCTATTCCCACCCAGTCACCTCCAAGGTTTGAAGTGAAAGCAGAACCAGCACAATTTTTCCTCCACCAGCTGAGGAGATGAATTTAAAACAGTATTACTTACTTAGCAGATTCCACTCTGCTATTCCTATAACACAGATGTGGTCCAGGTCCTTCCTGATCCAATGGACATTAATTCTACCTAATGAACCAAAATGGAGCCATTGCTTCTAAAATTGAATCTCTTCTTCTAAGCCAATATCATTATAACATCTGGCTGTGCCAGATAACTTCTCTTAACAAGAACTACTGGAAAGTTTAATCTTTCACTAACTGTGACAGTATGTTGCAAATGCCATATGTTTTCTGGAATAAAGTTGGCAAAGTGCATACTGTCTTTCCTGTAAGGTTGCGCCTTACTTAATTTCACTAAAAAGTTGCATGGGAGCCCTGAAGGCAGAAAGCTTCTGTTTGGTCGTACTTCTTGTTTGTTTTTCTTGAACAATGTGTAGCATACACAGAGTAGCTCAGTAGCTAAACTAAAAGTGTGTTGAAAGAGAAGAGAGTTTATTATTGAAAAGAGATACTAGGCTGGATCATCTACTTACAGCAGATGTTCTACCTACCAGACTCATTTATCTTGCAGGAAACACTCAACAAGGGTCTTGTATAATTTTCATCCCAGTATAGGGTGAGCTGAAGCTACAATTGTAAGAGGACACTGAAATTACAGCATAGAGAATGACAGGCTCAAATAGGAAAAGCTTTCAGCACCTTTCAGCTGGTATTTCTTGTCAAACTTTGAGAAGTAAAGTAATTTTCAATTTTAAATAATCAGCACAACATTTAACGTGTTCAAAACAGTTTTGCCATTTTCTCAAAGTCTTTAAAATGGCTACCTTAGAAGTCAAACATAAAACCTTTGACAAGAAGACTGCATGTTATAAAATGGATCTCAGCATTATTTTTGTAGTCTATGATACCCTCAAAAATCACAACTTTTACTGAAAAATTGTATTGGTTTTGAATATGAGGTTGCTGAATTATTGAGGCATCATGCTGTTTGTATTTTATACTGAAATGTCATTTACGTCATATTCAATATTAGCAAATTTATTTTCCAGCACATTCTGAACCTTAGGAAGTCAATTCCAACTGTTCATCAAAGAGTAAGGGCATCCTATAATTTTTTTACAGTAGGAATCTGCACGTGAGGCCGACCTGCCTGATTCTGGTCCATATTTATTTTCTATGGTATGGCAATAACCTGGCAAAATTAGTTTGATTAGCATTTTAGCAAAATTGCTAAATTTACCTCATGTTCTTCTGTGGGTGTTTTGATACGATAGACAACCTAGTCATCTGGAGAGGCATTTCCAATGTTTCTTGAACTAAAACTAATTGAACAGCATCTTCAGCACTTCATGTCCGTTCTCACAATTACAGCTATATTAGAAGAAGAACTAAGAAAGTGTCAGTCGAAAGCCCCCATTTTATCAAGCACTAGAAACTCAGAATACAGTTGCTGCCTGTTTTGTTTCACCCATAAATCTGCAAACTTTTATGGGAAAGAAATCCTAAGTATCAGAAAAAAAATTACAGATACACTCAATACACGTACATTTTCTTCTTTCCATTTAAAAGTTGATTTGCCATCCTTTCCCATAGCACAAGGGGAGAGCTACAAACAATGGAAGAGGGATATTGATTATCATGTTTATAGTCTTCTAAGGGCAGAGACTGTTCAAACAAATGCAGGGAAGTGGTGGTTTGGTTTTTTTTGCCAGATTAAGACCATCTCTTAAAAACAAATAGTGTTAGTGACAGTAATAGTAGCAACAACAATGGTAATAATAATGAAAAACACAACTAAAAAAGCCAAACAGCCCCTCCACCTCCAGTTTTGTAGTAGAAGGGGATGTAGGAATCCTGATGTGGTAGTTCTGGGGGTTTCCTTTCAAATTTTAATCTTAAGGACCATGCATTCTCTTTTCAATGTTGCCTTTAGTATTGACAGTAGAAAAGGAATGGCTTTTCAAAGAGGTGTAAATATTTTTATATGCATCCTTTTATTCAATAAGAAGCATGCTTTTATTAGTTCTTTGATTAAATGGAATCAGCACAGTGTCAGCACTGGGATTAAAAATACCCTGTGAACTCTACCCTGATATGTAGAGATAATCAAGCTTGGGGACCTTGGCCTTCATTGCAAAAGCTAATTAGAGTAGAACAAATATAATGTTTCCTGAGGGCCTCTAGTTTGTGACAGAGTAGATCCACAAAAGAAATCTGGTGCCTAAATTTCAAGTTATAATGTTCAAAATTCCTGCTTTGCTACCACTTACCCCCAGACTCTGCACTACAGTCTTCAGGGTTTAATGGTACAGTTTCTAACCCTCTAGGAAATCCATTTCTGGCCAGATATGCTAAAAGTAGTAAGAGAAACGAAAGTCCATGCTCCCACAAATCCTGATGAGGCTGGGAAGCTCAACACCGAGTTAATCTCTGAACCCATCAAGATCCATAAACTCCATGTCCCTTTTTCTGTCGGAAAGCTGATCAGATAGGGATCCCTAGGACTGCGCAAAAATAGTCTTTGCGCAAAAATCCGGGCTCCTGCTTCACATCCTCTGCGGGTATCTGCAACACGTTGATGTCCCCTCAGGAAGACCCACCAACAGCTCAACTCGTCTGTGCCCAGGACGAGCGCGGCAGTCACGGACCGATGGCTGCCTTGGGTTTGCTGTCGTATCTTTTGGGGGGTGGGCCGGTAGGATTTCAGGAGCAGTTCCTCACGTGAGTGTCAACCTGGGTCTTTTAATTTTTGAACTATAAATGCTGTCTTTATATTGTAACACATCTCTCCGCATAAATTTCCCTTTTATAATTGAGTGACAGGTGTCAAACGATCTGGTTACATCACATAGGCAGCTGAGTTAGGCTAAAAATAGCTACTAAAGGAGAAAATGGTATAAGGAGGGGAAGAAAGATGAGATTTAGCCTCTCAAATGGAAATTGTGCTTTTAAATTAGATGCTTGATAGAGGATGACAGAAAAGTGGCAGAAGCTGCAATCCTTGCTCACATTTCTGTGGACTTCAAAGGGAGTTTTCCCCATGCGAGAACTGCAGGATCAGACATCCTATCTGTACTTGTTTCTTTCAGCATCTGGCTCTTACAAGTGTTGTCAGGAGAGCTTTTCTCACCATACGGGACTTGTGAAACATATTTAAGGCCCTTGGTAATGTTCAGTCCATTGCCTACTTGGTTGGGCATTCCTTACGCCCTTCTAAAAAGTGCCACTGCAGAGCAAAGTTTAATATGCACTTTAATGTGGGAAAAGAAGTCTTGCTTTTATAGAACAGTTTTTTACAGCATTTGCCTCTTTCTGCAGCTTTTAAAAAAGTAAACCCCCCAAAACTGGCATGCCTTACGCTGCCTCAGGAGAAGTAGAGCATGTCCTTCTCGCTTACTACCGTCAGACTGAGGGTCTTCCTTTTCCAAACCTCGCTCAACAGCCTGAAGCTAAAATGGTCTTCTTTCGCAAGCCGGCAAAACTTTCTCCCTTTCAGGTCATGGGATGCCGAATGACTTTTGGGCCGCTCTTTCAAACTGTGGAGAAGAGAAAATTCACCATTCTCTCTTTAGGTCTGGGGCAAGATGAATCAGATAGCTGACATTATTAAATATTTATACAGAAGACATAAATGTTGCTGTATAAAAATGTATCTTATGATGTCGCTCCATAATGAGGACCTGATTTCATGTATGTCCTCGTTATTCTGAATGCTTCTTTAGATTTTTGGGCTGATGCACAGCCTGACTCAGAGGCCTTTGTTGTATGTTTTCCAATGCTGCATTAAAAGTGGAGAAGAGGACTGGAGAGTCCTGGGGAAGTTTAATGTGTCTGTTTGCTGTAAGGCACCCGGATCGCTTGCCCATCACTGATTTCTCTCCACAGCTCTCCATTTCTATGTGATCCTAAGAACGCTGCGTGTCAGGCTAGGGCACGTGGTAAGACCAGCAGTCACAAATTCATCTTTGTGTCCTACATACAACGTGGTACAGGTTCTCACTACTGGTGACAAAGCCCAGTGCATAATCTATATGCCTGGATTGGTAATCAGTCAAAACAGACTCAATACCTCGTTTTGGACTCAAGGTCTCGGCTAACATTCTTGTCCCAGTGATGGTTTTTTTCACAGCTTATGAATTCTGTACAAACTGTGCAGAATAACATTGAATATCACAAACTCCAGAGCAAGAAGAGCAGTGACTCCCTGAACCTGTTTGAAAACAACATACTCTAACTACTGAGATTATTTTTAGGTGTATATAGTAATACATACGTATGGTGAGAAAGGGAATATACTGTTTTCTTTGCTAATCGAAACATGCAGAATCATCCGTTAAGCTGCCCTTCTCCCTTCTGCAGCTTGTAGTGCTGGGAAGTGGAGAGAAGAGGAAAAGTTTGTGTATTCTTCCATTCTTCTTGGACGGTCACAGCGTGCATGCAACAGGGTTATCGACAGGTGTGTTACTAGCTCAGGTTTAGCTTAGTGGAATATTTTTGAGGGAGGAGTCTTGAAAATTGTGAGGAATAGCTCCAGTAAAAAATGTTCAGATAGCTTTAGGCTATTCTGAGCGAGCAGGAAGTATCCTTATGCAATACTAGATATTTTAATTCTGTTGCTGGTGGTAGTTTAGGGTTTGGAGTTAACTACGGCAGATATGGCAAATATTTAAACACTCTGTGCATTTATTCCCCTGCTATTAGGTGTGGTTTCCTTTCAAAGATAACATCGGTCGTCGTCCGATGGACCTATTTTGTGAGTATCTGTAAATAGAGCTATATTTATAGAACTACATTTTTTTATCACCAGACTCTCCTTGCAGAGTAGAGCGCTTAAGTTTCTCCAGTAACCTTTTCTTTCCATTTATCCTCTGGCATTCTACTGATCTAGTTTACATAGTTCCTCTGCCAAAAGTAATTTGCGATACTGAGGGTGAAAATCATGACAGAAGACTCAAAGAAATCATTTGGTTAAACCTCTAGGTGGCCATCAAAAAATCTTGTTTCAAATGCCTTTCTGCTGTGCAAAAATGAACAGAACTTCATTGTGACATTCAGCTTTGATCAAATGTCATATCTGGGATTCCTTCTGCACAGCAGTGGTTTTGTAATAAGAGCTATCGTACTACTGCAGCTAACACTTTAAACCAGCATTAAATGAAAGTCTGTGAGCTGGATGCATTTCACAATGGATAGTGTATCTTGCCATTCTCTGGAAGAGGCAAGTTTTAAGCTAACAGTATCTTCTTAGTGTTTTGGCACCATCTAGACATTAGTTCATTCTGACCTAGACCTTCCTCTGTGGAGTTCCACAATCACTTAAGCTCCCTTGATTGTTCTCCAGATTTGTTTATCTTTAAAATAGAGCTAATGATATTTTTCCCTTGAAGAGAATGGAGTTCAGATAAACCAGGATTCTTTTTTTAAAACTTCAGGATCCATGACTTTGACAACATGATACAAACTTATCTGTGATTTTGGACTTCTGTTAACTAAACGTATGATATATTTGACTTCTACATCTTTTTTCTTAAATTATATACTCTTGTTCATATTAATCATTCTTGCCCTGCTTCAAAGATAAGAGAGGGCATCTGTTTTTTTTACAGGCAACCTCAGCATTGAGGTCATATGTATAATTTACAAAAAATACTTAAATATGGTTTCTAACATCTACACAAATGCACACCTAATCAAAAATATAACATGTAAAGTTTTATCCTTGCAAATATAACTACAGAATCAAGGAAACCAGCAAAAAAGGCAAAACTGTATATGTAACATAGTTAAGTGGGAAACTTCAGATGATGGTTTGGATGGTGATTTGAACGGTTCAGCCTCATGAGTCGGCTACATTAACGCTCTACAGCCTTCAGTCTTCCTCCTCCTTCAGGCAGGTTTCTTCCACCGTAAATCAATATTCACTCCATCTGCTGCTGATTTCTCCAGGGCGAGAGGCCCAGTTATTTGTTTGACATCAACTAACATCATATTAAAAGATGTAACTACTAAAAAAGGATAAGTATGACTTGGAATTCTACTGTCTGCTTAGGTGCTTGCTTGCATCATGTAAGTAGTCTCATCTCATTCTTTGTCAGGACTATGAAAGTCAACCAAAGAACTATCTTGCTGACTAAATCAGTCTGGATGCCTTTCCTCTCTGATCTTTCATTTATTTTGATGCCAAAGGCATTGCTGTCCTCAACTATTAAAGTCCCCAGTTTTAAGAAATTAAGTGTAACCTTTTGCTCACCTGCCAAAAAATGTGTACGTGATGAAAGCAAAGTCAATTAGAGGTTAAATACAGGGAGAAGGGAGGGGAGAGGAGGGGAAGGGAAGAAAATCAAGGAGAAAGGCAAGGAGGCAGGAAAGGGAAGAAAAAGGGAGACTATTCTAAGTTTTGGTTTCAGGATAGAACGGTAAATTAAAAAGCTTTACTGTTCAATATCAGCTCTGCTCTCATCTTGATCTGTAGTCGCCTTCATCCTGTATGCATCAAATTCAGAACCAGATATGAAGATCTGTATTTCTCTCAGTTGTCAATCGCGGAAAAGGTTGTTTGTTTGGGTTTTTTAAATACTTTATGTGGTATATATATGTATCCCGATGGGAGTAATTACAGGCATAAGGTTTGGCACCTATATCAGAATTTGCAGGATTAGGAATTCATTCTTTTTCTTTAAGGTCCATTATAAATAAGTGAAGTAACCTGCAAAGGGTCTCTAAATTATAAGCGAGTTAGTTTTCTCAAAACACAAGATGTACATACTTCTGTCTGAGAAAGTAAAATGGAAAAGTATTGTCCTATTTCTATTAACTAGCAGCCTTTCAAACAGAAAGTGCATATGTTCAAAGTGGGCTTAGCATTCTTCTAGCTCTGTATCAAAAGCACCACATCTGGGTTTCAGGGTTCAGATATTTCCTTTTGAAGAAGCCAGCAGTGGAGGAGAAGGGAGGGAACTGCTCTGAATACGGTTGTTTCTGCTGACGGACTCCAGGAATTAAACACAGGTGAGGCTTACTGACAGTCTTTACTTTTGGGGGGACAGGAAAAAGCCATTTGCTGAGAACAAATGTAATAAGAAAAAGTTGGGTTTGGTGTGAAGCAGATGTGAGGGCCTGGAGGCTGGTGGGTTTCACGATGCTGTCTGTGGCACTTACGACAGAGACCATAAAACCACAGATTCTAGGGATACTTCCAGCCCAAAGGGAGCGCTTGGGTTTTAATTGTTTTCCGTATATCTTTTACTTATTTTCCTTACATCGTTCCTTACCATTATGAATTTCTGCAACTGGGCGATCATGTTGCTCCATTTCAAATGAGGGAAAAAAGGAAAAACTGTCAAGGTAACTGCATGAAGCATGCGATACTGGTAGCTGAGCACAGCTTATGAAGTGAGGGAAATAATATGTTAAATGCGTAGCAAGCAATGAGCAATATGTCATCAGGAGTGGTTCCTGAAGAGAAAGATTGCATGCGAGTGTGTTTCACCAGAAAGGTTTAAGGCTTCTTTGAGGGAAGATACTCCTGCTGGGTTCCTGGGTTCAATAAGCCCACGTGCCCCTATCCTCTTTCCAAAGCTTCTTGTATTTCTTTCATGTTACCATTTAGTCAGCTAAGTACTTTATTTCCCTTCTATTCTCTTATCTCTTTCCCCTTTCTCCATCTATTTCCCACTCACTCTGTTAAATCACCTGGTTAAAATGAATCTTTATAAAACCCATTGAGATGCCATTATGTTCATATCTGATTTATTTTTCATGAAATAGGCTTTTCTCTTCCCTGGTGCTACTCAATCTATATAAACTGGCTATTTTAGTCAATGGAAGTTTTTATGACTCCAGCAAATCAGACTAAAGAAGAAAGTGGCATACTGGTGAGGTGAGCCATGCCACATTATGAGATGCTTCCCTTAGGCTCCCACATAGGGAGCAGACTGGGAGAGCTATCACATTTGATTGATACAGTCATATTTGAAGTGAAATCCAAAGATGAGCAAATTGATGGGGCATCAGATTAAAGGCTTTTCTTATGTAGGCTGAACATGATTTCTGTCAAAAAGCTGAATTTGCCTTTCACTGGCAGGCTTTTTAAATCTGTGGCTGGCAGAGCTGACTTCACAATTAATAAATATCATACCTGTGTGCATATGCAGCTGCCTATAATGGCGTCGGCTCCAGCGAAATCTTTAAAAGCCCTGTTTTGCATCAGTAAAGGCAGCGGGAAGCTCCGTGGCACATTTCTGATGGCAATTGAAGTACAACCCCTTCACAACACACATCTTGAATATTTGACACGGCATTTTAGCCAAAGGAATTGCAATATGCAGACTGGCATGGGAAAGCTGTATGAAGTTTCTGAATGGTCCAGCATGTCATAAAACCCAGTAACAACTTTGTTTCAGGTATTCAAAAACAGAAGCGCTGAACACACGAGAACGTCATCTCCTAGGAGTGCATAACCGAGCATTTAAAATATTATTTCATTTTATCAGTATTTACATAGGGCAGTTTATTGACTAATTTTGAATAAATAGTGTTCCTTTTTCTTTCTACAGTTCTATTCTATTTACTTTCCAGTGCTTTGAGCATGCTGCCCCCTTTTCAGCACAGCCTGCTTTCTCTCTGCTTTTGGGTTTCTTTGGGTTTCTGTGGGTTTCAGGAGAAGCAGTCAGAAGCTCATCAGCCTGACACTCTGAATTCTGCTTTACTCCACAGCTCATCTAGTGAAATACTAGGATAGGCTGCATTTCCCTTCTAAGGAATCAAGAGCCGTCGTGAGAGCGATGAACATAGAGGTTATGTGAGTCATCAAATTTAAGCATAAATTGCGATTCTGGGAAACAGTGTGTCTAAAACTGCCTTGGAGTTATGATTGTCTTATAGCTCTGTTTTAGGAGAAGCTAAGTGACTTCACCAGCATTAAATCAGAATAGGCTCTCAGATGAAAGATTTGTGACAGTCAGGTATGCACACATAGTGGTATAAAATCATGCAATGTCCACATGAAGGTTTTCTGTGAGATTAAAGATGAAAGGCATATTGTCAGATGATACCTGTTGGCAATGGAAGTGAGAGCTTTATGGGATGTAGGAGCGTGTTGTTGTCAGAACAGGACATACAAAGCTGAAGATACAAACCATTTATTCTTTTTTTCTCCTATTGTTGGTTTGCGGTGTTGAGTTGTTTCTTCCTCCGGCTTTAAATACATCTAAATTAGGTTTGCTGACATATATATATATATATATTTGTACACCTGTTCCACTGGAGGGTTGACTCTTGTGACATTAGACTAATGCCATGTTCTTACATATATTTCTTCACATACCTAACTTAAGGATTGCCAGTAGGTCATTTAAGCCAACTCATATTCCATACATACGTATGGTTTTTAAAACAAGAATTCCCAAAACATCTCATGCAAGTAGAAATACATGAGACAATTTGGAGTGGTGCATCTGTTCTCCACGGCCCTTTTGTGCCATGGGTATGGAGATATATATGGCCACCACATCCTCCTCAGGGGTATCTTTGGCCCTTGCACCTAAACGTATTGTTGAGCACCCATAAAAAGCTGGAAATAACAGGAAGGGCTGAAACTGCTACTGAATCCCTGGAAGAGGGGGATGTAAGGCTGGAGGTGCGACTCCTCGCACATGAGCAGCTGCTGGGCTGCTGCTGCCACCCGGGAACCTACTAGCTCCAAAGGTTTGGGTGCGGACAGCACAGCGTGGGAACCGGTAACTTGGAAAGTATGTAAGTGTTTGCAAAACCAGTGTCTTAGTGCTGTAAGGATGTCCAGAAGAGGAAAAAATATTTACCAGTATGGATGTTGATTAATTTTTCTACCAGGGATGCTGATGTAATAGGATGATGACCTGCAGCAGACTTGACAGATCCAACTTACTGCTAGCTTCTTCATCAAGCCTCTGTACATAAAAAAATTGAAAGCCAGGGCTGGAGGCAGACCACCAGAGGAGCTGTGTGATCCAGACTTCCACACCACATCAGGTACTGCTACAGTTCCTGCCTTTTCTCACACTCTTCTTGAATTCCCCTTTGCTTAAGCAGCTCCTTCATTTTAAAGCAGTTTGTTAAATCAGGGCCCAGAATATCCAGATTGCCCAGATTTAATAGTTACGTGGTATTATTTCTGATACATTTTAAAAATAAATATTTATAAAGGATCAAATATTGCACAGCTATAAGGGATTATTTATTTTAGAAAACAGTTTTTCCTTCTTCAAAAAACTGCAATATGTATTTAGTTCTCTTAATAAGAAAGGAGTTATTTAACAAATGTATAATGCTTCCCTTTTTGTTTCCCATGGGGTTAATCATGCATTTGGCATGCAAAGATTAATTTCAATGTTTTATTGAACCTTATTAAACTAACTTATATTATTTCAGGAAAGAGTGATTGCAGCTTGTGGTATTAGTGGATATTCCTAAGAGGGGCTGATTTGGAAATAGCAAAGATCTTCACGTATATTAAACCTACTGCTAGCAAGCCTCTAGAGCAGCCTACAATGATTTAATAGGAGCTTCTGATGATCTGAAAATGTAAACGTAGTTTACATTTTGTCATCTGGCTACTGACAGTCCATAGTCTCTTAGAATTCCTGGGGTCACCTGTTTATTTGCTTCTTTCAGTTCTTCACACCACACTTGCTGGGGCAGGGGGGAGATGCTTTTATATTTGAGAAAATGAGAAGTAAAGGCACTTAAAATTGCTCTGTCGTGGGAGGAGCGGGGTCACCGCCTGGCAGTACCGAGGCTACGTGGGCTGCGTTAGGGTTGAGCGTCCCGTACACCCAAGGAGCTTCTCGCTGAGCTGGACGTTGTTCTTGCTGGTTTAGCTGCTGCCCCACATCGCTGACTGGCAGCTGTGAAACCAGGCTTTGCGTTCACAGCTTTGAAAAAAAATCGTAAAAATCATCTCAGGTTTGGTAAACGTAAGTCTAGGAGCCTATGATGCGTAATCTTGCTTTTGAAACACTGCCTTACAGTATGTTTGATGTGAAACATCAAGAGACAGACGTCCCATACAAACGGCTGCATGGGTCAGATTAAAGGCCTGACACGGGCTGTTGCAGAAGCCTGTGGAAGTACAGGATGAGTGTTAGTGTACCCTTCCTCAGAAACCCAGAAATATTTCCTGAAGCCTCAATAATTAGTCATTCAGGCGCTGCTGAAAACACTGGAGTATCCTTTTGTATTCAACAGCCTTCAATAGATCCTTTGCTCCTCCATCAACTTGCTCAGTTGCCTTTCAACCTCTAGAAACTTTATGCATCCTGAACATCTTCTGACAAGGAATTCAATACCTTAATTGTTCAGTGTGAAAAAGAGACTGGTTTTGTTTGTTTCGAACCTGTCACCTCCCAGTGTCTCTTGATGTTCCTTGGTTCTTTTATTGTAAAAGACAGTGAATAATTATTCCCTACTCATCGGAATCTCGAGTGCATGGATTTCAAGTAACAGTTTGAAAATGCGAATCACCTGTGTAGTAGTTGCGATTGAGCTCGATCATGAACTCTTTCGATGCAGGTGTTCATTCTTCGGCTGGGGTGACACTATAAACCTATAAATGTCCACTGCAGATACCCTGAAAATAATAGATGTGCATGTATCATTAAATATTTTCAAATACAAATTAGATTAATTGATAATATATATTCACAATATTTTCTTTGGTAAACGTGATTCATCCAGATCACCACATTCCATTTTGCCTTTGTCTTTGATATGTGCATGCTTTATTAATGATAAATTAATGATGCTAAGGTCTAAGTCCTGGCTTTAGTCTTCATCCATTCTTTCTAGCCTTTTCATGTTCGATTACCAAAACATTCTCTTAAAGGTACAGAGTAAATCACGTGAGTAAATCTCTGAAAAAAAATGGAAGAAAATGGAGGGGGGGGGAAAGTTGATGAGGTGTGAAGGTGTCATTTTGATATTCAAAGTGTTAAAACTGCCCCACCAGAAAATACTCTGAAATTTCACTGAGGAATGATTGCATGAATGGTGGGGAGAGAGAAATTGAATCTTGTGAATCTCACAGCTTCGTCAGTATTTGTGGTCAGGTCATCAGATTTGTATACATCACGTTGTTTTTTCTTACCTTTATTCTTTCGGCAGCATCTTGTTTCCTGTTCAATCGTACCAGAATCAAAAATGCTCATGAGACATCCATAGAATCCAACATAGGTAGTATCAGGATTGGAACTATAGACTGATAAGCTGTCAAACATGCAAATGCTTATTTTAAAAAACAGCTTAAATTAGGTATGACAAAGTTATAGTTAGAAGAACTTCTCAATTGCTTTATTAAACCTGAAGTCTCTCATAACTCCAGCTGTCATTTGTAGGAAGCAGATGCTCTTAAAAACCGTGGATATTCTATCTTTTTAAAAATACTCCTTTAGAAAAAACAATCAGGCTTTTTTACAGTTGTGGCATGCTGACCCTGGCTGGAGGCCAGGTGCCCACCAAAGCCGCTCTATCACTCCCCTCCTCAGCTGGAGAGGGGGGAGAAAATATAACAAAGGGCTCGTGGGTCGAGATAAGGACAGGAGAGATCACTCGCCAGTTACCATCAGGGCAGAACAGACTTGACTTGGGGAAAATTAATTTAATTTATTACCAATCAAATCAGAGTAGGATAATGAGAAATAAAAGCAAATCTTAAAACACCTTCTCTCCACCCCTCCCTCCTTTCTGGGCTTAACTCTACTCCCAGATTTCTCTACCTCCTCCCTCTGAGCAGCACAGGGAAACGGGGAATGGGGTTTACGTCAGCTCATCACAGGTTGTCTCTGCCGCTCCTTCCTCCTCAGGGGCAGGACTCCTCACACTCTTCCCCTGCTCCAGCGTGGGGTCCTTCCCACGGGAGAGAGTCCTCCACCAACTTCTCCAGCGTGGGTCCTTCCCACGGGCTGCAGTTCTTCACGAACTTTTCCAACGTGGGTCCCCGTGGGGTCACAAGTCCTGGCAGAAAACCTGCTCCGTGGGCTCCTCTCTCCACGGATCCGCAGGTCCTGCCGGGAGCCTTCTCCGGCGCGGGCTTCCCACGGGGTCCCAGCCTCCTTCGGGCACCCCCCTGCTCCGGCGTGGGCTCCTCCCCGGGCTGCAGG
>JANZLQ010000031.1:13995099-14020728 GCA_026212715.1 Elanus axillaris | reverse complement strand
CAGCCTGCCTCACCGGGGTCTTCATCCCCGCGGGCTGCAGGGGAACCTCTGCTCCGGCGCCTGGAGCATCTCCTCCTTCTGCGCTGACCTGGGGGTCTGCAGAGTTGTTTCTCTCACATGGTCTCACTCGCTCTCTGGGTGCTGTTTCTCCCTGTCCCACAACTTTTTTTGCCTTCTTATAAAATGTTCTCCCAGAGGCGTTACCACTATCGCTGATGGGCTCAGCCTTGGCTGGCGGCGGGTCCGTCTTGGAGCCGGCTGGCACTGGCTCTGTCGGACATGGGGGAAGTCATCTCACAGAAGCCACCCCAGTAGCCCCCCAACTACCAAAACCTGCCACAGAAACCCAATGCAATGCTATGCCCAAGTAGCTGAATGCCCAATGAATGATCACAAAGTCCTTCACATCTCTTTTTGCTCTAAATGTGAGGGGGGGTTCTGTTATTGTTTTAAATATACTTTTCTGGTAATGAAGATTTCTTTACAAAAGATGCGTGGTTCTAGTCATCAATCGTAAGCGAAAAAAAGTGCTTTACCACATCCATCACACATGATCAATCCAGATGGTTAGAGCATATGGCAGCAGTGAAGCTGTCACTGCAGTGCCTTTGCGTACCCAAGTCACGTGCCCTAACGAAGATGTTGTCGTCTTTCCTGAACTGACCTTTGAGGAAACAAGCAGAATTTCCCTGTGGGTGTCATCTGCTAATTTGGCTCACTATATGCCACCAACAAACCAGCTTCAAAGCCAAACATACACCAAGACAGGGCTTCCCCAAGGGTATTTATTAGATGAATTATTTTAAATGCTTCTGGCCAGGAGAAGTCTGATGAAGACAGATGGCAAAATGGAGGAGAAAAGTAATTTTTTTCCAGCTCTGCTGGAACGCCACTCCATTTCTGGGGGAGATTTAAGGACTGTGTCTGCACAGAAAAAAAGGTTCGTAAATGTTGGTAAACTACCCCAAATCTTTATAACAGCACAGTGTTTTTTCATAAGTATTACCTTTTTAAGAACGCTTTTATTGGTGTGTGTTTCTAGCAGGAGATATTAACCATACGGGGCTGCATTAATGTTGGAGGCAGGAATATTGCCTCCCTCTTACGTGTTAGAAGGAAAGCAGAGATTAAGCTCCTTGTATAACACGGTGCTTCGGCATGTGAGTCTCTTTAAACGGCTGAGATGCCAGAAGGTAAAACTGATGAACACCAAGTAATTTAATCTTAATGTTACTGAAAACGGGTAGTCAAAAGGAGCACAAAAGGTAAGGCAAATTGTAAAGCCTCTCTTTACAGCGCTGATTTACCCACGTGCCTGAGGAGCACGGTGCAGGCTAATCGCAGCCAAACGAATTTGTGTTACTGTGCCTACACCCCTGCGGTGGGATATTCCTCTCTCTAAGATGTTTCGATTACTAATGGTAAAATGCAGAGTGTCTCTAGGGCAGCCGACCCTCTCCAGCGCCTGAGGCTGACGTGGTCTGTCACCATCGAGGAAGCAATGATGAGCAGTCGCTGGAGCAGTCCGAAGATCTGCCTAACGAAGGCGCAGACAAACGAGGTGAGTCGTTACCTGGCTTTAAGGTTCAGTCGGGACTCGCGCTACTGAAAGAAAAGAGGACGGAGCTACCAGTCGTAGCTCTTTTTCAGCTCTCAGTATGTTTCTGAGAGCATGAAAGTCTTCACAGGGGCTATCGCAGAACAGAGTTGTTCAGAAAACAGAAAAAAGGGTTTAAGCTTTGGTTGTTTCTTGAAAAGGGAGGGCAGAGCAAGGCTAACTGCACGGTTTGGCATGCATTTTTGGCGCCATCTCACCTTCTTCCCTTGGGCCCGCAGAGGAAAACTTTAAGTTTGGACTCGTTCCAGAAAATTTATGTTCCATAAACATGTTTTCTTAGAATAAAATATTTTTTGGCATTAAAACAAATTCTTCTGCACACTGTGTCTTATTTGGAGGACACTCCATTGCTGGCTGCTGATCAAACGCTTTCTGTCTTTACCATTTCTGTAGCAGGTTCACAGTTAAGAACTACTCCAAACCACAATGACAGCTATAAATTATTCTGGGTATTTGGAACCTCATTATCTCATGCTATATCTATTTTTTTTTTTAATATTGAAATAGTATCGTAAAGAACATTGTATAGAAACATTTCCTTGGAAAATACATTCGAATTCTGTCACAGGAGTCATACTGAGATTTCATAAATCTTTGTGTTAGCATCACCACTTTATTTATACTATATTGTTTTCTAGTTGGTGATAATTAATGTAGTTGGTAGTACTGGAGTATGGCAATCTGTAATTTAGAAATCAAAATGTATTTAGTTCTGTTTTTAAAAACTATTTATTTGTGAAAGATATTTAGCTGAAACTGAAATCATTATTAAAGTTTGGGGGTTTTTTTCTGTTTTTCAGTTGAAACGGCATTTTAGAGCTGTCTGCCTCAGGATTGTTTCTTGCAAGCTTTGGGGCACAAGAAAGAATCATATCTGCACTCTTTTTGGCTGTAAACACATAATTTCCCTGTCCTGAATTTTGTAGTCTCTTCTAATTGCATGAAAATTATTAGGCTTCCTTTTTTATTTGTTGCCTGGGTATTGCAAATAATACCAGTTTGCCTGGTTGCGCTGTAAGAAGGAGAATTTTGTAGCTGGGTGAGGCAAATCCAAATTAAAATAAAAGCTTGTCAGCTACATAATTATGCGTTAACATTTTCTGGGCCTTCTTAAGCCTCGTGCATGCCAAGGAGCCAGTTTCTCAGGCAGTAATATTAGGAAGGTCTCCGGCCTTGGAGCTGGCTGGGCTGGGCTCTCCGTGTGTGCCAGGAGCACCCTCAGCGACTCCGAGCCCTGAGGGGACCCTCAGCCTGCGCTTCGGACGTGCCTGGAAGCACTGCTCTCAATCGGGGCCACAAATCTGGAAAGTTAGAAGAAACATTTCTCTCTGCGGCCACAGGGCTTTCTGTCAAAGCAGGCTGTCGGCCTGGGCTGAGGTGTCTTTACTGTCACCGGCTAGAAACGGACTTCCTAATGTTAGTGTCAAAGCAGCTGGAAGAGGGACAAATATTTCGTTATTTGCTTTGGTTTGGGTTCTTTTGTTCCATAACTCAAAAGCTTGGAAAATGACCATTGTTTAATACCAAACTCAATAGCTCAGACAGGTATATTCTTCCATCCTGGCTTTATGAATACAATTCTTACTTAACAATTACGGTTGCTACTGTTAGTGCATTGGATTGAAAAAAGGAGCTATTCATAAACAACTTAAAATACTCTTTCTAATAAAAAGTAGACAATTGTCACGTTTTAAGCTTGTTGAATTCTGGTGAAAATGAGGTTGATAGAAATTTGTTACTCGGCAGGATTTAACCCCCTTATTTACATATGTGGCAATGCCAAGCTGTATAAATAAAAGGTACCATGTCCCTGCCTCTAGTCAATCTCCCTGCAACTAACTGCAGCTACTTCAGCTTTTCACCCACGTTACTGTTCTTGGTCTTATATAAAAGCAGTTTTGATCATTTAACTTACTATCTAATGCTTGTCCCAAGCTACAGTTTCAGTTGCTGTTAATATTCCCACCTCTTATATATATATATATATATTACAAGGGCAAAAATATCCTCTGAATAAGATCTACTACATAAACATCAGAAAACTTTAAAATTGTAACGGCAAACAAACAAACAAACAAACCCTAATTTCTTGAAGAGATCTGGTGCTTTAGTTTTTATTTAGAGCCGTTCTATCACTGGGAGGCCACCTATTGCCTTGCCGTGCAAATTTGACTGTGATGAATGTCCCTGAGGAGCACACTCAGCAGTAGTTTGCGGGTTTGGAACCTGAATTACCCAGAGATTTGGCTTTATTTAGCATGTTTCATCCCCTAATTTGCGTGCTTCTGGGCTCTACCCAGGCACCATCACCTCAGCAGGTCCAGCTATCCGTCGTGAAAATATCTAGAGGGGAAGAATCCTACATCATTCAGTATTTGCGCCATAATGTGAGCAGTCAGGGACTCAGAGGCAAAGTTAACTCTGAAACACCCTGATGTCCAAAGCCTTGTATTTTGAACAATGATTTTCAGTTTTTATATAACGCAATGTTCATTTTGGCTCTGTTACTTGGGGCTTAAGCCTGGAAAGATAACAACCCCAAAATGTAACTGCAGTCAGTAGGATTTGAGACTATTTCAGCAGCTCTAACAAGGTTTTTACTAGACATGGCATGGCTCGTGTTGCAGGTTTTGTAATTCAAAGGTTAGGAGGAAAGGTCTGCTGCATCTGTGATGTCTGATAAAACTAGTAACAACAAATGATTTACCTTGCTGGATAAAGAGACTAGACAAACTACTCTAATGCATTTATTGCTTTAGCCTTCAGGTACTTAGCAGCTCCTGAGCAGCAAAAAGTTCATGTTTCTTTCTCACCTGGGCTTTTTTTTTTTCCCCCAAAGGAATAAAGTAAATTTTAAAAAGATTAATTTTATTATTTTTTAATTGAGCAAATGCGATATGGAGAAGAGTCATGTCTCGGAGGCATGTATACACATTTCTTCCTGTTTTGACCAGCTGTTAATAAAGTATAAGAAAAAGAAGATCATCCTGCAGATGAAACGCTCAGCTATGTTGTCAGTGAGAAACTAGGAAGCTTAATTCCGTGCTGGTTAGAGCATTGCTACTGTTTATGCTGCAACAGCTCCAAAGAGCATCTGTCTGGCGTAGAGACTTCGTTATACTCGAACGCTGTACCAAGGCCTTGTCCCACGGCACTGGCAACCTGTATAGCAAAGACTAACAAAATGGTCAAAAGTAGCTGTATTCCCACTTTCAGAAAAGAGAAAAAAACCACAAGAATCTGGATTTCTCAGGAAGCCTTCAGGGATCGAATGAATTCTATATTGAGCTTGGCAGATGCGGCAGGAACAAGGATGTGCTTATTTTATCACCGAGTGCTTTTGCTGAGGAGGTTCAGTTACAAAATACAACACTGATCAGCTATGTCATGTTTTCCTTGGTGAAGCCTTCACCCTCAAAAAGAGGTCTACACAAACGTTGAAGCATGCTTAGTCTGGGCCTGAATGGTCTGCAGAAGGAAATCCTGCAAAATGCAAAGCTGGATCTGGTCCACGATTTAGGGCAAAATGAATGTTCTCCAGGTTCCTCACACTACTCCCCAGTTTCCTTATTCTTCTAATGTTTTGTTTGCAAAGAACGTGAGAGTCCCCGTATTCTCCACTGTCTTTAAATGATGAGCGTCAATTAGGAACCATTTCAAGGGAGATAAATTCATGGTTCACGCTGCGCTATCAATGCCTCTCCACCAGCTTCGCCAGTCTTGATTTTCGAGGGGGATGTCTTAAAACGTTAATGTTACAATATACCCCAGTGTACAGACAAGCAGCTTGTGCTGCGGTATTAGGTGTCAGTGCTGAACTGCTTAACAGTGCCTGCTTCATTGCTCCGTGCCTCCAGCTATGTCTAACATTTGAAAGTGTACAATCAGATCTATCTATTTCAGTAAAAAGCCATTAGGAAACACTGAGTAAATGCCTATTAGAAGCATTATGTATGCAGATGTGTCTAACAGTCTTTCTAGTAATGAACCATGGATAAATGCCTACTGATGAACAGACTGCAGAACCGTAATGGTTTGAGATAGACTGAACGCTTCCACTTCTGCTTCCAGTATTGGTGTAAGTCAGAGTAAAAATCTGATTTTGCAAAGAAAGTTGGCAGTACCCAAGTAATAAAGACCCTGCCAGCTGGGACTGGTTTTCAGCATATTCTGCCTGCCTCAAAACTTTGATATGAAAACAGGGAAACAGAAAGATTAGGATTAAGCTGTGTTGTCCAGATAGGGAACTGAGGAGCCAAAAGACTCTTGGTCGAGGTCACCCTGGGAACCAGTAGCAGAGCTGAAAACTGAATTTGTGTTTGACACGGATGCCTCGGCTCTATCCCCCCTCCAGAAGAGACCAGTCCCTCCGTCCAGAAGGAGATCCCACCAGAGGTGCTCCCTGGTGCTCTTTTATGATCACCAGAAGGAAAGGCAGGCGCTCAGAGGGGTTTTGATACAACCAGACGTATCTTGCCGCTGATTCTAAATATGGAGAAGAAAATGAGCTAAATCAAGGGCAAGACAATGAAGTTGTCTTTGTAGAGTGGAAGTAATTCGGCTGATAGGCAGCAGCTTTCGGGATCTCAAGTTTCAGAAGTGAAACCTTGTGGTGCTAAAAATGTAAGGCAGTGTGGGATTGTAATGCTGTTTAAGGGACCAAGGGTAAGCTTCGGTCTAATTTTATATGTGCCCCACAGGATGAGAAGTGCTTTGGAGACATATTTGAGTCTTTCGTGTCTGCAGCAAGTGACGTCACCTGATGTTAATTCACACGGACAGTTGCACCTTATGAAAAAATCATCCCCGGCAATCTACTCCAAATTAAAAATCCGGTACTTTGCATCACAGAAGACACCACTCCCACTAAATATTTCATAGGATGGAAGGAGCTGCCGCAGAGGAAATATTTTTTACAGAGGTAATTTCCATGCCAAGGTGAATATGGGTGTTATATTCTGAGAGTGGGGAGAAGTAAAGCAAAACAAAACAACAGAAAGGCAAAAATGGCAAGGCTCAGCAGTCAGCCAAGTGTGTTTCTTTAAAGAGAAAAGAGATTTCTTATGACACCGTTCCCAAGAGCACCACCACGGCTTAAAAGCATTCTCCTGTTCGGTAGAAGTTTGTGTGCCTGTTTGATTGAGTGGAAGGAGTGCAGGGGAAAAATGAGAACACAAATATATGTTTTGGCTGCCATACAGTCAATACAGTAATAGGTCGGCAGAAACATCAAAACACAATCAAGAGCTGTCTTCAGGGCTGTGAGTGAGCAAAATTTGTTGGGCAATCAGCCAAGGGAAAGGAGAAGAGGTCTTCTGTTGTTCTTATAGCTCATCAAGAGGTGCTAAAGAAGCAAATTGAAATCTCTTTATCCTGAAACTAGAATCTCTGTTGTAATCTGCATGTGCAGTTTCATTATGTGTAGCATAACACAGCTGCCACATCCTTTCCCCTGAGGTGACTAAACTTTGGGGATTAGAAGGCTGATAGTGCGTATGGAAGTAGTGCACATTCAGTTTGTAGCATGGTGCAAAAATTTTCATATTTGGGGGTTCGTATTTGGGGTGGATGCGATACTCAGCAGCTTTAAAGTCAAGAGTCATTGCAAGCAAGTGGTTATAACTGGTTACGTATCTGCAACTTTATAACTTTTGTAAATGCTGCTTTGCTCTAAAAACATGACAAAACAAACCAAACCAACCAGGAGCGCCTGAGACTTTCAAGCCATTTTTTAAAACTTTCCTTTTTGTAAGACAAGGAAATAGTTGCCAGTGTTCAGCTCTCAGAGGAACTGTAAAAGCCTCTATAAGCAGCTTGAAACATCATATCCAGATGCGAAAGGGACACACCTATGAAGTTCCATACGTGTGCGCCTTCCACGACTGGAAACAGCGACCAGTTTTGCAAAAGGAGTCTGTGGTAGCCCTTTAGTGTTGGATTCAAGATCGTATTTCTTGTTCCGATATCTGGCTTTACACCCGTTATCAGTACTGAGAAAACTTTAAATTGACAACATTCTGATAAAATTTAGCAGAAAAAAAGCAAATAACTTTCTCAAGCAACAGAAGTTTTAAGGCACAAGTAATTTCTTGCTCTTCCTATCACACTTCTGACTGGCCTTGTGGCATGAATGTGTTGGATAAAGAGGTAAAAGCCATTACAAATTTAAGGAGAAGTGCTGCCATTTCTGTGGCAAATCGATTTACATGAAAATGATAGATGGCTTGAAGCCTCATGAAGATTTGATCTCATACAGAAGGCAAGCCATTAAAAAGACATTATCAAATCATCATGTGGCTCTGCAACTTTGTGGTGTATTCCTTGATATGTTTGCATGTGTAACAGAAACAGAGGGCTCAAAAGCATCTCTTAGGCTCGTGAAACCTGGCCCTTTCGTATGGTACCAAATGATTTTTCTGATTCCCTTCATTAGCTCAGCGGGCACCATTTCCAAGATGGTTAGAGAGTTTTGCTTCACTTAACCAGCTGGCAGAGTGAATATTCTTGCGTGATAATGATCACCTTCAAGTTTCCAAAATAACTTTATTCACAGGCAGCTCTTACACAAGTATATTCATGACAAAAAGTGATTTTTTAGCTTTACTGAATCTCCTGGCCTCTTAAATGCAGCCAGGTTTGGTATGGGAGCTCCTCTGCTGGTCTGGAGAGCTTTCCTGTTGCTCTTTTGCTGCATGCATGACTTGCATTCATATAGTGGGGAAAAAGCATGATGGTCTGGAAATCATTTAAAGACTCTTTGTGGATGCTGAAGGGAGAAAATTGATCTAAAATAAGACTTCCAGAGACATGCAATATTACAGAATCGCAGAATGGTTGAGGTCGGCGGGGGCTTTCGCAGGTCGTCTTCTCCAACTCCCCTGCTCAAGCAGGGGCACCTGCAGTTGCCCAGGAGCGAGGATGGCGACTCCACAACCTCTCTGGGCTACCTGTGCCAGTGTTTGACTAGCCTCCCAGTAAAAAAAACCAGTTCTGTCTTGTGTTTAAATGTAACTTTCTTATTTCAGGTTGTACCTGTTGCCTCTTGTCTGTTCCCTGGGCACCACTGAGGAGAGCCTGGCTCTCTCTCCTTCCCCTCAGGTGTTTTTGCACATTGATAAGACCCCCCTGAGCCTTCTCTTCTCCAGGTTGGACGGTCCCACCTCTCTCAGCCTCTCCTCACACAACAGATGCTCCAAATGCTTTATCATCTTAGTGGACCTTGACTCGCTGCACCTCTGCAAGCCCAGAAGTGTCACCCCCCCTCCATGCCATGAAACAATACCCATCTTCTGTAAAAGCTCTCCGTGACTGATTTTCTTTATATCCACCTATTGGTCTTGTTTGCATTCCAGCCACGGTTCTGCTAATCCCCGAGGGAAGAGCATTTCATTTGTTTTGGTGTAGCAGTATTAATTTCAGCGCACCGATAACATTGGTAGGATGTTACAGCCCAGCACAACAGGGGTGTTTGTGCGGGTGTGAGAAGAGATGGTGTTCAAAGCCATAAGTAGGATTCCAGCTGCAAAACACCTGCCCAAAACCCATGGATGAAACACATTAAAAAATACTTTGCAAATATGTCCTCATCACATATGAAGTGCCTTCACAGTGAAATGCACCAGAGCAAAGCAGTATTGTAAATTAATTGCTAAGCAGTCCAAATCTTTGTAGACTTCACAGTAATGACCCTTTGGCATGTTTTTAGCTCAGCAACAGACATAATCTAGCTACAAGTACTTGTCAGGCGTGATGGGGCAGGATAAACCTGCTCGCAGAGCTCATAAGGTGCTGTAATGGCTTTCGCCTTCACGTCTGATAAGTTTGAAACGTTGAATACATGTCAGAAATACTGATGCTGAGGCAATACAGCCTTTTCAGGGACTATTTTTCATTCTTATCCCAGTCTTCTCACCGAGGGGGCAGTGACGAAGAATGCAAAATTCTTGGCTTGTGTACAACCAACAAAGGGGCTTCGTTGCCTCGGTTTCTGCATATGCGATGTAAGCTGCACTGAAAACGGTAACACAATAACTTCTGCTTTTATTCTTTTCACATGAATAAAGGCAGGTGATAACAGTTAATACCATCATTATCTGCCACCCTCCCACGTGCAGACACTGTAACGGACAGGGCCAGATCTTCGTATGCAGCCCTTACTGCGAAGCTGGCTGGGTGCAGAGGCTGCATGGACTGGAATCTGTAACTTAACTTGCATATCAAAGTTCAGTAATTTCATCTTCCTGAGCGAATGAGTCTATTCTGCAGCTCAAACTACCCACAAAAGGCTATAAAGTACGTGAGCATGGGGTGTATTAATCAGCACAACTGAGCCATAGCGGGTGATTTCTTCAAGGCAGTTCTGACAACCTGCACTCAAAAAAGGGCAATTTTCTGCTGCATAAATGAGTCAAAAGCCTTCAGGGCTTTAGGATTCATCCTCCAGGTTTGCCACAAACCTGGGGGGGGGTTTTTTGATGAAAATATTAATATGATATCTGAGGGGGTCTAATTTAGTGCCAGTATGAAAGGTGATCAGCAGTCCCACTATACTACCAAGATGACCCACCTAGATTACTCAAGCCTTGCACGAAGCCGTGTATAACAGCCTGAGAACATCTCAGAGTAGCCCCAGTTTCCTTCTAACATGTCCCATATCAATTTGCAGAGTACAGGTCACCAGGAATAACCAAGGAACACTCAGGACAGACGTGTTTTGACGTTCATCTCCTAACGGGCTGCTGCACATTCAACAAAACGTTTGAAAATACATCGTTTGTCCAATATTTGTATGTATGTATCTTCTGTAGTTGCCATATTTAAAGTGTACTCTGAAAATATTTTCTGACACGTGATCTTTTTACTGTTCATTTGTTTTACTTTTTTTTTTTTTTACTTTCTAAGTAATGGGTCTTTAATGAATTGTGACATGTACTTTACTTTTGCTCATTATTCGCCTGACATGTGGCCTTTGTCTTCTCTAGCAACCTGTGGGTGGTCGTGCACTCGCGAGCTTTGTGTGAGCTAAGCTACCAGACGTGCAAGATTGATTTTATTGAAAACCAAATGACTATCCCAGAATTGCTTTATATAACTGGAAGAACCTCTGTTTCTCCAAAGCCAGCCATGCAGTGCACTGAAGCCATGAAAATGCCTCTCATCGACATCCCTGGGCTTTGGCTTGGGCCCCTTGCCAATGTTCTATTTAAATGGGCTTTTAACAGTTTTATATAGGCAACTCCTACCAATTCTCAAGTTCAAAAAGAGTAAACATGTTCTAGAGTTGAATTGTAATGTATCCTCTTCAAATCTGTGCTGCTAGTAAAAATATTCGTTTGATTACAGCGGCCAGCTGCCACCGTCGTTTATTTTGAAAGTACAAGCAGGTTCCGTGCTCTCCTGAAATCCAGAACTGGAAACTAAAGGCACAAGCGTCATATGTACAAAAGAAACACTACCAAAGATCTGAGACCTCTGGAGCGATGGGGCGGGGGAAAAGGAAAAGAAAGAAGAAACATCTCCAGCAAGACCTGGGAAAGGGGCGAAACAAGCAGGTGCAGCACCCCACACGTGGGGGAGAAGGAAAAAGGGACAAAACTTTGGGAGACGATTCTGCCAGGCTGAGGCTCTGCAGACTTCCCCCCTCGCCCGCTTCGAAGAGTTTCGTGCCATCTGAGGGCTGCCCCCGAGGGCTCCCCTCCATACCTGCCTGTATCATCTCGTGGGGACCACGGGGCTGAGGCTGCCCCAGGACCACGCAGGGGCTGCTGAGATTTGGCAGGAGAGCACAGCCCCGAGGGCACTGGGGACCCCAAGGCCACGTGGGGATGCCCAAAGGAGTTGCCTTCCCCTGGCAATTGCGTTGCCTCACCCTCTGATTTTGCCCAGCACAACAGCTCTTTGGTAAGGCAGGGTTTGTTTCCTAGCATGGTATACTTAAAGCAAAGGTAAATCTGATTGTTGCGGTTCAGCCCAAGAGTTTCAAGGTCCAGAAAACAAAGTAGGTTTTGTTACTATTATGTGTGTATTGCCCTCAGCGTTGGCAAATTGTCTCTTTCTTTTCTGAAAAAATGTATTTTATTATAAAGTCTGATGAAAATGAAGTAGAGAATTGTATTATATATAAAGAAATTCAGAAAGGTTTAAATTCATAATATATTTGTTAAAAAAACCCCACCGTTTGAGGATGTTGAGATCTTTAGGTCATTTTGCATTCGTTATTATTTTATGCATAGCTTGCTGTTACTCAAAATACTGATGTAGTCTCTGGGGAAGGAATTTAGGGCTTAAAGGAAGGAAGACGCACGCTTAGCCCATGAGCTAGGATGCTTCGCTTGCTATTCGGAGATAGCGTTCTACCGGGGAGGCCGGCTCACAGCCGTGCGTACTGCGCAGCTCCCAGGAATCGCAGGAGTTAACACTGAGTTTTCCTCTCCAAAGCTGGCCAATGCAGGTCAACCCTCTTCTTCCACCTTTCTGTGTTACGACAAAGCCGGGTTATTCGCCTTGAAAATACAGTTTTTTAACGTTGGTCGGTGTTATGCACTGTGTCTAGTTTGCAGCTAAAAATAACCCTAAAGAGTTTCTTCACCTCTAGCTTAACGCCTTTTGAAGTAAAACTGCAAGAGTGAATCGAGTCTCGCCGGCTTCCAAATGAAGTGCCGTAACCCCGGCGGGGTGGTGGCACCTACGTGGAGTTCACAAGCTGGACAGAAGGTGAGCTGCATGGCTCAGTCCTGCCAGGAGGTTGGAAAGCTTAGAGGTAAAGAGGAAGGAGGGTTGCTGGAGAAAAAAATAATTATCTAGCAGTAACTGCTTGAGATGATGGTCATTTTCATCAACTATAATAATTTTCATTAGCGTTATTGAACAAGAATTATAGACCTTATTTTCAAACTTCTATTTCCTTATAGGCAATTAATTTTACTTCTTATTTCCAATACATTATTAATTCTACCTTGCGTCGTATCTCCTTCTGTTTTATCTCTTTTGGATGCCCAGTCACTTTTGATTAAATATTAATAACCCTTTTTTAATTTATCCTGTAATTTGGAAACATAAAAGCACTGCAGTGGTTCCTGACTTTCTGAGGGACGATATTTCTGTGCGGTGACGGAGGACTCCGAATGGCGATGCATCTATCTCAGTGAATATCTGGCCCGGGCTGACAGCACACCGATTGTCCTGCCACTCTCCTCCTGTGGAGGTAGAAGATAATTTGTGGAGCTGTGTGGAAATGTCAAAACAGATAAAAGGCTACCCTCCGCGTTTCGTACATCTGGGAAGGGCGTTCTTGTGGGAACAAGCATCTGTAGGATGAAAGGTCAGCCGCTTAAACACAACAAATGTATTTTGGCGTTGGAGAGGGGTCTCGGAATTTTTGGGGTGGGTTTGGGGTGTTCCCTGGCCTCCCACCATTGATTTGCTTATTAGGCAAGAGGAGAGTAGATGTCCTCCCCGGCTCAATGAGAAAAGGAACATTTCACGCTGGCTTTCCCTCTCGGTGCTGTTTTTGAGTTCAGGCCACGGCTACTCAGAGTACCCTCAAGCAGTGATGTATGTGTGCAGTCAAGGATATTGTCACCTTACCAGTAGAATGAGGAGGGACATTAAACACGATAACGTGTCACTCTGAATCAGCCTTAAAATCTCTTGTTTCAGGACAAGTTGTAAAGTGATTATTCATTTTAGATAGAAGTTGGTGTAGATTCATTCTTGTCTTCTTTTACCTAAAAATGATCGATAATGAGATTTTTTTAAGCTGCCTGAGGGATTGAGAATCTTTATCCTTTGGGTGAGGTTGATACCTCTGACCAAGTCTGTGAAGTTTGTAAATGTGTGCAGTGTACTAAATCAGGTTTGCCTTAGGCCTCACTCTGCTTTGCAAATTAAAAACAAATAAACAACCCCCCTCCGTGTTCTCGGACCAATACATTTCAGTACTTTTTCCCTGTAATTAAAAAATGCTTGATTCAAATGGGACCTTTGTACTCATAACTTGAGAATGTGATGTTCTAGGATGACTATGCAGGGAAAATGCTTTTTGTTCAAAAACGAACATGATTCTGCCATCTGCCACTCTGAGTTGTCTTTAAAAAAAGGGCAGGCAATGACTTAGAAGATAAAGATTTTTCCTATTACATACGTACCCAGACAGACATGCCTTTTAGTTCTGGACATAGGTTCCCAGCGCTGTGCCTTAATAAATTAACCACCTGTTTCAGAAAGATTTAGAAGACTTCACTGACTTGTATTTAAATGAATCCTGCCTGTGTAGAATTTATCTATTTTTATTTTATCTACAGCAGTTCTTGAAGGTGCAAAAGGACAAGAAGAGGTCAGAATTTATAAGAATTCAAGGACGGGATCTGGTGAACTGAGATTGTAATTACTGATGGAATAGAGGATTGATCATTTGCTTTCAGGGTAATTGGTTCATTCCAACCTAAGATGCTTAATTGCAGATACATACCTGTGTGTGTGCATATGTACACTAGTTTTTATTCAGCTGAGTAACCCCGGTGTCTGTAACTATTCATGTGCACAGAACTACTCAAGTAAGTGTATGTTGGGAAATTAAGGGCCCGAGTCTGTATTTTGTCGAAATTGTTACTATTTCATTTACAATGCAGCATACTGGTATTCAGGTACTTACCGAAAATGGCAGAGCGAAAATATTGGTGCCAGTAGGGTAGCTGGAATTAAACAAGGATTTCCCTCGTTTTCCCAAACAAACATGGAAAGCAATCCTTGATCAGCTTGTGCCCATCGGGCAGCTGGCAGGCTATTGACTCCCGTCCCTCGCGCTGCCACATGCTGCCTTGTTCCCTCTTCTTCTCTCATCTGTAGCTAATATTATTGCCAATAAAATTATGGATATAAGGAATTTTCATTCAAGTATAGCCATCAACACTGTTTGCAGTTCAATCTCTGTTGAAGTGGCTGATTTCTTTCCTCTTTTTATTTTATGGCAAAGTGGTTTAGGTGCTGTCCAAGATTAAAGAGAAAGAATTTTTTAAAAAGGAAAAAAAAAAAAGGAAAGAAAAGCAGAAATTGAAAGTCCTTAAAGAAAGAGGTTTTTCAGAAAAATTACTCCAGTTTCTGGGGTAAACATTTAAACCTTTGGGTGATTATTTTACCTGAATCTCTGCACTACCTGCTAATGAGAAAGTGGGGCTCAGCCATTTTCTACCCTCCACCAGAGCAAGCGAACCTGAGATTTCTACTTAAACTAGGTAATCTCTGACTTATGAAGGAGCATGGACTGATGATACATTTTCAGAGAGCATTTAAAACATTCCTTGTTCAGTAGTTCTGGCTGATTTATAAAGCCACTGTATTTTCTTAGTTTAGAAAACTAGTATTTCAATTGTGGATTATTTTTTCCTTTCTCAGTTGCTATGGATACACTGAAACAAAAATGTATCCGCAGCTAAAATAGATGTATGTACAGATAATATTTTGCTTTTGCATATCAAGGGAGTGGCCTGATGGTTCCTTCATCGCAGAGACATAATTTCTGGTCTTGTCCCTTTAGAATGGATATGGGAGGTTTAGATTACAGGAACATTTAGACTTCTATACAAAATGTTGATATTTATTTTCCATTGGAAAACAAGAAAAAGACATATAATCAAGCCACCAATCAAAAGAAAAAAATAAAAGCAAAGGAATTACTGACAGTAAATGCTGTTTTACTTCTGTTTTATAATACTACTAGATAAGCACATATAATTAAATTGAAAGCAATTAATTTAAAGTTAGCAAAAGAAATTATTCTTTTACATAACAAACAATTAGCTTGGAAAACCCTTTGTCAGAAGCTATGATTGGAGTCAGAGCATAAACCGGCCTCTGTGGATTAAGTTTTTTAACACTTCACCAGTGAATTAGGTGGGCATTTTTGCACTATGGGAATGAGGACAGAGAAGTTTCCCAAGAAGAAAAGAATGCTTGAAACAGTGTTTCTTGTATCTTCCCTTGAAGTCATTTTCCATGTCATATTTTAGATGCTGTTTCATCCATTCGAGTATCCAAATGACTCCTGAGAGAATTTTTGACCCAATTGGTAAACCAATTTTTGGGGACAGCTATTTTTAAGAAGCTTTGGGAGGCCTAATAATCTTTAAACGGACAAATATCATGTGAGGCCTTTGCTCTGAACCCATTTGCTCAAGCCAAAAAGCTAATTAGGGCTGGTTTGCCTATCCAAGTAGTGCTTGGGAGTGTCATCAAAGTAGTGCTCGAACAACTCTGAAGAACCGTACTGCTTTCCACAGCTAAGGGGGAAGAAAACCCAAACCGGCTGAAAGATTACTAAAGGTAAGGAAACAAATCCAGCTCACAAGAAAACCAGAGAGACAAAAATATTTGCAAATTCCTCCTTATAATATATACTCGTTGTGACACAGAATTAGACGCTGAGTCCTCCGCGCAAAGCCTACTTTTACTGCAGGTGCCATCCCTTTCAGGAGTCTCCGCTTGCCTTCCGAGGGCAACGGGGGTAGCTCGGTTGGGACAGGAACGCCAGGGTCGGACACCGCGGGAGCGGAGCAGAGTCCCTCGCACACAAACAGCAACTCGCTGCAGCTCTTCTTGCTTCAAAGCAGTATTTCATCTCCTTCGAAATCGTATTCCGTCGGGTATAGGAAATATCAACGCTGAGATTGTCAGCAACGTTCCTCACTGCTCAAGTAGCTTCCTTTGAACAGCTGTTAAGATACCATTTTAGCTTTGCAGTTGCTCTGAAGGGACAGCAAATGATGTGTGTAAGCTGGAAAAAACATTTGAATTCCTAGGCAGACACTTTTTTTGTATCGGACTTACAGTCGGCCAGCAGCACCGTCCGTTCGTTCTGAACTGGGACGTAGTGCAGACAGAAAAGTCACCCTGAACACTGCTATTACAGCAAAGAATGCAAAGGGAGAAAAGTGGTTTATGAATTAGTTGAGGTGTGTGAGGTCTTGAAGCACAGTAGAAGTTTAAGAAAGATGATACAGAGCAGTAAGCTCAACAATTTTGTTGCCAATAACTCTATGACAATTTAGCATTGTTTATTGTTACCACTTCTGGAGTTGAGCGAAATGCAACAACTACCTCCCTTTATGTATCCTAAGGGCATAATACGGCAGTGCTTGTTGTTTGTAGAGTAATGGTAGAACAGCTTTGCATAAGCAGTTACAGTTAAAAATCATTTGCAATATTTGTATCGACTGCTTCCGTGGAACATTTTTGTCTCCTACATGTTTGCAGGACTTTTGGCTGAATTTCAAGACAAGTTTTAAAGCTCATTTGAACCAACATTACATCAACTGAAGCTAAAGAAGAGCTTTGCATGAGCAAAACCATGTAAGAGGTACTTTGGATTCTTATATGGCCCATCGAACTGTTTTGCTTTTTCCTTAAAGATGTGTGTAAAAAGAGAATTAAAAACATTTCAGTCACATATATTGTTTGCCTTGAATCACAGAATTTCTCGCAATTTCAGTGCTGTATGAAATATGATAACAGAAAAGCAACCATTGTTGTTCAGTGTTAAGGTTCGCGATAGATTTAATTCTCTCATTTAAATTTACAAAAGTTACACTGTTTGCAAGATAGTATTTTTTTCCTAGTTCTTGTATCATACTACAGTTGAGATTCTCTCATGCTTAATTTGAATAATAACTCATTCCACAATTAAATGGCTCACCGTGGGGTGATCTACATAGGTAATCCTGATACTATGCGCCAGGCTGAATCCAGCCCGATTCTCCCACTACCATCCAAACGGAGCTGTATGAAATAAAGTGGGATTGTCTGCATGCTAATCCAGTAAAATCAAGATGGAAAAATGTGTGTCTTGGACATCAGTATAGATGTATAGGTCATAACAGATAAGCAATGTCTAGAGTTTGGTAGGTTACTTCCACATTGTATAGATCATTATTTGAAAGGGAGCTGTAGCAGTGTACGCTTTGCTGACACTTGGAAAATGCGGTAAATATTTTGCAGAATACGTCAACTGCTCTCAGCTTTGTGTGTAACACTGAACTTTTATGAAGTGTGTTATTATTAAGGATTAACTACAACATTACCTTTTAATAAGATCATAAATCTTTAATTACAGTTCAGTGTGGTACCAGCTAAAATTGCTTTTGGAATGAAACATTTTTATTAAATGATATGAATAAGAAATTTCTTTCAGAGGTAAAGAAATCAGAACTTCTCGGGGAGAAGTTAAGGCCTGCAAAACTCCCACTGACTTCAAAGGATGCCAGTGTCTGCCCACTGATCAACATGGAATTTACCCAGTCTGCCACTACTGGTTTTACTGCTCTTAATGCCCATTAAAAATTCAGGTCCCTCTGGGATCCCTATATTTATATTTGTCTTTGCATTCACAACAGTGTCAGCCCTAACTAGGTAAGAGATCGCGCCCAGGGAAGTGGCTCAGCAAGGCATCTTTTTCCACCGTCAAGGACGAAGGCAGTGGAGAAACAGGAGGTCGATGGCGAGATGGTTTTCTTCAGGAAAAAGCGATCATTGAAGCTTTACTGAAAGTACAACTGGAACTTCTTGCCAGCCGAAACATGCGTGTCCGTTAGTGTCGTTGCAGCTGCAGTGGGCTGCTCAACACTTTGCTGTTAGTTCAGTCTTCAACATTTTATTTTGCTTTGTTTTTCAGACAGCAGCTGACTTCTATATGCGAACGTTTTATGGACCATACCCTTGGATTACACCCATGAGTGGAAAGGCAATATATCCTACCCACTCCTAAACTTTCGTTCAAGGCAAAGAGGAAATCTGTGCCAAAGAGAGCAAGCTGCACTAGGAAAATGTTCTTTGCAGCTGTGCCCTGAATGGACGTGTAAAGAGGTAACGCTTCAATCGGAAGGCAAAGCAAAAAGGGGAGACTGTTTTCACAGCAAATATTTTCCAGCCCACTGATGTAAAACCCAGTGTTTCCTTATTAGTGGACATGACGCAGGGAGTTCTTTTGCATTGGCAGATACGCTGGGCAAAGCAAATGTTCACGTGCATTTGGTGGAGCTGCATCACAACAGCTGCTGGTTTAAGCAGTCCGTTCCGCTCTTTGTAAGTATAAGAGATCACTGGCAAGCAAGGTTAGTATCGCTTGTCCCAAAGCTGTTCCACAGGCTGTCAATTAAAAATTAAAATTAAGGCGATATTGCAAGTGAAACAAAATTTGCATTCATTGTATTCAAATTTGCCTAACTGACATGTGCTTTTTACAAAGATTAAAACACTGAGAAAGCTACCTCTGTATCATACCCCTTATCCTTCTCTTGACTGGCATTACTGTCCCAGTGCCTTTTCTTTTTTTTTTTTTTAACTGTCTCTCCTTTCCTCTCAGGTCTGGGCGTACCAGCGTAGTGTTTCAAAGGTAAGAGCTCAATGAATGAGATGTTACTAACTAAAACCCATAGAACGTGAAGCGGCAGTAGCATAGGCATCGGTCTGGCTGGGCTGCGTGCCCAAGAGCTCTGGCAGGTGGGAGCAGTTCTCATCAGAATTCACGAAGGCACATCCCTGCCGGCATGGCCATCCATGTCAACTAGTGTGAAGGTAACACCGCTACCGACTCCCTATAGGTGCGAAGGGCTGAAGGAGTCTATGGAGGAGGAGGAGGAGGGGGAGCTCCCGGGTCCAATCCCGCTGTTCCCACGTGCTGTTCCCGTGTGCGCAGCTCCCAGATCTGGTGTGCCGAGCGGGGCAGCTCACCCTGCACAGTCTGCAGGGAAGGAGAAATTACTCCCCAAACAACCCCCAAGCCCACGGAGCTATTTCCCAAAGGCTACCTAATTAGCCTAATGACTTTGAGTCCCCACCCAAAGGAGGGGCAAGGATGATAAAAGGGCACAAACAAGGGAGTGGGATCCCTTGGCTGAGGGAACTGACGCTGGACCCAGGGCGGGTGATGTATTTCTCTTCTCTTTTTTCTCTAATCCCTGCACCTCATCCCTTTAGACATAAACCATTGACCAAGTCTGGGATGAGGAGGGATCCAGCCCCCCTGGACCTCTCTGAGAAGGGGTCTAGAAAACAAGGGGGTCTGCGCTGAAGCCCCTGACCCAGCGGGAGGGATCTCCTTAGTGTCTGCCGTGAACTGATTTGGCCCGTAGTATATGTTTGGTGATGTAGGGTTAGTGCGTGTTACAGGGTTTCTTGACATAGTTTTATGCCAGTTTTGGCTGTGAGCATACCAGTTTTGGTGGTGAGCACGCTAATTCTTCTTGTGAGCAAATAAAAGTTGAGTTTTGTGAGTTAAAGGATCCCTGGTGTTGTTTCACCTTAGTCCCGACCCGGGAATCGGCAAACCTGACTCATCGTCCTGAGAAATTGGGACCTGACGCTCCAAATATGTGGGGATACAACTTAACGCATCCCTGACTATTGTACTTGCTTCTGTCCTCCAGAAATAGCTTTTGTCCCATGGTCTAGAAGCAGTTGTAACGTTGGCAATGGTTAGCTGGCAAACTTGGAAGTTTGAACGTTTTTGCCGTAATAATTCAACAGGAATTTTGCTTCCCTCAGTTACTGAGTCTCGCAGCGTGAGGTGAATATTTCTGAAAGGGGTACAATAGCTACGTTATCTAGTAGCACAGACTGAGTGGAACACACTTGTAGCGTGAAACGGCAGCGAGGGTGCCACTTTTCAGGCTTTTTCTGTCTTTATTAGTTCCGACTGCTTTGCGTGCGCTGAACACCCGTTTGCAATCGGGGTGCGTTATTTGTGCTGCTGGTGTCTGTCCTCTGGGTTAGTTCTACCCAAAAAGAAGGCAGTTTGTGCAAGAGCTGGGCTTTAGGTAATGCCACAATGCAGACAGACAGCAATATCACAGGGCTGGGGAGGAGGATAAAATAAACGTTGCCTAAAGGTTGCCTAAAATCTCTTAATCTAAACCAGCAAGCAGTACTACATGCAAATTAAAGCATTATGGTTCATTACAGATAAAAGGAGGGGAGTTGGATGACTGAACGGTGCATTCCCAAGAGCAGCAAATTTAGATTTTATTTTTTTTTTTAAATCAGATATTAAAAAAATTTCAGGTTTACCCTGGGTTTACAGTGCTTAGCTCTGTGTAACTGCAGAGTTGTCTTCAGTTACCAGCATGCTCTAATTTTTAACACCAGCATATGTTGGGCATATATACAAAAAGTTATACCCTACCCAAGTTTTTGCAATCTCTTTTCACAGCCTGTAACCTTAGGCAATCCAGCTTGCGATTTTGCTTTTTTAATATACTTTTTGGAAAGGTACAGGTAGCTTAAAGTGACAACAAATCCCCAACATTCAGGAATGTTTACATTGTTCTTTTCCTAATATGTTGCTTATTAGATTACGTTCATGAAAGGATGCCACAAATAATTTGCCTGAATTTGTGAAATACTCGTATAATAAATTTAAGATTAGCATTTTTTTGTATATGAAGCATTCATACCAGAATAAGCAATTAATTAAATATTTCCTTAGCTTACGCTACCTTGCTGACAGATTTTTTTCCAAAGAAGCAATTATCTTTGAAACAAATGATGTGGGTGCTTTTGGTTGAGTTTTGGGTGGGGAGTTGTGTGTATAGGGGTTTTTTGGTGTGCTAGACTCCCTTCTGAATGTACTTTATAATGTCAAGGAGACTGAGAGGGCATTTCTCACTCCATTTCCTCTGGCTATAATTTACCACAGGACTGTAGATGTATGTGAACTATAGCATAGGGAGAAAAAAAATACTATTTCTCCTGATATTCATGTTACTGGGTATATTGAATAAAGGACTACTAACTTAAACTCCAAGGCTGCTGGAAAATATGCCATTTATGTTTTAATTAAACAACTTGAAAGGGCTATACTTCTGAGTTTATTTCTTTGCTAATGTTTTTTATTATTATTATTCCAAGGATTAACTGCACAGGGTAAATAAGATAAACTGTCTTGCACAGTAGTGAAAAAAGTGGTCTGTGTGCAATATATATTTGCCAAGTCAGCAGTGATAATTTTATGCTGGCACGAGCATCTGGCACGCTGACCTCACGGGCCAACTGAAAATCTGCACGTAAAACATACATTCAACTGATTCTGGGGGGAAAGTTAGAAAAGTTTGTGCTGTGTGCATGTGTCAGAGGGATGACCTTTCCTTGGCAGCACCGGGGAGCGCAGGTCTCCTTGGGAAGGCAGGTTGCCTTTGGAGACGGAGCGTTCCCGGCCTCCCTGCACCCGCGGGCGGCCCTGGAGCTGCTGCCCCTGACGGATGGATGGGAATGGTGAGCTCTTGCCCCAGCAGCGTGGGAGATTTTTCAGCTCCTTGGTTACAAAGGCTTTGCTATTCCATTTTTTCTTTCTTCCACTTGGCAGCCCACGCGGCTGCCTCGCTCTGCTTTGGGATGTTTTTCTGCAAACGTCTGAGCCAGAGAGCTGACGCCCTGTGTTTTCCCAGGGAGGTCCACCTGGACTTTCTCTGAGATGACATTCAGGCAGGTAAAAGTCAAGATTTAAGCTCTAGGCAATGGCTTCCACCGAAAGGTGCTCGTGGCTATGATATTACTGTGTTTTCTGCAGGATGGGTACTACTTTAAAGCAAATACTAGAGCCTGGGACCCCACAGCATCCCCTTCATTCTGCTGGATCCCTTGGCTTTCATCCTGCCCTAACCCTCCTTACCAAAGCCTCGGTTTATCCTCATCTTTTAGCAGTTTGCTGTCGTGATATCACTAGGAGCGTTCCCATGCCCTTCACAGAAAATGAACCGAGGTTTGGGACAAGTGCAGCTTTATGGCTTTTTTTTTTTTTTCCATGTGGTCTTGCTGCACGATATTGTGCTACTGTACCAGGAGGATGTAGTACTACTATTGCAGGTCCAGCCATAGGGAGATTCCTTTTCCTTTCAAAGCAGCCCCATTTTGAGATCCTCAGCTGTAGGAACTGTAGCAGCTATTACCTGGCTCCACTCCTGCTGCGAGTGCTCTCGATTTTCCTAAAGGGAAAGCAGGTTTTATCCCTGTTCTTCCTTCCGAGTGGGTACTCGGAGCCTTGCAAGAGAGCAGAGCATCTCCGCAGAGCCATCCTAATTGGAAAAAGCCAACAGGTTTCCACTTCATTTGAACTGCCATTTTTCACCTGCTTGTTTAGAGGGGACAAATCCAGCTGTTCCCCCTCCCTTCACAGCTGAGAAACTCACTGCATGGTGTTACTACTAGTAGTAGATAAAGGGGAGGGGGAATGCTTATCAGTTTCATTAGGGAAAGTTGCATTTTGGGGAAGTATTTCGAGATTGTTTGCTCAAGGTGGGGTTTAATGATTTCTTATGCTTCTAATTAAGAAGCAACAAATATCCAAAGCTCGGGAGCTGACACAACAGTATAATGAAAATATAGCCAACCTTATAAAAGATACTATTTCATTCTTTCAGCAATGAATGTAGTTGTCTTGGCACAGACTAAGTAAGGAGCCAAAACCATATGAAAATAAAATGATACCCGCTGTCGCATCTCCTTGAGCCGTGATCTCATCATAATTTCTAATCTAAATCAGTCTTTACCTTGTTAGTAGCTTGGTAGGAGAGCTGATAAGGGAAACCCATCACATTTGTAGGAAGTGGTATTTATGGATAAGTAATCGGTGCTGTCATTCTCTCCTCTCCACAGCCCAAATCAGTGCTGCACTTTACCCCATTATTCGGCTTGAGTGTTTTGGGCTGCCGGAGGGTGACACAGCAACCAGACCCTGGCCCTTAACACTGATGAACTCTTCCACAGCAGGTTTCACCAAAGAGGCCTATCAATCAGAGGTCCCCTGCTCAGCTTCTAAGCTGGGTAACTAAATTTTCCTTGCCTACATTACCTTGGTAGTTTTAATTACTTTATAGCTTTTTTTTTTCTTTCTTTCTTTGTTAATACACATGATTTCCTGAAATGGTGTGCAGTATTTCTTTGCTCTCATACGTGCATCCACTCCGGATACATCTGTATTTGAACTACGGTAATTCGGCCCCGCACGACATTTGTATGGCCCTTGCACACCCTGTAGGAACTGATGAATGTATCAGTTTCCTTGGTGATATAATAGCAATTCATGATACATCATCCCTCACCATACTTTAAAATAAATATGCCTGCGTTTTTTATGCACTTGGAAATGCATAAGAGATGCATCATTTATGGGGGCATTGCCCTCATCACAGAAGACCCAGAGACCTGGAGAACATCCTTCAGTTCAGAGCTTTTCCTTGTCACCACCTAAGTCAGTATGTGGAGGACAGAAAACTGCCTCTCTGGTAAGAGAGGGTGCAGGCCCTGAATATTTTGTTCATTCTGGGACATCTTTTAGTTGCCACAGTTCTTAGCTTGTTTGCTATTACTCCAGAAATAGCGTACAAGCCGTGCCGCGATCCTCCTTCACGCGGACGCTGATCGTGAAGTGTGGACAAAGAAACGCTGAATGTTTCTGGACAAAGTCTTCTGCCCTGCTCTGAAAGAGGAGCACGCAGCAGGCGTCACCGCAGCCGTGAGTGCAAAGTGGCTGGTCACTGCAAGTGCTCCCAAAGCCACTTCTCATACTTGCTTTTCCCACGATACAAAATCTAATTTTCCTTAATATCACTCTGCTAGTACATTATCATCCATTTTGATGCCCTTTCGTGCTGCTGAAATGGTGAGAAAAATGTACGGGAGTGGGGAATTGAGCGTCTCAGAGTGTTACGTGAGTTGAGGGCTAGTGTCTTAATCATTACGCTAGTCTACTTTTCTGCTTTCCAGCAAAAATTAAGTTCAAGTAAATAGAAAGGGACATTGTTGTTTTTTCCTTGATTCTGGAATGTTTTCTTTTTTTTTTAACACTGTAGGCCTTATTCTAAACATTCATTAATGTCACTGCTACAGAGAGGCTCCACTGAATCCTGGTTCCTCTTTGTTTTTATTGCAGATTAAACATCACAGAAAGCTACAGGAACTGCACCCAGGACTTTTCAAAGTGGTGCGCCCACAGTTGTGAGGCTGGCAGTGCTTCACCTGCTGAAATATTTGGTTGGCGCAGCAGCCCAGGCACCTCATAGTTTAGCTGCGTTTCTCACACTCTTAGTAAGCTGTCACCCACGTGGGTCAGCGGAGCCCCTGGGGACCCATCTCCTTGGGGTGGCACAAATCTTGGCATCCCTTTACCAATGAACACAGCATTCCCTATCATTTCATGACTCAGTGCTCTGGTACTGCCACAATAACTGCACTTGAATGTTTGGATGGGTGTAGCAGCTTACAAGTTTTTAAAACCATTTTAGAAGGCTGAACTTGTAAGTCACATCCCTACTACTATACACACAAGCCTTTACTCAGACTTTATGAGGGACCTCACAGACCTCAGAACGGGCAAAAGTCCAAACAGAGCAAATGGGGCAGAAGATATTTCCTCTAATTCTTGCTGGAAATGGATATTAGAGGAGGAATGGCATAGGAGAGAAAAAAACGTTTGTTGACTTTCTGCTTCTTACGGCTTTTCCTTTCAGCTCACGTTACTGTATCAAAATGCAACATATGCTAATTCCTGACTGTGATTTACAGTTATGCTGGATATTTCCATTGGCTGCAGTACAGTTTCTCATGCATGACAGCTGATTCTCCTATTCTATCAGCAATTAAAAAAAAAAGGGCTTTGGGTCTTCATGTATTTACTCACAAATCACAGATTTTTTAATACAGAAGAAAGCGTCAAAGCATTTATCTTAATCCTCATCTGTCGTGAGCTGTAATATTTTTGTCTTCTATAGGGCAGAAATACTTGGTTTGATTAAAACCTCTTTGGTGTCTGGCAAAGGCATATCTTCTAGATAAGTGTCCAGTCTCGCCATGCCAGGCTCCCAGCAGTCTCACCACGTGCATATTATCACTAGCGTACAATCAATCCGTCTTCACTTCAAGCCATTGGTTATTTTTGGACAATTCTCAGTTACAGAGCTCTTAATAACTGGTAATTTCTTTCATACACACATCAGTGAAATTTCTTCTCAACAGCTCATACCCCCCCC
>JANZLQ010000031.1:13972085-13995082 GCA_026212715.1 Elanus axillaris | reverse complement strand
CCAAAACAAAAAAAAAAGCTCACCACATTTCTTGGTAGGTTAAATAGGCCGATCTTTCTCGGTTCTTGTTCAGTCTGGGATTTTCCCAAACTTCAAACCGCACCCGCCACGACACTCCTCGTTCTGCCTCCCCCCAGCTCCCCCCGTCGCTGCGCTCCCGCTTTGCTTCGTCGCAGGCCTTGTACAAAGCTGGCATGGCTTGCAAAAGTCATTTGCACCCACTTAAACTAAGGGCAGAAACTCATCTCCTTGATTTTGTGCTGGATTACAAAATTCACGTACTGTTTTTAGTGGATAGCGAGCAGTGGGAAACCTGACTTAAAAAATGCAGGTGGTTCCTGCAGCTCCAGTAGGGAAAAGGGTAAGGTGCGTATGTGTGTCGGCTTGCCACGGATTTGAGGAAAACACATTAGTGCCACTTAAAGTCAGTTCTCAAAACGTTCACAGCAAAGGTAGTCTGAAGCTACAAAAATTCAGATCAAGTTCTGTAAGACCCTAAGGAGAGTTTAGGATGGTTTATGTAGGAATTTTTAGCTATTCTTCAAAGCTCTGGAATTTAAAGAGATCCTAAAGTTCAGATCTAGGCTTTTGGCTTAGGTTTAACTCTAATTTGCACAGAGCTGTGCATATAATATCTTGTCCCAGCCTCCTCCCAACCTTCACATTTTCCTTTCCTGAGACCAGCCACATGAAATCACTTCCATGACAATAAACGCTTGGCTTAATGTGGAAATGGAGCACCCCTTTTTTGCTCTAATAGGACATTCCAGTACAGACAGGAAATTAGTTTTGTTAATTATATTAAAGCACAAAACAAGAAAAAAAAAAGGGCTTTGATTTTGGGTCTTGCTCACGCTAGACCCAAACACTCATTCATTTCACGTGAAGAGCGTGCTGTTAGGCTGACCAAGCCTATAAAGGCAAAAAGCAATACCAAACAATCGCAGGTGGACCTATTTATACCATATTGTGTTTGCCTTACCTTATATATTTTCAGTTTTCAGGCACTTTCTAAGTGATTTTGGTTTTATTCCTCACTCTGCATTGCACTCTCTTAATTTTGCACGTCAACCTTGTGTAATTCTGTATCAGTTTGAATTTCAGAGGACATCCTCCTAATACTACTGTGGTTACATAGTTTATTGCAACTAACTTTGCATCAAGTCCCAGAAAATCACGGCAAACTACTGAGACGATTCTTGGAAAACAATCTAACATACTTGGTTTTTTGAAGTTACCTGAAGATCCAAATACTGGAATAGGTGTAACATGGGGATGATCGAATGTGGCAACTGCCCCGTTCCTTTGGAAATAATGCTCAGTAAATCTCTCTCTGGTCGGGTGATATTTGAGATGGAAATCACTGTAAATATAAACCAAACCTTGTAACTCTGTAAATGTGGTTGTCTCCAGAACAGTTTATAATAGACTGTAATAATATCTGGTCAAATGCTTACCTGTCAGCAAAATAAGCACCCTTTGAAACAGCATAGGTAAATGATAAGAAAATTATTAAAATCTTAAGAGAAAAGAAAATCGATCCTGTGGAAAATAAGAGGGTCAAACCCTAGAAAGTGCTGACCACCCAAAAACCCCACTGCAGCAGAAATGCCGATGGTGCCGTTAGGAAGCCCTTGCCCGTGCCTCTGCCGAGCTCTCCGGCGCTCGCCTTCCCAGGCTCTTGGCACGGGGCCGGCAGCCCGCGGAAGGGAAGGTTTGCTGCTTGGATCCGCGATTCTCTGCCAACCGTAGCGGTTGGCTTGTAGAGACCTGCTGGGCAGTGACGTGCTGGGGTAGGTGGTCGGGGGAGCAGGTCTTTGCTGTCTGACTGCTACCCTCTTGGCTGGGGGGGATGCTCTTTGCTCTGTAAAACTCTTCTAGTTAGTCTGATGGTAAATTAACCACAAATATTTTAAGATGTCAAAATGAAATGAAGAAATTTATGTTGCTTTTGGGGGTATTTTTCCTTAGGACTACGTTGGCATGGACGTTGTTAAGAAAGAAAATTCCACGTATACTTTCCTTAATAATTCTTCTTCTAACTTCTAATTAATTTTGCCCATTCTCAGAGATGTACTTTCACCTTCCAGAAAAGCCATTTCCTCTGATTTCTATCAATTGTTCATTTGCCGCTCCTTCTTGAAAGTTCTTGCTCCTGATTCATGAATCCATTAAAAGGCTTTCCTTTGAAAAGTTGCCCCCACCGCTGTGTCAATTATGTTCTAGGGTTGGTGCTGGCAAGTAGAACTTGCGACTCTGCTGAGCAATTAACCTGGCAGTTATCAATAGCAACCACCGTGCACTGTAACAAAACGCCACCGAGTTGGGTGCCATAAGGCGATGGTTTGCACAATACAGCTAATGGAAAATGTAATTGTCAAATGGTTAGCCCATCTGACTTCTTTGACCCCTTGGCAGACGACGCGCTTAAGTAATGGGTTTAGAAAGCTCAAAAAAAAAAAAAAAAAAGCAGTTATGCCCGAGTATATAGAGGTGTGCAGGTATGTTTAAACAGGGAATGGCAAGCGGTCTGTAACACCATTCTTTATGGCTGGGTTTCCTTAAACCGTGTGGATCAGCGGATGCAAATTAGGGGTATTTTAAATCAAAACCAAACTTGGTCAATAAATTAGTTATTTTACGGAAATCTTGTGTGGATAGAGTGACGTTTGTGCTCAAACCCACCCTCCTCGGAGCCCAGTGCTCCTTTTCACAGCAGCAGGCTCGCTGGTTTTATAGAGTCCTCACCGCTGTGCCCAGCCCGCGCTTTGCCCTGAGACCTTGCCTGGAACTTGATGTGCCTGAGCCGCTCCAGACACAAGGCAGGTAATGCTAACACGCAGCTTTTTTTATCATCATCATCATCATCATCATCATCATTATTACTATTACTATTATTACTATTACTATTAATAACTATTAATATTAGTATTAATATTAATATTTTACACACAGGAGCTGGTCCTGCGAGGGTTCAAGGCTGCAATGCAATGTCTGCCTGCACTGCACTGCTGTGCATGCATTGCCATCTCTCATTGCATTTATTTGAATTAATAATTCAAATTCTTTCGCCCCCCCCTTCCTCCCGCCCCAGTGTGACTTCTCTGCAGTCAGGCAGTTTACTGCGGCTCTGTGCCTGGCCTTGGCAGGGTATGCGCTGCGCTGCAGAAGAGAACCAGACCCTAAACCAGTGAACTCGGCAGTAAAGCACGCCAAGACTTGACATCTGAACCGCTGTTTGTGTGCGCCACGTCGCTCGCTACAGCAAATTGCATTGTTTCGCATCTTGTAATTGATAGGGAACTCTATCTTTATAGATGTGTGATAAAAAGTTACTTTGTAATCACATGCAAATACTCAGTCCCCTTGGCAGTTGTTTTCTACTACCTATCCCACTGAAGATTGGTTAATTATCTGATTTAAAACCAATTCCTCATGATGGCAGTTGGCAGGGACATGTGCCGGGTACCTGAGACTGGTCCAGATTTCTGAAATTGTCCATCGTCTCAAAACGTGATCTGACTTGCTTGGTGCTAAAGAACATCTGAAGGTTATTGTAACTTCTATAAGGTACAGGAGAGGCTGCATTTAGTACTGTACTGTATGCTTTGTGAGGTGTAACAGCACTGAAGTTATACGTTAACTCTCTGAAACTGAAGTGTTCTTGCATATTACATTAATACCAGTTAATAGGGAATTAGTGCCACCTAATGTAAAAATGTAACCCAAGTGTCTCTGATAGTATAAGGGAGGGCTTTCTCTTTCTCTCCCTTCCATTTGCAATAAATATTAGTGAAATAAAAATAAGCATGGATTATGAAGCTGTTCAATATTATATATTCCTATGCTATTAAATATCGTCTATTCCCATTACATAAACTTTACCTTTGATTAGCAACAAATACTCTGTTTTATTCTGAGAAATTGGCCATTTTGTAATGCTCTAAAGGATTAATTGCAGTAATGAAATACTTCCCTGTCACAGTCTTGTATAAACTATAATTATTTTGGCCCCAGTTCTGCAAATGCGTATGCAAGTTCTTAATTGCACTCAGGTGAAGAGAATGAAGTGCATGTATAAATGTTAATGTGAGCAGAAGCAAGGTCCTATGTGTAGCCTTTTTTCCTGTTACTAAAGGTACGAGTCTGAATTCCAAAGATGACTGAGTCTCTCTGGCTAGTCTATAGGAGAAAAATAATCCTTTCATAAAGATTAGTGAGAGCAAAGATAAATATAGCGAAGGAGCGCTCTGGTTCCCCAATTGCCTATCCGGTATCTTCTCTCTGAATTAAATTTGCCAAAGGAAAGAGCAAAGATAAAAGAATCGTTAATGAAAAAAAATAAATAAATTATAGTTTCACCCAGAACCCTTTTCCCTTTCTCACACACCAGCCTTCTTGCGCGTTGGCCGTGAGCATCCTCCACCCTTCCGCTACTCGCGGTGACCGAGGCGTACGGCAGTGCCTGAGCGCTGACCACGTAACTCAACCTGGGGGTTTGCTCCTGCCAGTATCCTCTGGGGACACGGCTCCCGGCGACCGCGGAGAAGGCAAATCTCTGCCCAGCATCTAGATTAAGATGTCTATGCTAGAAAGAGACAACAAATAGAGCTCTAGGTCTTCTGCGTATAACAAAAATAGAATTGGCGCAAGGATGGCTTGCTGAGATGCGGCCACATGAGTGACCCTTGCCCAAAGATGACCCGCTGCTAAGGCAGAGATTTCTGTAATGCTACGGGTACGCGTTGCGGTATCTATAGTCATCTAAGGAAGAGCGAGCAGTGAGAGGTCTAGGGCCTGAGCCTTGAAGCTCCTGTTGCAGACCTAGTTAAAGGTTTTGCTGAGACAGCTTTGTTTTGTTTTTCCAACTCATTTTAATGCCAACATATGCCCAAGCGCTATTATTACATCTGATATTTTAGAAATGATGCACTTGCACAAAGTTTGCTTTAGACATTGCCGCTGTAAATCACAGTAGGCCTTCAAATGGTTGAACTGGGATGCATCTGGGTATTGATGAAGGAGAGGCAGCTACTGGCAAATATTTCATTTTGCTGATTTTATGAAAAAAAGTGTATCAGTGCATGACACCTTGGAAAGAGTCAGAATGAAGTATCAGTAAATGATATTACTGGAGCTTTTGAAACTATTTAGGTCATAAAACTACAACCACTTCTAGGTAGGCAGAAAAGCAATTGCGTTGGTTTTGTTGCGTGATCGATAGCGTGTCATGGACGAGGCGGGGAGAAGTGCCCAATCTCAGCTTTTCTGCTTTATTTTGTAACTATGGTGAATGTCTGAATGACCATGCAACTTTAAGAGAATTAGGGCCAAACCCCCCAGCATCACTATTTCTAATGCGAATTTGGTGAGAGCCACCCTTTGGTTACACTAACATTTAAAGCACGATGCTTCATCTTTCTTAAAATGAAACCTGAAATTTATTAAAATGATAACATCAACAAAATCTTAAAAAACACAACCTACAACTTGGCTCAATGAACTTGACTTTGTGGACCGTTAGAAAGACAACTGTTATCCTGAGACATAAACAATGAATATTGTGAGAGTTCTTACAATAAATTTCAGCACAGTCCAAATGTTTCTAACCAAAATACAAGACGTAGGGAGAAATGCGGCTAGATGAGATGTTTTGGCTCTGACAACAGGGAATGACTAGTGTTAAAAAACTTTTCACAGATAAACTGCATACGTTTCCTTCCCCACCAAAGTCATTTAAAAAATACGCTATCTTTAAATGATAGTGCATAATAGAAAATTCAAAATCTAATTGTAAAAGTAATAATTTGTGTCATGCACTCATTTATTTTTATTACAGCTCCAATTTAGCTCATATTTGTGTTACCACAATGTAAATGATAAACATGTTTGCAGCCGCCTTTATATCAGGTTATATATTTGAAGCCGAAATTGTCGCTATCGGGATTACTACTCATTCTGATGCACAGAAAATGCATTCTGGAACAAATTACACAAAGTAGCACACTCTGGCTTTTGAGATAGTTGCACGAGCCTAATTGTAAGAGGTTTGCCTGTTTCAGAGAGCATTTGATAGATGCAAATGGAAAGCTGTGGTGCTTCTGCTGAGCTAAGCTAGACCGTGATGTTGAAACTATCTGCCAGGTGCTAAACGGTGACGTGCTTCTCCCTAAAAATTTGTCATTTCCTCTGTCTGAAAGACACACTAATCTCACGTGGGGTGCGGGGAGAGCGGCAGTGCCCACCCTGCAGCCGCACGGGAGGTCCTCGCGTCCAGCGAGGACCTTCTATCTCCCTACCTCATCTGGCTTTAATTAGAGATGATGCCGTTTCTTCCTCCCAGCGTGTCCTGCTGGGCTGAGGACCGGAGAGGACAATTCCCATCAGGCTTCATGCAGAGCTTTGAGGTGGTGCCTCCACACGGGAAGCCCTTGGCGTGCAACCCCCTGCGATGGGCTCGGTGCAAACTATTTGCAGATAGAGGCACCCGTTCTTAAAAAAACAGCTGAGCCCCACGGGCATTGCAGGAGCAGCCTGACGTCAGGCACCGCACCAAGCTACGGATCTTACCTTCGTACGTGCAGAGGGCTGAATATTTTTGGATTTGAGTTGAGCTGGTAGTGAACTCTTTTTGCAGCCCCCCTTGCTGTGACCGTAGCCTCCCCTTTCTTGACCCCATGCACAAACTACCCTCTGCATAATGTTCCCTTCAACTTTGTCAGAGTTTCATGGGCATTTGAAGGCGTTGCATGTGAAAGCAGTTGGCTTTCCAAAAATGTAACCTGTTTCAAGGCAAAACCCCATCCTCTCATCGTTTATCCTATCAAAGCATTTATATAGGGGTGCCACATGGTCCCTCCTCTCGGTCAGACGTCCTGGATGGCAGCAGCTGGTGGGATGAGACTACGGAGGGTTCTCGAGGACAGGTCCAAGGGGTGAGTGTCACGGACCTGCACTACCCCTCCTTTCGGTCGGATGGCGTCTTTTTTCCGCTTTCCCCATACCATCATTTTGTGAGTGAATTAAATACAGAGAGAAGGAATGGCCAAGTAGCCTTCTTGCTAAGATCATTTGTATGTTGACATATATAATTTATATTCACCAGATCCTATAAAAAGGGAGGAAGACTTGACAACATGCTGAGTACCGGAATGTGGAAAATAAACAAACAAAAAAATCCACTGAGGAAAGCCTAGGAGTGAAGATTTCTACATGATCCTGTACCCTTCTGTAAGTACATTTAAATTCAATTAGCACACCGAGACATATTCCAGAGCTTTTAGTTCAGTTGTGACTTCTAAGGTGAAAAAACCAGAGCAAACCCTCTTTCTAGAGGAATTTATGTTTAAGTCTGAGGCTCTTTACTGCATTTTAGAGATCAGTGAGAGGGTGCAGAAAGTCACTGCAGCTTTGCTTGCCTGTGATCTCTTGCTGCAGCAAGGACAATGAATGCCTTTTCCCAAGCAGGCTGCTTTGTCTCTTTTCTAAGCCATTTCGTTGAACTGCCTTCCGTTAAAAAGAAAAGAGCATTTTGCTGTATCAGATTTACTGGAAGATTCATATTAAGCCACAAAATAGTTCTTCTCCATGCTCCCGTGATCAAACTGTGTACAAGGAGTGAAATTGGTCCCTCCATACAGTAGCAGGGCAAGGCTTATTGCATCTCTCAAGTCCCAGTTATGCTTTCAGAAGAGCGCATTGGCACTATGAAGGCCAATTTGCCCACAGATGCATTGCGCTCGGTATGATTCACTTGTCCTACGTGGTGAGCTTTACCTAAAGTTGCTAAGCTTGCCTTTTCCTGCCAGCCAAAATCTTCATGAATTTCTTTTTGAGATTTTTCTGGGCTTTTCTGTTTCTGAAGAATTACTTGCATACTGTGCTAACAGGGTGATGAATAATCCGCGTTATTCCTGTTCTGTGGTCAAATTTTTGCATTTCTGGCACTTTCATAATCCATAGTTCTGGACAACCGCAAGTGTCCTATGTTCAAGGGAGGGAGGATTTTCATGCACTTTATGCGTACTCTGATGTTAAGGGGTGTTGCCTTTGCAGGAAAAAAAGCCCTCTTGTTCTATACTGAGCGGCGATAAAAGTAACTGGTGTCTGTAGGGGCAACAGATGCCAATACTTCGAAGCTCAAGAAAAAGAGTAATTTGGAATTGTGTACCATGTTTAGATCACTGTGGAAGTCATCCCGCTTTGCAGCGCTGTGACGGAGCGATGCGGCTCCATCCTGTCTGCTCCCAGATGATGGGAACTGGGAAAAGTGACCAACTGAGCAGCCTCCAAGAGCTCTAGCGGGAACCCCATTTGCTCTTTCTTCAATTGCTAAAGACAAGGTTGTAGTGATAAAGGGAAAATAATGAAAGCAAACTGAAAGGTAAGAAGAGCTGATGCTACTCCTTTTTTTTTCCTGACCTTTCTGCACAGGTAGATACCGTGAGATAAATCAGTTGGAGTGAAGGAGCGCAGCCTCCCGCGGCCGCAGCCTCGGGACACGGAGCGCTGGGTGGTGGGGAAGTCTGGGGCACTCCTGCCCAAACCAACCTGCTGTTGGTCTACAGCCACAGCATGGGATGCCCACAGCTGGGCCGGGACAGCACTTCTGGGGTCCACTTTGTGAACCCCAACCAGAGAGCTTATCTTTCTTAAGAAAAATGGGTGTTTGTGAATTTGGGTCTTTATCTGCAGTCAGGGTGTGCCATGTAACTGGAAGGTTCCCACTTATTTTGGAATAGTTATAATGATATATACACTCCTTCTCAAATGTCCTCTTGTATTAATCCTGAAGCGGCGTCCTGTATCTCCAATCCCGAACAACGTTTTGTATGTATTTCATTGTTAGATTTATATAGTTGCATAACACAGCAACAGCTGATAGGGTCTGCATTTTCAATTAATTTTCTTAATGTAAAAATCATGTTTGTCTGTTCTTAAATGCATACAGCAAGCCAACGGAAAGAAACACAAAATTGTATCATCTCAGTCAGAATTCTCATTGGTTTGGACTTCCTTTCCCATAAAACAGGGCCCCGGCTTTTGCACGTACCTTTCTGGTCATATATGATTTAGCAAAAAGCAGGCATATACAGCATGAGCTACCAGTACAAGCAATATTGCTCACACATTTACCTGCCACGTTTCCCATGAGGAAACACATGCCTTTTTTATTTTCGTTGCCAAACACAGTAAGCTTTCTTTTCTTCTGCTGTTGATTTTTATTTCAGAAGAATCTGCGGCAAGGTGTATTATATGTTTTCTGGTGGCATTAAAAATTGAGTCAAATTCTTGATTCCAATATGGATTTCCTACTGTATATCAAGAATTAAGTAGAGAGCTGATTGTAGCAGATTTATTTGTCAGAGAGAGATCTTTAAAGACGTACCTCACAGTGTGATTCATTTCTATTAAATTAGTTATTTGTCCTCCATGGTGTAATCTTTCCAGGGAGATGATAGCTAACGTAGTTTGAATGCAAATTCAACCCTAGGGAAACAAAAGACATAGGAGAACCAATATAGTCATATTCCATTTCCATTAATTCTTTTATCTGTTAACCTCAAATTTGTTTCAGTCTGTATCAGATACAAATGCTGTCATTCTTACACTTTATTGTGTCATTTAGTATGTTTCTTTCCTGGAACTGAATGTTGTTTGTTGCTGGAAAACAGCGTAAATTCAGAGAGGGCTTGGAAAAACTCCTGTACTCACTGCCTGTATTTGTGCCCATGTCACACCAGAGCCAGCTTATATTCATGTGTTCTTGAGCAAAAAAAGCAGGTATTGAGAACATCATCACTGATTTATAGGTTAAGCCTAAATGGTTTCCAGGCAATGTCCTAGTTAGGAGAGCTGCTCTTCATACTAGATGACAAAGCAAAGGGGATTTAGGGAAGGAACCTGAAGAAAGATGCTGCTGCTCTAGGTATTATTGTAGTTGTTTGTTTAAGTCCCAAATCAGGAAAACGCTGAAGACTATGCTTCTTATCGCTCCTGCCAGGTAAGTACAAACCAAAGAGCTTGGGCGAATCCAAGCCTCAAAGCATCCTTCCTGGAGCTGATCCACTACTCTCATGGACACGGTAGCTCTCAGGAATAAAAAAAGGGAGCAGAGAAATGACACTGCCTTTGTAGGAAGCTGATTTGTAGGAACCTGACTGAGCCATCCTGGGGCAAAGCAACGCTGCCCCAAGCAGACGGATTTGGTCCACGCTCCTTAGATGCTCCTTCCTCACTCATTTCAGCCATGCTTGGCTGGAAAGCTGTATCTTTCTAAAAAGCCATTTTTTTGCAAGTATGTACACATGGATGTATGCATCTTAGGGAAAAGGCACCCGGGGGGGTGTGTGTGTGTGCTAAATGAAAATTTGTGATCTTAGGACCATATAGCACAGACGCTTACCAGAGGAGTTTGTTCTTTTATTGCTGTAGGCGTTGCAGACTAAACTATCTGCATTGAACAATAGCAAGAGCGCTGAAAAATTGCTGGATATAAAAGAAGACAATATTATGTTGTCATTTTGTGGAAAATCTGGCTTTTAACCTGCTGAATGCAGTGAGGATCTAGGAGTGCACAATCCTGCAAAAGTGAGTTAAAATTTAATCCTGCTCCTATTACAAGCAAAGGATTTCTACCTCATGACTTGATAGTGATTTGGAGAAGACATGATTAAAACTTGGAGCCCTCCAGTTCAAATTGACCTTGACATCTTGATAACTGCAAATCAGATATTCTTTGGCCGGCCTTTTTTTTTTTTTTTTCCCATTTTTTAAAGAGCTGTAGCTTAAGCAACCACAAAAATATGTGTGTCATTTTGAGAGCTGTGTTGGCCTTTGCAAAACTTGCATCCATATGCCTCAAGAAAAGGGGGAAAATGTCTATAAAAGGCAGTCTGCCTGTTGGAGCCCCACTTAACAGACCCTCCAGTACCACCTGAAAAATATGTTCTATGTAACAGAGAAATGAACAAATGAAAAACTGAAATGTCAGAACCCCTTAAGAGATAGCAATTACCTCCTCTTTGCTATCTTCAAAGCACTTGCAGACACTGTATTACAGAAGCAGGCAAGAGGAAGCAAAGACGAGAAACTGGTGTAAAAGACCCTCTTTGTGCAAATTTTGTTTTGCAGCGCTTTGATGCTGTTGTTGGACGACGTTGCCCTGTGAAAGAGCCATAGCTGAGTACCCACACCACTGTGACCTACAGCCATTAACACAAGATATGGCTGGAAGAATTATTCTCATGTTACTAGTAAATTGTTCTCAGATTACTCTACTAGATGCCCAGCTGTGATTTTATAATGTGCAATTATAGTGTGTTGAGTGAGGTTATTTTTTCCAGGAAATACTAGCATCGATGGCGCGTCTAATCTGGGAACATAAACTTGGCTGCGGCTATATGCATGGCAACGCTGGGATCAGACTTCTAACAGTGAAAATTGTTGGGTGGGCAACGGAATCAAATGCGAAAAAGCAAAGCATCGCAGGTGTGATAAGTGATAGTGTCGGGATGCAAAGGAGCTGCTTATTGCCGGGATGGAGGTATCTGCCGCAGCCTGAGCAAGCGCTCCATACGTCTCTGCGCCCAGGCTCTCGCTCAGCCTGGACCTCCAGGAAACGCAATGGCTCCTTCCAAAAAGCCATTGCCGGAGACAACCCCGGCTCTTGATCCTTTCCACCCTCCTGCTTAAACACATGCAATAAAACGAGCTCTGCTGTGGTCCTCGCTCCTCAAATGCAGGCATACGAAGTTGGAGCCGTCCGTTGAGTGATGGAAGTGTCTGTTTTATCTTGAAACCAACCAACCGCCATGGCACGCAGCCGAGGAGCTCGTGTCATTCTTCCAGGGTCCTTACATGCGTTACAGACTTAATTACACTTGCACAGTTGGAACAAGAACTTTGTTTATCAGGTCAGAACCGAGGGTGGGAACTGCTCTTTGGCAGATTTGCCAGTTTTCTGGTGGCGATCAGAGCTTCCATGCAACTCCTGTCTTTCCTGCTGGGAACTCGTCCTGAGTCTCTTGGAGCAGCCTCCTTGCAGTCTTGGCCTGGGAAATGTGGTGTGATCAAGAGTCTTTCATCCCTGTCTGCAAACTTGCAGCCCACAAATCAGGAGTTAGTTAATTTGGTATTTCTCTATCATCTCCTTTGAAAACATTAATCTACTTTCTGAGCAGAACATAAACAACCATCAGTTCAGCTTGACAAACCATTAAAAGCACTAGGAAGAGGACGTATTATTTGACTTAGTCTGCTATTAATTTCATTTTATTTTTTATTTTTTTGGTACTTATGCACCTGCTAACAAATAATAACCTATTCTGTTATATTTCATTATATCATTCTATTTTGTATAGTGAAGAACAGGCAGCTGAATGAAACCCTGTCAGTGATGGCCTGTATTATGCAGGCTATTTCCATGTCAAAAGCTTCTTTTCCTTGACCACTGTTTAATGTTGCACTGTAGTAGCGGTAATAACTACTTGCTGCAGCAGTTTTCCATGAATTTATACAAAGTCACTGATGTGAAAATTGAGCAGTATTAATCCACTTTTATGCCACATGTAATTGTTGCATGCAGGCATCCTTCCCTTCTGTCTCCTAAATTTTTATATGTGTTATACCATGTGCAATTAAATACATACAGAAGGCAACTCTCTCTCAGAGTTTTGAGCCTTGTTTACTTAATTTTAAAATGTTTTATGGTGGAATAAAAATTTACAATACTCCAGCCTACAAAAATGTAATATCTGTTGTAAAATATCTCTCTAATTAAATTTGCAGCTCCCAGTGACTTTCAAGGTATTACATGGCACTGTCAGAACGGCACTGGTGATCCAGGGTGAACGTGGCAGAGATACCAACCTTTATGCCATTTCTTGTAGTGGCCACTCATCTAATGTTTATTTGTGACATGTTTTACTACTGGCATATCCCACTCAACCATGTTTGTCCTGGATATTGCTAGTAAAATACTGTAGATGTTTTGTTTTCTTCCTCTAACTTCTCCTGAGATGATACGCCTGGGAGGATGGATTTGCATTCAGGCCTGACAAGATGCAAAAAATGAGATAAAAATAAAAACCACTCAGCTACTCATTGTGTTAGTCACCTTGGATTTAAAGAGAGCTTAAAGCAGTTAGTAGCTTACTCGATGCTTGGCAAATGCCTGAGCACTCAGAGCATAGAAAAGGGAGACGCTACATAACTAAAATAACCATTTGCCTCAAAGTGTTGGGACAAACACACTCATGAGGAATAGTGTCCATACGGAAAGAGAAAAAAACCAGCTGTGACCCTTGTGACTGCTATCCCTCCTCAGAAGAAAATCCCCTAGCACGTCCTCAATGCTGTACTGAAATCCAGTGACATAAATCACAAATCATGCATCCTCAGGTAATCCTCCAGCAAGAGACTACCTTCAATACATTCTTTTAATCATTTTATTCTTTATTTTATCTCTCTTATGCTTTGTTTGGCTTTAGACAGATCGAACGACTTTTATCTACATCCCATTCTACCCATTAAATATCTCTTCATCCCATGGTTGAACTCGAGTACATGCAGCCACCGCGGCAAACTGGTGCGAACTGGGAGAGCGAACAACCGAGGGAGGTACCGCTGCGCGGCGGCCAAGCCTTAAACAGCTTTGCTGCCCTGGATTAGACGGATCTGCCCTGCTAGATTAGACGGACCCCTGGGCAGACCTCTAGTATGGCCATTTGCAGGTTTTTATACTACTAGCAAAGATTTCGTGAAGGCTTTGGCACCTTTCCATTCCCTTAGTTTGCTTTTTTTTAGGGGAGGAGAGGTCTGTGGGGATTTTTAAGAGTATTTCTGTAAGCTTTCTAGGCTAACGTGTTTCAGGATGCTTTTAGGGACATGGCTCGGAAAGGATATCTGTGGGTGAGTGAGGCAGGTGTTAAGAAATACTTTGAAACCTGCAGAGTTTTGTTAGCATATTTATACAATTGAAGAAGGGGGGTTTAGATGAACTTTTTTAATGTTAAAGTCCAAAACTAGAGTTATAAATAGCCCATCCAAAAAAAGTGGCTTGAACAAAAGCACTTTCAGATGCCCCGACTCCAATGAGGAACATGGATGTTTGGGACTTCTTGCACCTCTGCAAAACCAGACCATTCATTTTGGGTTTCTATTGGTAAAATGTGTTATTAAAAAAGAGATGAAAAAGAGTTCTTTATAATCATAGGAGGCAGAACAAGAATAAACGGTGGCAAGGGAGAATCAGGCATTCAGAAGAAGGAAAAAAATGCTTTCCAGTGGTAAGAATAAGGAAAAAGCAGAGCAGGTTGCCTAGGGAAGATGTGGAGTCTCCATCCTTACAGACATTTAAGAGCAAAACAGCATCAGGTCTCTCAACGATGACCTAAATTTTGTTGATCTTGCCATGCAGGAAGGAAGGGTTGGGGATATGTCCGCAACTCCTTGGAATGCTATGCATTTGATTTCGGTGCTAAACATACCTCTGTACTTATGTATAGTAAATGCAAATATAAGCTAAAAACCTTAACACAAATTACTAAGTTTTGTACAATTATCCCAGTGTTGGTCTGACCACCTTAGACTATTGAGTTTGCAATACTGGTAAGATGGTGGTTTTCTTCATAAACTAGTCTTTTTTTTTTTTTTATATAGGTTTTTGTTTGTTTGTTTGAGGATTGGTTTTTTATTTAGTTGCTGTTGGGTTGGGGTTTTTAAGGGGAACAGGGTAACAAGCTTCTTCAAACTTGCTCCAAAGTAGATCACTGAATGCTATTTCTATATGTATATAATGCACCTTCAAGTATGAGCCCTGCAATGAAAAAGTTTCAGATATAATGAGTGCAATAAAGGTCTCAATTTAAAATTTATAACTTTTTGCATCATTTGATTGTTTGGGATGAACGCAAAAAAATTATGAAATCCTGTAATGAAGGGATTTTTTTTCACATGCTAAATGGCATATTCCTGGGTCAAATGACTGCCAATTTAATGGGAGAATTAAACCAGTGGCCTGATAGCTCTGTACATTATTTGCAATTCAGGGAAGCATGAAATTTAGTCATGCACTGTGCTTGGTCACCAACATATTGCTGTGCTGACATTTGGACATGACTGCATTGCTTTCCTCTCTCCACTGCATATCAGAAGTTTGGAAAGAAAAATACAGAATTCCTCTGAGGCAGGACTGGCAGCAGAGCAGTTGCGCTGCTCTTCCTGACACTGCCTGTGCCCATGCGACCAAAACCTCCTTCTTCTGAATTATCCAGACTTTGGGAAACCTTTGGACTGCTCAAAAGATGCCCCAGTTGTTGCGGTAGGATTGGGACTTTGGGAGCACTCTCTCTTCAGGGTGTTCTTCGGACTGTCTCCAGGACACATCTGGACGATCCACGTTACATCGTGCTCCCAGAGATTACCAACTCGCATCGCTTTACACGGCCTAGAAGCTTGTTAGGGCAGATGGAACCATTCCATAGGTCTGCCCCATGGAAATTTAACATTTCCTCTGCCAGGAGGCTTTGCCAGCCCCCGCGAGGTAGGGCACGACACCTTACGTGCAGAGCGGATGCAATCTGGCATTCCTGACATCCCAACGTGCGACACGGATGCAACCACGGATGTCCTTACTGGGATGACCTTCAGATGCAACCGAACACAGCAGCAGTATAATCCCTGTAAGAAAGTTTTCCTACTTGCTTAATTTTTTGGTAGCAAGACCGGGGGTGAGGCCCACTGTAGCAGACAAATACAGCTGGGGTCATCTTAGAAGGGGTAGACCTGGTACCTGGGAAATGAACGCAGAGCCCTAATTGCTGTTTTGTCTGCACACTTAGGTGCTTAATTCACACGGCTTGATTTTCCTTTTAGGAAGCAGCCTTACGTGAGGGCTAGGAGAGACGGCGATGGCAACGGCAGCCTTGTCTTTCAGAGCAGGACCTCTAAAGAGCCCCTTGAGAGAGGGGCAGGACAATTATTACAATTATTTACACTGTAAGTAAACACGGCACACCCGGCACTACTGGTCCCAGCCCATTCACTTGCTTTTTCCTTGCCTACTCTTTCTTGCCTCTAGCGGGTGAGGTCGTTACGCAATATGCACTCATGAAGTGCTTTTCCCATTAAACTGGAAAAAAACCCCAGCTACCCTGAAAGCTTCGATGTTTTAACTGAATGCATAGAATGTGGTCATCTAAAAAAAAAACCAAACAAACCCAACCCATGGAAGAGCTCTGGCACGGGGTAATAATTATCAGAGCAGATTACCAAGAGGATGTAAAATAAGGAATAACTTCTTACGATTGTATATTTAAAATGTGTTTGTTTAAAATGTTAACTAATTTAAATTGCAGAAAGGCTATTAAAATGGTTTATTTTACATACAATACTGATATCCTCTGTAGTAAAACCATGGAAATACACAGTGAATGACTTCTCTTGCTACTGGTGCTGTGCAATTTTGCCATTACTATACTCTTTATTAATCTACAGCATGTGGAAAAAGCTTTGTCAAGATAAAAAAATAGGCTTTTTTTTTTTCTTTTCTGCCTCCTTGCTTAATGTAAGGCAAATTTTAGATTAAAATGAAATGGCAGTATTGAAACATAAAGTAAAAGTTTCTACTTATAGAGCCATCTTTTCTTTCTGTAAGCATGTTTTCATCTCTGATATACTGGGAAATAAGTGGACCTCTTTATTAAAAAAAAAACCCAAACCAATATAAAAAAAATGAAATACCTCCTCCTCTGTCTCTTTCTGCTCATATCAGCTTTTCATGGCTCATAGGATACAATGATCTTCTTGGAGATGGATTTTGGAGAACTTAGATTTAGAGCTATTATTGGCAATAGAAAAAAAAAAAAACAACCACAAAACTACCTGAATTATTTGCCGAAAAGTGGGTGGAAATCATCAGTTTTAAAAACTGATCATAGAATTACACATGTCCTTGGGGAACATCCTGAAGTATCACATTTTGAATTTTAGACATAAAATTTTAAACCATCAAGTTACTGATGCATGAACAAGTTTTCTCTTACTAGGACTTGCTGAAGCATCTTTATGTGTCTTCCTAAGCCTTCACCACTTACTTTCTCTGGAATCACAATTTCTATTGTTGATTTTTTTTTAAAAGATTTATTTGGATTTCACGCTAAATGGAATGCTTTTAGAGATAAGTAGTCTAATGTATTCTGTAAAGTGTCAGAATTCTGAGTTTCTTTCAAGAGACTTTCTGTTAAAAATAAAATATTCTCCAGCATGATTTGAAGGGCGACTTAAAAACAGAGATGGCATTAGATGCTGCAGTCAATTCAGAGCTTCATCACAGGCTTCACTGATAAGCAGGTGAGCGTATATGGGAGTAGCGTAACAGAAAACTTGTGTTCCTTGCAGTTTAAGCATTGCTTCGTGCGTAGGATCTGTTACAATCAATGTGTCCTATGTGCTACAAAAGATGGTGAGCAGGAGTGGAAGTGATATTTCGTATGTTTTTTGTTGGCCCTTCCCCTGGGTGCAAGTGTCACCCTGAGTGAAGAGAAATTCAAGTCTCATCTCGAGTGTTGAAAACCTGTCACCGCGTGCCCGCAATTATGCAGTGCAAAGCTTGGTAATAGTAGAAATGCACATATTTAAGATGGGCTTTCAGCTCACGAGTGAGATATTACTGATACGGGCACTGGAGAAGAGTGGAAAAGTCCCGTATATCGTTGTCAAGGTTCTAACAGGAAAATTAAAGTTGTTCAACCTTTGAAAACACTAAGTAGCCAGCGGTCTATGAGAAATGCAGCAAAAATACCGGGAGAAAAAAAAAACCCTCTTGCAAAGAGTACCATCGGCCGTAATTAACATAACTACAATAACTTCGGCAACCTGCTTTGACAAATAGCTGTGAAGATCTGCGTGAGCTTGTACTTGTCAGCTGCTTGGATATTCTGCATTTTTGTCGTGTTTGCTAATGATGTAGTGCAGAGTCGAAGAGGCTGCATTTGAAAGACATTTCAGAAGTGACTAAGGTGGATGTCTTATGACAATTTCCACCAAAGCTTGAATAATTTAACTTTTATACACATGCCAAGCCAGTGCTGTTACTTTTTGTTCTTAATGTGGAAATGAGTCACTTCACATTGCTTAGGCAATGTAGAAAGGATATCTTGAAAATGAGAGAGCAGAGACAGCAGCCTCAAACTCTGAAGTATAAAAATAGTATGAAAAAAGTGAAGTAAAATTACCTAAATGAAATTATTGTTTGCCATTCTGAGTACTTACCATTAACTCTGCCCTAAATTTCTAAAAGTGGCTCAATAGCAGCCACAAAGAGCAAGCTTCAAAAATATGGTAAGGAACCTCAAAGTCCTTTTCCAACTATGCCAATAATCAGATTTAAAAAAGAAAAAAAATCCTCTTTCTACTAGCAGTGTTTCTCTTGCATCTCCCCAGCCATCATGGCCCTGAAAACTTGGCATTTTTTTCAAGAGTTTTGGTCCCATAAGTGGGGTTTTTTTGGCATAAAATTCTTGGAACAAAAATTTATGGAAGAAATAAAATTTGGCCAAGTTAAATCAGCCTTCTGTAGGTAAGGAACATAGACATCATACATATTTTAATGACTGAAGACTATCTTAACAGTATCATCATTATTGTTTTAAATAGAAATGATGAAAAATCATGTGTATTTACATGTGATTCATATATGAATGGTGTTTGTATGTATTTGCACGTGTTTACATGTATACACATACATAATATTTCCATACAGCTTGCATATGCTTTCAGTGCTAATCCTACAAATATTTTTTTGCACGTATTTAAATATGCATCTAAATAAGCAAATGTTGGGCTCATGTGTACATCGTTAAGCACATCTAAGGGCCTAACCTTATCAAACAACCTTTTGGGCTTAAAATATTTACCATGCGGCAACGTGAACATGAAATGATGACAATGACATTGGAAGTTATTTGTGGTTACATAAGTGTTAATGGAATGGCTCAAGGACGCTGTAAGGGAACGCCATAGATTGGATGCTGCCCACATCATCCCTGCAACCTTGCCCGTAATTTGCCACTAGTGAGAAAAACACGAAGCCAAATCACATTCATCGTGACCAAAGTGGGGTGAAAAATGTCAAAATGGCTTCACTACAAATGAGAACTAGATCTCTGAAGTATCACTTAGGACACTTTCTGAAAGGGGGGGGAAAGGAATTGGTGAGAGGGCACCCTAATAAAATCCCCAATAGAATAGAAAAAAGAAAAAACTTCAGTCCAGAGGCAGCATGTAGCCTCGGGTTGTACAAATTACTCTTTTTGGGGGGGTTCCCAAGCAAAATTGTGGGAAAATAGTAATGCTCAGTCAACCGAGCAGTGTGAGATGGAATTCCCTATTCATTTCCCCTAATAAAAAGAAAAAGTCCCAAAGAGTTAAAAAATAACTCTTTGCTACTTTATTTTTCCGTCCTTCAGCTATTGATTCCTCCATCCTCCAATATCTCCATTTTGCCCTTGTGGATCCTATATTTATTTATTACAGGTGGATCTACTAAAAAATCAGCAAGGCAGAGAAATTCTTCTTATTCCTCTGCCATGAGAGGCCCTCCCACGCTGTCCCATGAGGTCAGCATGCCTTTTGTGTCATCCCTTACATGTGGCCCACATGGAAAACTAGATCCCGTTCTGTGGTTTCGTTTCTGAATAAGTGATACAACTTAAAGAGGAATAGAAGAACAGCTGATTCTGCTCTGAGCTGGCGAGAAACCTATGTTCACAGCGTTCCAAATTGTCAGCTGTCTGCAATATTTCAGTATCAATCTCTTTGTAGGAAAGCTTTAAAAAGAAAGTGAAAGATTCCAAGAGGCAGTAGAAGGAAGGCAGGAAAAATGCCTGTGCAACAAGTCGCAAAAGAAAAATTGGCACGTTCACTGTGTGCAGTGCAATGGAAAATAAGACTCAGTAGCATCTCCAGCCCTGCTTTTATATTATATGGGAGAAAAGAGTTATGAAGCATTTTTTTACCTAGGTTTACAGAGACAAAAGGTTTTGCAAACTTGAAACCCAAGGGAGTTTACTAATTAAGAATGAAAATCACGGCCAGCGGAAGGCGGAGCAGCCGTGCGGGCAGCAGAACCGCACAGCGGTGGCCCAGGCCAGAATTTTTCAAAGCATTCCTAGCGAGCTGCAGGAGCAGCGGCATTTCCATACACAACTTCTCGAAGCCGATGCAGCTCTTGCTCTAGCAGAGTGTCACGGCTTTGCTGGGTCTCAAAACCACCACGCAGGTCCGTAGCCCAACTCCCCACCCGGCACAGCTCCATCCAGCTACGTCCAAGTCGTAATTTTGCCCTGTTGTCCTTTCACCCAGCGTGTGGGTTGCTGTTTTGTAATTTATGACTGTATGGTTTTTATTTGCCTGTTTTTTTCCCCAGCGTGGAGTCTCTGCTGACTATCTATCTGAGCTGGCTGCTACAAACCTGGAGCCGAGAGGAGGACTGGGCATGTAGCTCCATTTTTTATTTTTTTTTTTTTCTCTTTCTCATAGCAAAACATCTCAGATGAAACAAGAGAGAAACTGGAAAACTCAAATTCCATGGCGTGGTTCAGATTAAGTTATCTATTCAGTGTGAAAATCCTGCTTCTGCATGGGGTCATAATCAGAAAGAAGCTAAAGTTCGTACATGTATTATTAATACGACCATGGCTTTAAGTACTATTGTTAGCATCCGAGGCCGTAGTAATAGGGGTGACTTTCCCGTTAACAGTGGAAAAAGCGCAGCTTCTTGGACATAGAAACAAATTAGAAAATACCACTGCACATCTTTCATAATTACAAACATTAACGTTACTCTCTGTCATTATGCAACAGGTTTTTAGTAGCAGACTCAGTAGCATAAATAAGGTGGAACTAAAGCCTTTTGTATACAAACGGCAGCTGCCAGAGCAGCTAGCCTAGGCTAGACTCCTACTCACATTGCTTTGAAAGTAACAATCTGGAATGAAAGCTCTTGAAAAAAAGCCCTGAAATCAATGCTTTTCAACTCACTGGGCGATGCTTAAAATGCATGGTTTAGTTCTGGTCTAAAAGATTTAGGGAGTTGCTTCTGATGGGGAAAAACAGCCTACAGCGAAAACGAAATGCCTTAATTCTTCAATTTAGACAATTGCCAAGGTTCAGGCATGAGAGTAAGTTTTATTGTTTTGATCTTCACTTCAATTAGGACAGAAATGCCATTCAGCTTGCATCTGAATTGCTAAATTTTTGCTTGATTGACTCGGAAGTCATCCCTAAATCCAGTCCAAATCGCCCTCCGGATTTTATAACTCTCCCTGGACAAATCATTTAGAAGACTACAGCTGATGGACTTCTAACACTCTTGTCTTCACGGCATCTGACTTCGACACACCCAAGTCAGGAATGGCCTAGGACCCGACCTTGAGAGTTTCAAAGGCATGCTCTTCTTTTTTTGTGAAGGAGAGATTATTGCAGCCAGCATTTCTGAGGTTGCATTCAATGCCAATCTATATTTATAGTCCAGATAAAACCCCAAAATACGCAGTTCCACTGTTTTCAAAACAGTCACTGTTGCGTTATAACCTCACTAACTGTACTGCATGTTTTATATGTAACCAGTAGTACATCCATTTTATGTCACCAGTTTCTCCCTTCTGTAAGGAAAAAGCTTTCGTGCATTCAAAGAGTCTGCTTTTAAAAGGGTCAGTGGCCTTTCTGATGTTTTAAACTTTCAGTAAGTAAGTGAGACATTTGATAAAGTGAGATGTCTATGCTTTGTTTCTGCACTTGTTGGCAGACTTGTATCACAAGCTTTGCAAGAGATCTGCCCCCGCCATCAGATAATAAACTGATTTTGCAAGGACTTAGTATTTCACGAGGGAATGTATGGAACTGGCCTTCTCTTCCTTTTAGTGTTTTTATCACATGAGCTTTTCTTGTTCTGTGTTCTTTGTCATTTCAGTCATTTCTGACTGCATTCTTTTGTGATATGTATCAACATAGAAGGGACATGATTTTTAGCCAACAAATGGTCTTCAATTTTATGATTCCAGTTGTATAAAGCAAATGATTTCATGTGTAGAATGATATCTTTGATGACGTTTGAGGACTTCCTAACTGTAGGTAAAAAAACTTCTGAAGACCATAGCAGTTCTGTATTTTTTTGCTATAGCATATTCAAGAGTGAGGGTGAACAAATCTTTGATTACCTGAGGGGGAAAAAAAAAAACCCAACCCATTCCCACAAGGCTGACAAGAGCTGAAATGAAGAGGGATGTATTAAAAACACTGTACAAAACTATTTGGATGTGTGGGATTCTACATGCCTCTGTGTGTATGTCTGTATAAATTCCTACATTGTTACTGATACTATTCCTTGTCCTATTGATAATTTTCATTCTGAAACATTACTGCAGTAGTATCTCAGCTTTAATGAACGCAGTCAAATGTCCCCTTCTAGGTGCAAGAAAAGAAGTCACTCTTTTGGTCCCTTATACCACCCATTAGTAGTATATCTGTAGTAATATCTTACTAGGTGCCAATATGCCCTACTGTTGGCAATACTAAGAACTCTACAACCTTTATTCCACCTTAACTGCTAATCGCATTCTGCTTGCCGAACAAGTTAACATAGTTTTCTCATCCCTATTATTTTTCTTTCTACCTGCTGTTCAGTCCTTGGCTGTTTTGAAGGCTGGTGTCTTCCTCCTTTCTCAAACGATGGCTGCATCAATGAGCCATTGTGGTGGGTTAACCATGGCTGGATGCCAGGTGCTCACCAAAGCCGTTCTATCCACCCCCCCCCCCTCCTTCCCTGGACAAGGGAGAGAAAAAAAAAATATGACAAAGGGTTTATGGGTCGAGATAAGGACAGGAGAGATCACTCACTAATCGCCGTCACGGGCAAAACACACTCGGCTTGGGGAAATTAACTCAATTTATTACAAATCAAAACAGAGTAGGGTAATGAGAAATAAAACCAGATC
>JANZLQ010000031.1:13958355-13968396 GCA_026212715.1 Elanus axillaris | reverse complement strand
ATTACTTTCTTCTTTTCTGTACTATTAAACTGTTCTTATCTCAACCCATGAGTTTTTACTTTTTTTTCCCCGATTTTTCTCCCCCATCCCACTTGGGGTGGTGGAAGGGGTGAGCGGCTGCGTGGTGTTAGTTGCTCCCTGGCGTTAAACCACGACAGTCCCCATTGCCCATTGTCGGTTCACAGCATACTATGGAGAAGACCCTGGCTCCATCTTCTTTACCAGTCCCATCAGGCACAGGTAAGATCCCCCCCCGAGCCTTCTCTTCTCCAGGCTGAACAGCCCCAGCTCTCTCAGCCTTTCCTTGCATGACCGACACTCCAGCCCCTTGATTGTGGCCCACCTTTTGGTGGGAGGTAAAGGACCAGCTTTGGCCGTCAGCGGCTCTCCCCACACACCCAAAATATAAGCTCTTGTCAGCGTTGGATACGTGGTGCCAGACGGCTTTGTACATGTCAGCACCCTTCCGAGTCATCTAGGGAAGAGCCAAAGCCGTACTGGCTGATTTTGGTGGTGTTGTTCAAGTACTAGCTGATTTCAGAAAGGTTACTTGCATAATAACAACTTTATTTAAAGCGGCGTGCTTTAACGCTGCCACTTTAGTCACTTTTCTTTGTCTCAGAAGCTGCTGTGAAGCTGCAAGGAGGGCAAACACCCCTCCATTACATGCTACTTTCCCCCCTTGATTGGAGGCTCTAAGGCACCATGATAAAAAAGAACCTTTTTTCCTCACAAACCAGAGCGAGTCTCTTCGCTGGTTTGCAGTAGTCCATCTCAGAGCAGGAGATAAAAGAAGCTGAGCAAGACTTCAGCCCTGTGGTTCCCTTCTTTAATACAATCCCAAGCTTCCCTATAGATTAGTGTCATAAGGTGGCCAAGCTTCTGCCCCACACCAGGATCTCTCCACAGGGTTGATATGAGAGCTGAGTCCGTGGTTCGGGTTAGCACAGGGAACAACGAAAGCGTAATCACATCAGTGCATCGGTCGACGCGAGCTGAAGAGCTGGGGCCACAACCGCACTAGTCCAAAAAGCTGAGGCTGTGTCTGGGCTGGCAGGATTTCGGGGTGAGCTCTTGTGATCTGGTCGCACACACAGGACTATTAAGACTGCGGCGGAACTCGGTTCTCTGTCCGTTTAGGAAAGATTTCCTATTTTCAGTTGCATAGATTACAGTTAATGAGGTACTGTGGTGAAAATATAGTAACTGACAATAATATTAATTATTGCAGATCAAGTGCTTTTTCCTAAAGTAGTTGTGTTGAAGTCAAGAGGTAGCAAGTGGTTGCAATATCAAGCATGTAATTTGCTGACAAAGAGGAATGCATTTGCTCTTTCTAGTGCAGTGGTTTCTAGTGGCTTTCCTTTCCTCTAAATTCCAGTCCATAGTCCCCAAAAAGCTTAACTTGAAATAGTTTCTCACCCTGCATTGATTTGTTCAAGGAATTGACTATGTAGTCAATCAAGTAACCCTGAAGTGATTAATTAGAATGTGTTTAGTTCATTGATTTGTTATTATATGATATGACAGCTTCTGAAGCTAATGAAGGAAACTGGCCCAGTAACTCTTTTTGTCAGAAAAAAAAATGTGGAAAGGAGACTTTTGCTTCAAAGGGGTTTCTTTCTATTCAAGCTGAGCGGAAAAAAGTCCACATTTTTCACAGTACTGCCAAACCTAAGCACTTACCCATCAAGTTCTTAATCTTAAAACTTCTTGACATTTTAAAATAGTAATTATATTGGGTTGTTTTTTAATATCTAAGCCTTTAAGGTACCCTTGGGCCTAAAGTTGAATTTTGACAATGAAGATTAAAAGAAAAGTCAATTTTCAAATAAAAGCTGAAATCGTCGTATTAGCACGTCATTGCAGGTACTGGGTAGATTCCTGTATCGTTGAGGAAGATGTCTTCCCTTGGGAAGAGGAGTATGGTTTCTGAGGAGCCTATGCCTGTCCTGCATTATGGTTTGACAAGAAGGCTCAACCCTGTAATTCAGCTACCATGAAATGACACCGAGACAAAAGTAACTGAACACTGGACAAGGTCAGCTAGCGGGAAAAGTCAGGTCTCCACCCAGACAGAAAAGAAAAGCCAGAGACGTAACACAAAGCTGTAGAACCGCAAGGAAAGGAAAGATGCAGGAACAAAACCTAGTGAATCCTGAGGAGGCAGTAACGGCTGTATCCTGCGTCACACCCGGCTTGCCGTTGGTGTAGGATTCTGCCCAAGGGAAAAACCCCACTTTGCTTCTGGGTTTCAGACTCTAAGTCCAAAAAAAGTACTTTTAGCATAGAACACATATTATTCCACAGCAACATAATCAGCCAAATAACCATCTGACACTGCTGCTGAACCGCTTTCCTGCGCTATACTAGAATAGAAACAGGCAAAACGATTCATGGTTGATGGTACACACAGATCCCAGCGGAAGATCCCACTTAGATGGAAATGCAGCTCCCATGGCGGAGGCTGGCCGCCTGTCAATCTACTGCCGGTCCGCTGCAATCAAACCATAAGTGCCCCCAGTTTAGTCAGCAGTACCAGATACCCCAGAAGAAGCCACAAAGGTTTCGGCTACAGGCAATTTAAGGAATAGCATCAACAGGAATTCTGTCCTTAACAGGGGTAGGAATGAATTTACAGGCTAAACATGGTCCTTGCCATGTTCTTTTCTTTTCACCGTGCCCATGTAAACATGGGTGCCTTTTAGCTTTATAAATACCTGTTTAATTTGTAATTTCAGTTGTCTGCAGTGTTGATTTTAACTAAAACTGGGAAATGCGTTGCGGTGCTAACGTCTTTTAAAATCTTTCTGTCAGCTGCAATAATACTTTTTAAATAAGGCTGGTTGTTTTTCAGTCTTTTGGAATGTGCCTGTGCTCCCCTACTCTGACAACGATTTACAACAAAATAAGGGAAGTTGCCTAAAAGGTACTCGCTAATTCTTATATTTATCTTTAAGTGTAAACTTCAAAGGAAAAAATCTTTGTACAACTGCCTAAGTCCTAGTCCTATATAACTTCTTTTTACCCTGCCACTGTGGGAGACTTGTGTGCCCACAAACTTGTTCACTGTCCTAATTCTATCGGTGGATTTAAGTGGAGGTGTTGCTACTCCCCAAAACTGCAAATTTTTAATGCAAACTTACAGGTAAAGGCAGGCCACATCCTGAGGCACGTGGCATCTCTCCAACAAAAAGAAATCCTCAACGTGATGGCTGTGTGTCGACACAGAGAATTAAAGCCGTTTTTGACAATACATCACTGAAGTGATTAGTGATCCTTGAATATTTTCAGCAATCTTTTCTGGCCTTACTGAGACTAATATTTTGCTTGCTTTTCTCACCACTGTGCGTGTCAACAGATGTTTCCATTGTGCTGCCCGCAGCGACCCAGCGGTCTTTTTCCAGTGGCAGCAGCTGGAATACTGAAGCATAGGGGAGAAGACAGTATAGACCGCTATTGTAAGCTGATAACACCAAGAGAAAGGAATGAGTAATTAGAGTTTTTTTCAGCACAGAATCAGTTTCCAAGCAAAGAACACAATAAATTTATACAACATCTCGAAGGGTGCAATGCAGCACGGGTAGTTTTAATTTGTAGATACTGTTAATTATTCCCATTCCATTACTAACAATGGGAACTTTTTTTTGTAGGAAGTTAGAAATCGATTTGAAAAGTAATTACTTCATTAAATTTAGTAATTGCGTGCTATAGCCATCTCAATCTTCTTTAAAATGAATGACAAGACACTTTTGTCATTCATTGTTCTATGTGAATTTAAGAAGTACGACTCTCCTATTTAATATTAAAGCAAAGAGGAAAAGCTATAGTAGGCATTCCTGAGGCAAATGAGTAGAGGATTTTGGAAGCTGGAAAGGTATGTCAGTACTGTAGCCACAGAAACCAGGACTGAGCTATATAATTCCTGTTTGCAATGAAACACGGGCAGGAGGTCCTTTGCCTTAAGGATAACCTCCAGGTGAGAAGATAGATTTCCTTCCTAGGGTTTCCACTCCCCCCCCGTGCATGTGAGAAAAGAAGAAGGGATAAAGCCTTGCAGATATTCTTCTGCTTTGAATTTTGAGGAGGCAAAAGTTTTTTAATTCAGCGTCTGGCTTGTTAACCTGGTTGCAAAGATAGAATTTTTCAGGACAAAAGAAGAGGAAAGTGGCAATGAAAGCACCAGTCTGCTGAAAACGATTGCAAAACTTTAGGCGAAACTTCTGTTTGTGCAAACACAACTGTGTTCACAGATAGCTGCACGTGCATTTTTTAGTGCAGTTTTAAACAGGATTTAGATGTGCGGTCCCACATGATGTGTCAGACTTTTAATGTGTCTTCTTGCGTGATCTTCGTAACCGCTTTCACTCTGACTTGCAGGTTAGCAGCAAGGAGTCAAATACGCTTATTTGCATAGTTTTCCTCCTCTTTCATTCTGCATTTTTGTGGGCTCTTAATGTGTGCTGACTGACTTTTTTTCCCCACGCTTTCTCTTGTCTGTCTCACACCTTGAGTGATGAAAGGGTGAGAGATAAAGGAACGTTGTCAGAACATCAGTAAATTGGGATCTGTAATAGCGAGGCGGTTAAATATTCAACATAAGCGGTTGCTGCGGCACCTGAAAAGCCTGAGAAGCAGCAGCAAAAGTCAGCTGTTTCCTCATTCCTTGAGATTGCGATCAGAAGTGTGCAAAATATCAACCCCCTTCGATTAGTTAGAGGGCAGAGCACTTCTAGTCGCCTGTTAACTCATGGGGCCGTATGTCCTTCTGCTTCCCTGGCGTGGAATAGCCTTGACCAGGCTCTCGGCAGAGCCCTGAGCACGTTTTCTGTTTGTATTTGTGGGCCAAGCTCTTGCCTGTTGCTGCAGCAGAAGGGAACAAAGACATAGCTCAACAACGTGGAGAGAGCACAGGGTGAGAAAGGGGACTTGGAGCGGTAAGAGAAGAGGGTGGGGATGGGCAAGCCTTTAGCTACTCCCCCTCCTCCACCAGCAGATACGAACCAAGCAGAGATTTGGCAGAGGTGAACTCTCCGCCTCCAACAGCAGGGAGGGGGAAGACTGAGCCTCTGGGGTTGCTTCCTCTTGCTGCCCTCCCTTGCCAAAGCCATGGGCAAGTCTTCGTCTTTCCTGCAGCAGGGTACATCCATGTTTCTTGTTCTATCCAGCAGGGACACAAAACACAGCCTCTTTGACAATTTTTCATACCCTTGAGGAGTATTAATGTCTATTTTTCTCCTATTCCCCTTTCCCTGGCCTTTTCTCCTTTAATCTCTATTTAGCCTTCATTTAGCCTTTCTGTGCAGTTCTTGGTTTTCAAGCCTTTAATCTTTCTCGCTCATCTGTAGACTCTCTCCAGCCAGTCCACACCTTTCTTGAAGTACTGTAACGTCACAAAACTGGATGCAGTCTTCCAGTTGGTATCTTGCCAGTGAGCAGCAGAGCAGTGATTTTGCACGTCTTATTTATATTCCAACCAAGTATCGCCAGCTGCAATAATTTCATCTGACTTTAATGCTGTAGCTGTCTGTCTACAACTGACCCGAGTGTCCTTAAATTCCTTTAAAGTGAATGCCCTGACTTTAGGGTGTGACTCATTGAGCATTTTACCCGTATTCTTCAGGTGAGTTGAACTGCACCTCAGAAGTGCCTCTTTATATTGGTTCCTCCTAAAGAGATCATAGGCTGATCAGCTAAAATGTAGGCGCTCGCCTACAGTGTGCATGACTGCTTTTGGCCAGATAAATGCCATCCTTCATCTACCAGCTATTTTGTGCTTCTGGATGCTGGAGAACATAGGATTGGAAACAATTACTTGGATCATTGAGTCCCGTCCCTTGCAGTCATGGACAACCAGGCTATATATATATATATATATATCTAATTCAGAAGCAACTTCACACAGTGCGGTACGCTGCAAGTCACAAAACACTTGCAAATACTCATCTGACCTGTAGTAAAAACCCAAAGTCTCAACTGTCCCGTGCCTCAGGAACAGAGGAAGGATAACGCACCCTGTGTTCCTGGGAGAGCACGTTAATAAAACTACTCCGAATTCCCTAAGGAGCAGACCAGGCCACTCGCTACTCAGGAGGGCCCATGTCTGTAGTAATCCCTGCACCCTGAGACTACAAACTGTATGTTAGCGGGTTAAAACAAATCCTTCCTGGTCTGTCAGTGCATTTGTCCCCTCCTGAAACCCTGTGCCGCACACGCGCGCGCTCATAGCAAGCGCAGCCCTACCGTGTGGTTGTGCTTCTCGTTATCTTCTGTTGTTGTAACAAAGAAGTGAGTGTAAAGCCTGAAAACTGCAGATTATTTGGAGTAGCTCAGTCAATAGGGAGGTTCAGTCCTGTGTTTATTCAGAAATAGATCTCTATTTTCTGGAGATGTTAAAGAGTGCAGGATACTTTTTTGCAATAAAAGAAATAAATACTTTTCGGCCTGCAATGATTTGCAGGTTAATACTAAGCACAAAATCCTAACAAAGAAGCGATGTATTAGCATTTTGGGATGAAAATATGACATTTTATATACCCTTAAGGAAAAAATATTTTTTGCTCCCTGGAGCTACCCTGACCAATTTAATTTCCCACATCGGTACACATCATAAAGTCAAACCTTCCCACCCTGTCTTTCAATCTATACATAACACTCAGAGTATCAATTTGTTTTTCGTCTTGTATGTGTTTTCAGTATATTGCCTGCTTTAGACCTCCTTTTTAATGGATATTCACATAGCTGCGATTACTGGTCTCATTTAATTTGATTTCTGCATTTCATCAAAACAGAACCGTGCACTTATTTCTGCATTGGTAGGAGAAGGTAAAAGCCAAAATGGCAGAGGCTGCACAAAAGTGGCGAGGAGGTGCGATGTTTAGAGTCAGCAAAGCAGGTAAAGCTTCAGTTTGAGTTAACAACTAAAAATTTCCGACCATCCCTAATCTGAGGATATCCAAGCCGTGCTGCTTGCAGCCAAAGAGGGAACCAAACTTAGAGGCGTGAAAACCGAACACTGACTGCAGAAACATGCATTTTTTCCCACCTCTAAGTGAAAACCAGACCACTTAGTTTGAGAGGACAGGTCCCAAGGTTTGAAAAATTGTGCATATCACCTATGGGAATGCTGAAAGGCTCAGCTGAACCTGCAAAGATTTAGCTTTATATGTCCGGGGATGTCAGACTGCCTGGCCTGAGCCTGCCCCTGCACTGTCTCTAAGCTGGTATGGAGTGAGGTTTTCATCCCCATCAGCATCTCTCCTTCCTCTAACACATCTGTAATTACGATGGCCAAAAAATAGAAATTTACATCAGGTATACCTGATCTTTCTGTTGAGCATAATTATTAGAAAGCAGAAGTTGTACCCTGGCCAAGAGATTGTCTAAGGCAGAGATACTGAATGGATCGTTATCATTACAAAGCATTTCTCAAACTGCTGCACCGTTGAACTTAATTCACATTGTTGCTACAATGAACACCTGAGGAAAGTTGGAAAAGATGTGCTCAGAGTCCTTATATCATGTGCCAGGCTTTCAACCCAATTTGGCCCAGGCGCATTTTTTACTAACACTTACATGTTTGCTCTTTTGAAGAGAAAATCTGGCTTGGCTTTCTATATTAACACATTCTTTTATTCCTAAGCCTTACCTTGCTAAATGATTTCTGTCATTACAAGGCATTGAAATCTCCAGTCTAGAAAATATGTAGGAGACATTTTAAACAACGATGTGTTTCCACTTCAAATATAGAAAGAAAAGCAGAAAAAAAAATATTAAAAAATTGGTGTATGGTGGTGGGGGAGAGCATCGGAGCAAAAAAAAATCTGAGAGATGAGGCATATGAAACTGGCTAGCTGCCTGCCTTCCTGAGGTTCTTTGTTAGGTTCTTGCTGAGACTCACTTGAACGTCAAATCGTTTTCTAAGCTGGTGAATAGCAGGTGCTTCCTAACCAGCTCAAAAGGAGTACAGAGGTCCAGCTCCGTGGAGTAATTTCTCCCTGCTTTTGGCTGTTTTTTGTACTTGTGGAGACAAAGCAGTGGACCTGGAAATTGGAAATTTTAATTGAAAGCGCATATACACGAGGCAATTTTGTAGCCCTTTGAACACAGAAGGCTGTAAAAGAAAGCAGTTTGTTATTAATTTTGTGTGCTGTAGGACATATTGTGATATATTTTGGGATATGTATATTAGATCTGAAAACAGACTATACGTAAAAGATGTTAAAATCAAACCTTCCCCACTGTTTTTACTTATCTATACAGGTTCTTGCTACATCCGCTTCATTAGCACAGTAAATGGAAAAGCTAAAGGCAGAAAGCTGAGACACAACGCTCCGGGCTCTTTCTTCTGTCCAGCCTCTTTCTAAGGTTTAATCACAGGACATGAGAAATTAAAGGGACTTCACTAAATGACACTTTTTTTTCTTGCCCTTCCCAAACCATATCTTGGATTCATGGTTTTGGCACATATTTAAGGACTTTGTGAAGTTACGTCTTTGCCCATACTTGCAGCTCTGAAAGGTAAAGCAATGCAGAAAACGTGCAGTCTACCGCAAAACTGCCACGTACTTCCCAAAAGTGAGAACGCTAACAATGCAACAAAGTCAAGTGAGGCTGGACACCGTAGCTTGCAGGGAGGGAGGAAGGTCTGATACAGCATAGAGGCTATGCTTAAGCTGTAAAACCTGCAAGCGTTCTCACCTCCGGAGCTGAAATCAGTGTCCTGACTCCAGAAGACCTGCCTCGTCTCCTCCACCGTGGTTTCCACGGGAAGGAATCCAGCACGGATGCTGGAAGCAACCCACAGCCGACTGGGTCTCCTGTCTGGGAGATCACAGGGCCACCTGATCGGCTTAGCAGAGCCATGATTGTCTTATCCATTGCTAGCCAAATATGAGAGAGAACCTGAATAATGCCATCCACTTCAGTAAAACCTTTGTTAATTTATGTTCTGCAAATAGAAAACAGATGTAATGATTTGCCATTTTTAAATAAAGGTATCTTATACAAACAAACTTGCCTTGAGAGAAAAATGTATTTCAGTAAACTTATAATGGCTATAACAATAGCAACAAAGCTCATCAAAAGCAACCCTCAGTTACAAAAAGCTGCAGACTGACTCATCTGGTGCAATATTCCATTGATTCAGCAAGGCCGTCTTGATTTACTGCAGTCAAGGATCTCATCCAACATTAACAAATTCCCCTTTAAAAGAGTTGTCCTAGAGATTGCATTATCTCAAATGTTGGGGTTTTTTTTGCAGGGGTGGACCCGATTGCACAGTCTATTGAGCAGGGGATTTTATGTATTCTCATTACTGAGGAGTTATCTGCAATACTTTATCGATGCATTTGTGTTGGATGATCCATAATTATCAGTGGCTAAAAAGGACTGAAAAACTACAATGAAAAAGTCGATGAAAATTGTTGATGGAAAAGTAGTTCTGTACTTTGCCCAACTCTAGACCTGATATAAAAGCCATTCCCTTCAGACACGTGAGGACATAACCTTTTTTTGCCAGCTCTTATGAAGAGTTAAAGTTATGGAAAAATTTGATATTTTATGGGAGGCACCAAGCAGACAGAGCAAGAAGAGTCTTTCTTTGTTCTGCCAGGTGCAGAAACGCCAGTAGCACAGGAAGGAATCGCTTCTCATTAGTTATGTGGCAAAAGATGCTTTGTCACCTGTGGAGGAGCTTTCCTTTGGAAGTTCTGGCACTTTGCATCCTGTTTGCGCTCCCTTCTCAAAAGAGAGCACTGTACCGAAGTGGGATAAATAGGCACCCCTGCTTGGGGAACAAGGTGGCGAACACAGAGTGGTTTGATAGTGATTTTCAGTTTTAAGGTCTCGTCTTGTCTTCAGTTGTCGTCTTTGGAGTGAAAAGCGAAACAGCTCCTCAAATCTCAAAAAGTTTCTTCACCATCACATAGCAACACTTTTTTACTTGACCTCTGAGCAAAGAGACTGTATTGGGTTTCTGTGGCAAGGTTTTGGTAGCGGGGGGGGGTTACAGGGGTGGCTTCTGTGAGAAGCTGCTGGAAG
>JANZLQ010000031.1:13924633-13958255 GCA_026212715.1 Elanus axillaris | reverse complement strand
TACTCTGTTTTGATTTGTAATAAATTGAGTTAATTTCCCCAAGCCGAGTCTGTTTTGCCCGTGACGGTGATTAATGAATGATCTCTCCCGTCCTTATCTTGACCCACAAGCCCTTTGTTATATTTTTTTCTCCTCTCCCCTGTCTAGCGAAGAGGAGGGGAGTGATAGAACGACTTAGTGGGCACCTGGCGTCCAGCCATGGTCAACCCACCGCAGAGACCATGATGAAACTCATGCATTGGAAAAAAAGCGTGATTTTTATTTTGCTTTACTTAGTAATACATCTGGCGGTCCCTCAAAGGATAGATGTATTATGTTGTGAAGACTAGTAGGGATCAAAATACACCCCTTTTCCTTGCTACCTATGCATGACCTACACAGCCCCCTCAGTCCCCTCGCTGCTTGTTGGCCAGTTATTTGCGTGTGCCACGGGAGAGCAAGTTTTGAAGGGGCAACGGGACGAACAGGGGAAGAATGACCTTGTGAATGATTTCTAGATCATTCCCTGCCTACAGGCCATTGGGGAAAAAAATATGACAGGATAGTTATCTGTCAGCCAGAATGACTGTATCTTTTCTTAAGCTTCTGGATACGTCAATTTTGTAAGTACATCAGCTGTCCGTAACTATCATCTAGCTGTCCATCCCCAGCAGCTGACTTTTCTCCTTCTAGTGTCATTATCCCTTAAGCCACCCTTCATCAGTCAACCATTCTTTCGTATTAAACCTCGGTAAAGGAAACATCGCTTACATTCCCCTGTTACAACATAGTTAATGTAAAACTATTTCCTGTAGGGGAAACCACTGAGAAGATGTGTTTTGCACCTTGGTGGTGGGTGTTGGTTATTTTTTTTTTTCCTTCTGGGCATGAGACAATGCAGATTCAGTAAATAGAAATAACTGTGTGTACTGAGAACGATTCCAGTGCTTTAGGTTCATTAGTCTCACAGTGTGAACTTTAATAAAAATGAATTTGACTGGATTAGATGCAATTACAGCAACTGGAGTTGAAATTGTGTACACATACATGTTTATAAAAAGGGGGATTATTTTGCAAGTATGTTTGAATAAATGACAGAGAATAACGTGCATGGCTGGAGCACATGCCAGTGACTGTAATTCTTAGTTTACAGAAAAGGAACTTTTAATCACTGGGCCCAGTGGTCACTTCACTCTCTAATTAGACCAAATTACTGATAGTCCACCTTTACGAGCCATGATCCAAGCAAGGTTTATACTTTATGTGTAAGCGCAAAGGTAGCACAATCATCTCAGAGGTATTTAACCATTTTCGATGTATGCACATGGTACGCAAGTTGCTGAACTGGTGCCACAAGTGTTATTTATCGAGTAAATCTGTCTTCTTTACACATTATGGCTAATGGTGACGCAATGGTCTCAACGGCACGAGGCACCTTGACTTGGGCTGTGCAGCTGTGCCACGCTGCGTATTTAATTGAAAGGCAAGAACCATCTACGCACCACACCACAGGGAAACCAGATTAAATTACCCTGTCAGGTTTGCGCTAACGGAGATCCCATTTACCCAGAGGTCTTTTCAGCCACACCTACTCCTCCACTCCTAAGATATCCCTTTCACCTTTTTTTTTTTTCCTTTTTTCCCACTCGATTTCCTTACTGTACTGGAAGGAATGCATCAGCCTTGAAGCACCTCGCAGAGCTCCCGCATGCTTTGCTAGCTTGGCTTCGCACTGCACTGCAGCCCTGCGTAGCGCCCACAAAACCCCTCGTGTGACATCGAGGGATCAAATCTGACTATGAATCCTTATTACCAATAAAACATTGCAGGTCTGCTGGCTGGTGTTTCTTAGGGAACTTCTCTAACCCACCACGCAGTTTGTTCTCAGCTTCATTGCCATCTAGTTTTCTCCATTCTCCCTCCCTCCACCTAGTTACGTTAGTGTGAAATCATGAGAAGTATTTCACTATTAAGCTAAATTTTTAAAGTACATTTTGGCTATCTGTTTTCTGCATCTCCTTTCAATCACTGAAGTTGCAAGCACAACAGAAAAGTTTCGCAATAACGCGCAGCCAAATTTCCCATACGCTCTACACGCGGAGGTCACTTTGGATGGCAAGATGGCCTTTTGCTGTTTTGCAGTCTCTCTGTCTCTCTCTGCTGCTTAAAGCCACTATCCAAAAAGATATTAAACTTCTGCTAGCAACTAATTTCGGCACAGAAAAATATGCCTGATTAGTGCCTCCTGTGAGAACCTGATCGTGCTGTTGAGCGAGGCACTGACTGCCAGGAAATGTGGAACAGTTCTCTTCTGGTTGTTTCTAAAAGGTAGGGAAAAATAAACAACAACTATAAATAGCGAAAAGGTAATCAACTCAGAGGACCTGATCACATCAAAATGTAAAATACTGGTGAAAGCTTTTGTTTGAAAAATTGTAATTTATTTTGCTTTAAAACGTCACCCAACACAGTTGATTGAGTGACCTCCACTGGAACAGAACGCTCTGTGGGGTACCTTATCTCTACCAAAGAGAAGACTTGTGCGTATTTGACACAAGTATTAGAGACAAACTGTGTTCCGTTCACATTAACCTGACGAAGGTCATGTATTAGAACTCGAAATTTTGAGAATTACAGAGTTTAGACAGCTTAAAAATGTCTAATTGCAAACATATACCGTCATGACATTCCAGTTTGAAGATGATATAAATGTCTAAGCTCTAAAGCCGTTTCTTTCACTAGGCAGAACAGACTAGACCAATAAAATTAAAGTACCACATGCTTTAAGTTACACATGTTTGAGACATAAAAGACAAAGCAGTATTAGATTTAAACTTTGTGAATGACCTGGAGTACAAGATAAAAGTAATTTAGATGATAAACAGTGCAGTTACTCAACACTCGATATCACCAGTAATCATTTTAAAAATCACTCTGCTTCTCTGCACAGTTTGCCAAGGAGCAGTATTTTCTTCTTCCCGTAATTCAAATTCCTCTGGGAGATGCTGTCTTTACAGAAGGCAGTGATTAGTAACACTGTTAAAGCAGGCCTGAAGTTCTGGAGAAGGGAGTAGCTAAGAAAAATGAGATTATGTGAAACAGGGATCATGCACACAGCCAACCAGCGGCTAAAACAAGTGTTTGTCAAATGCGGACAAATGTACAGTACGTCTTTATTTTGTGTTCTGAGGCTTGTCAATATGTAAGCTGAGAAACCAGAATATTAACGTGTAAACATCCTTCACCCTTGGCAGAAAATATTTAGCATCCTCTGAATTTCAAAGCGTTAGCCTCTTCACTCTGTGGCTACAGATGGAAATGGGTGGAAGTCACCAAAATATGACTGTTTTGAAGACATCGGGAGCTTCTCCAATGTAGTTTACAGACTAAAGGTAAACTGTGATGATTTGCTTCAACTTGCCATTCCAAAGCGGGTCTCTGGGCCGCGGCAGAGCCTATAGCCTGGTGCAGCCCTGCACGTGGCACAGGCTGCCCAGTCCTGCGATACTGCAGATAAATTGGTCCACGGGAAGCTCCCAGTCGGCAGGTTTGGAAGCTTTCCTTGTCGGCCTGCCGCTCCTCTGCGCTTCCAGAAGCTCCGTTCAGAGCACCTCTGTCCACAGCATGGGAGGGTGAAGGTGGGAGCAGAATCGACCCTTTCCTCAGGACAACTTTCTGGGCTTCTGCTCTCCTTTAGCAAAACCGCTCTCTGCTCTTCTTCCTTCTTCATCCTTTTGCCTAAAGACTCTCTGCTCTCAAAACACTGTTTGCAAAAGCTTCCGAAAGCTGCTTGCCTCCGAATTCACTAGTGTTAGCCAACAAGCCGGGAAGGTCCAGGTAGACCTAACTGGGAGGGGGAAGAACTTGCTCAGTTGTAGGCACAGCAGGCAGCTTGTACAGCCACCCGTGCAGGGGCTATAACATGGCAAAGCTATACGATAACCGAGGGATATTGGAGATCACACCCATAAATCACCTAATTCCTTCGGCTGTCTTTTCAGGTGGTGAGGGAGAACCACTTTCAGAAGCTTTGTTTGCATTATGTTCAGACAAAGCTCTCCTATGAGGCTATAATCTCTGCTAGTATATAGGTGACGGAGCTCTGAAATGCCAGTAGGTGGTTGGATGGGTTTGGCTTGGTACACAAAAGATTGCACATAAACGTGTTGAGCCCGTAGCCGAGAAACACCACATCCACGTGCCGATCCAGAGCCTTTGATTCCTCATATACTATTTGAAACTGTACCTGTTATTTCTTATTTTTAACATACAGGTCACTGCTATCTCAATTAAACTTCCCTTTGGGTTTTTTTTTGTTGTTGTTGTTTATTTCTCTCCCACCTCCTTTCAGCTCCTGGCTGTTTTGCTAGCTCAGTGATTTTGCAATTTATTTTCAGGTGAGAAATCTGGGATTCATAAATATGGGCCAGGAATGAATTAGATAGAAATAATATGACAGCTATTGATATGCTTTTCACTGAAAGAAACCTTTAAGAGGAGAGGTACAGACAGAAAGACAATAAGCAGAAGACACCCTTCCCTCCCCTGGAGGACCGTACAGGAAAGATGTTTTATAGACTAAGCCTGTGAGACGCTCCAGCAAGACTAAAGGAAAAAACAGCCCCAGTCAAACACGAGCGAAGCAATAACTTCACAGTGTCCTCTGGCAACTACAAGGCCATTCAGAGATCACTTTAAAGAGAGCACTACCTGCTCAGCGCACAGGGCACGGTGACGGTAATACGCTCCGCTGTTCTGTTGGCACCCTTTCTCTGCCACAGGGCAACAGGTACAAATACAGTTATATTTTATTTTGCTAAGGCATTATTCAATAAGCAGATGCTTTTTACTTAATGACTAATCTGTCAAGGGCTAAAACACATAGAGACGAGGACTGAGATCTGCTGGATTTGCCGGAGCAGCAAGCTATGGGAGCGTCTTGGCCTGGTGTCCGGTTTGGCTGTGGCAGTCGTGTAGTGCGTAGGGCTAGACGCAAAAAAATCCCTGTGCCTACTACAGTCAGTGTATGATGGACAGAAGATAAACAAAAGTGACTCCGTATTAACTTTTGGTAAACCCATTCTTGCTGCCAGTCCTCTGGGGCAACAACCGTTCCTTTTCTATTTGATGATGAAATTTAATCTTTGCAATTTAACATTTACCACTGACTTGTGATTCCTTAGTTGCAGAAAGAGGATAGTCTCAGGATGGGACCCTTCTGCCTTTTTTCAGGAATAGGGAGTCACACTAATTCCAGGCGCGTCTCCATCCATCGGTGGGCTTGCGCCAAGGACAGATTTCATCGACAGCATTTCGGGAAAACTGGGAGCGTCTCTCTTACTGCACACAGAAGGCCCAGCTCTGCACAGAAAGAGGAAAAACAATTGAAAGCTATAGATTTTCCATCCTTTTCAGGCATAAGTGGCAGAATAGAGTGCCATTTCCTACATTTATTTTGTTAGGATGTCTTGACTGGTTTCTCCCAGGGCCTGAACGAAGACTGAATGTAGATCTTTTCTTTTGAATGACTGACAGAATGTGAGGTTAGACAAGTCTATTTAGAGACAGTCATAACCCCAGCATAAGGGATCTTGGAAAATATACTGACTTTGTAGTGGTACGTACCTCTCTTTCCCCCGAGTACCGTCCTATTCCAGTCATTGCTGACAGAATAAAGAACTATCAAAATAACAAGGTTCAAAATAAAACTCTGGAAATTCTTCTGAAGCATGAAAGTATTGTGCTTCAGAATTCTGGACTGAGGAGAGCACAATATGTTCACAGTGAAGCGGTTGGGGAAAAAAAAAAGACAGCAAACACTAGTATTAAAACGAAGAAAGCTGTACGAAACACTTACTATGCATCAAGTCAATTGTAATCTAATAACCACAGCGATCTCATTTGCAACGGCATATATAAACCCAAATGTTAATCAGGAAAGCTATGGGAGGAGGGAAACGGCAGCGCCTGAGGACGACTACGAATTACATCATCGCTCGCAGTGGTGATGGTGACAGACAGGGAACAGTCAGAACCTCCAAAGAGCACGGAAAAGAGCGAGGAATGTTTAATACTCGCTATGCCAGCGTCTCAAGCTAGTACTTGAACAACGCTAAAATCAGCCAGCACGGCTTTGGCTGTTCCCTATTTTTGATAAGTCAGATATTTAATGGCCCGCTGTTGCTCAAAAGCACGTTCTGAAAGAAAATGAAATAACCTACTTGGCATGGACCAGAAAAAGACCACAAAAATTTGACAATGGAATTTGGGTCTCACATACGCAGTCCATTTCATCTTTGTTTCAGTTTACTTGCTCAACAAGTTATAAAGTTAAATAGAAAAAGCACGTCTTTGGAAAATGTTTCCTGTCATCAAAAGCAGTGCCCGTTCTTAAATATTAAAACGTATAATACTCACTGAAAGAACAACAGAAATTAAGTATCTATAGTACTTTTAAAATATTTCCGCATACTTTAAAAAATGAAGTAATGTGAAGGAGCTAGCAGAGCCCAAAGTTGTAATATTAAATCAAAATAAAAACGAAGAGGTTTCCAGATTAATTTCATAAATTGCGCTGGCATTAGGTAATTATGGAAAATAATGGTCAGAAGTATGTAAAATAGAAGCTAATATAAATGGAGCAAAGCTGGAAATATTGCAAGTGGATGCAAGCCAATTGTTTCGGCAAAGTGAAGTTAGTTCAAAGTAATTACTGTTAGTTGTTTCTCAAAAGCGTTCAGGAGAAATCAGAGTTTACAGGCGTCTAAGAAAATCTGGAGTCACCAAAAATAATGCTACAAGCAAAGAGGTGAAACGCCTACTCTCCTACTGCAACTCTCCCTGACGCAGGGTGCGGTTTGTAGTCAGGTCATTTACGTTTCCTTGGGCTAGTCGCAAGTTTTATTGGATGCAAATGGAAATGAGGTTTGTTTACTCCATGGAAGCTCCCTAGCGATGGGATATGTACTCTCAGGAAAATTCAAAACCGCTGAAGATAAAGAATGGTTAAGATACTGAGCTGTGATTCTGGGCATTTGATTCTTATCTTTATCTGTATCTCTCAGGCCACTTTGGTTATTTCACCTCTTTAGGCTTTATTTTCTCCTACCAGTTGGCTACAAAATTGGTTTTTGCCATCCTCAGAAGCTTTCCAGCCATTACCGTGGGGAAGAGTACGGGAAGACTTTGCGGTGACTGCTGCATGCAGCACTATTTGACCTTGCCATGTAGAACGCACGAGAATATTGCCATTTACGGTGGGGCTCTACGAGCGTCCCTCGCTGGGGATCGATACACCCTACTGTGGAGGTACAGCTCTGGCAAAAGGGGGGGGATTGCCATCCTCCCTTTCTTCCTCTTCCCTTCTAGGGTAATGAATGAAAATTAGCCAACGTTAGCAAATCTTTCTCATTCAGCCACGCCAACTGACGCAGCTCGTGCTCATTGAGACGTGCTAGAGAGCGCCCAGGTGATCTGCTGGGTCTGCGGGGGTGGTAGCGGTGAGCAAAGAGAAGGGGAAGCTCCTCTCTGAAACGGGGCTGACGGCTGCTTCATCTGCCAACACGTCCGTGCCTGGGGAGGATGCACGTCCATGACCTCAGCTAAACGGAATCGGGCAAAAAGCCTGCACTGAGCCTTAAAACTCTTCAGCAGCTCCATCTAGGGCACCTTCGTTTTGTAGGACAGCCTGTTAGAAGCAGATTTAAGAGTCCGAAGCTGTGGTTCATTTTATATTTCTCTACTGTCTCCTATTAAAGCCATCTGGCCTCTGCCTGACATACTGATAAAATTAAATACGTGTTTCCAGAATAAGATACGCCACTTACCTAATTAAGGTTGGGAAAAGATTGCCTTAAAAAGAGCATCTTCCAGAGTTGTCAAACACAGCACCTGCAATAAATAGAAAGAGATGTCATTTTTTTTCTGTAATAGGTCTCAGTTTATCTCTTTCTCTTACTGTTTTATTACTGTTCTTTCTTCATGCTAAGGTATTTTATGTCACTGAGACAAAATTTGGCATCTTTCTCCAAACAACTGCTCAAATTGGATGCCATTCTAACCTTCCAAGCATTGTAAAAGATATTAGATGATTTGTAATATCCAAATCTCTTTTGGCACGAAGCCCAAAGATATGCAAGCAAGTCATCTCTTTACATCCTCATCCATCTTGGAAAGCAGTTTAAGTTATTTGTAGAAAGAGCACATTTTTGCAGAGCGTGCACACCTTATTTAACCGAGCAGAGCTGTAAGTACATTCAGCTGGGCTGGCTTTCCCTGCAGATGCCTGTACTGTGTACAATATTGCACTCTGTGGACATGCAAATTTTTTTCACAGCTGCTCAAACGTTGCCTTGAAGCATCAAAATGATCTGGGCAATTAAGTTATAAGAAAAAAATAACTTACGTTCATTAAAGATCTGTATCTTTTAATATTTTGAATTCTCGTGGCAGGTTAAAAGGGATAGGAATGCAAGGCTGAAAATCCAAATTTTTAAGTAAAGACTTTTTAAAAACTGAAAGCACGTTACAGACATTAGACTGATTTACAAATGGGCAAATGAAATAAATATTTTCTAAGAGAAAGAGCAGTAAAACTGGTAATCTGAGGAAAGCTTACTTTCTAATTTTTCATGTTACTTACCGCATTATTTATCTAAGTCACATTCTTAAAACCAAGTATCGATAAACACATTTGAAACACAGTAAGAATCTACGGCCTGCAATTCAGATGAGCTACACTCAGACAATTCTATTAGACCTAGAGCGGTGTGAGTAAGCCTGATAGCGATCGCTATAATACAATACTCTGAAGTTCCTTAATGCAAGCATTCTGGGCGTTTTTCAAACGACGCGTCCGGGAAGCTCACCACCCTGCGACAGCCATTAAACTCACTTTACCAGCAGCCCAAGCACAGGCTGACAAAGCGTTCCACACAAAATGTGCAGCGAACAAGACTAGAAACCGGCTCTCGGCTCAAACTGGAGATACACTCTGATTTCTCTATCTTTTCCTTTCCGTGGAAGTAGCAAAACACAGCTGTTCTGTCAGCGCTCACAGAGGATAGAACCATCTATATGCAATGAAATAGGTAGAATATTAAAGAAATCTCCAGATATATAGGAGCCAACCCTGTATTTCTCAAGGAAAATGTCAGGATCCTTTCCCAGTAAATAAACTTTTCTCTTATTTGACAGTAAACCTATAAATATCTACTATCCTCTGTTGTTTTAACTTTCTGTTTAAATGACCTATTAACAGTTTGCTAAGGTATTCACGGCATTAAAACTGCCTTCTACTAGCTATCCCAACTGAGAAGCCAGGCACGGAGCAGACACGGAGACCGTTGCCCCCAGTTGTCTTCTCTCCTGACGCAACTCCCTACTGATCGAGCAGTCTCAGAGTCAAAAAAGGGCTCGTGCTCCCATTGCTCGAGATTGTTTTGGGGTTTGCACACAACTAAAAAAAGAAGGAAAAAAGGGGGCAGGAAAAAGAGCTTCTACCGATGGCAGTTTTCCAGCTGTAATTTGAAAGAGTCAGCTTACGCCTGGCTTCGTTGTCCAGGTAGGAAACGGCTGTCGTCACCGGCCGGAGCTGAAGCTTGCTGAAGAGGAGAGCTGGAACCGAACAGCAGCTGCGGATTTCAGAAAGATTTCAGTACAATGACATACGATCGTTAAGTTCCCCTTAAGTTCTCCACTGGAAATTAAACCAGGGCCTGAACAGAGCCGTTGCACTTTAGATTACTGTACTACAATTGCCATACTAATAAACTTGCTCAACCACTATACATTAATTTATATATATTAGAAACACTGTATAGTAGTTTAGCCTGTATTAAAATCACAGTTGTTTATACGCTTGCCTCATTTGCCTCCCTGGAAACTGGTGGTCAGCAATTGGTGTCCTATTTATGATACTCACTGTTGTAACTGTAATTTCTCTCCAAGGAGTGATACCAGAACTTAGTGATACTGGACAGCATAACAGCAAGGTTTTATGTTCTCCAGTATGAACGTGCTGTGCAGGACATATTTTGCTACTTTTTAAATTTTAGCAGTTTTCCCTTTATTTTATTTTTTTTTTGTTAACGTGACAGTTTTACATGGCTAGTGAATTCCTCCTCCATCTTATACTGCGTGCAGCGTAGCCTACAGTGCGGTACAGACAGACGTCTATTGATTTTACTTTGCACAATAAGTACCACATCATAACAGTTCAGCTGAAACTAATGGAACTAATTAAGCAACAGGGACCTCCAAGTCAGAGAACCATAGATTTGCAGTTGTAAAGATCTATCAGTCCGTCTGTTTTATCTTCCTGTCCGAGCAAGGCTTTTCCACGCAATATATCTTCTTTTGCTGCCTACGCTTCAAATTGTGCTAAAAGATCGGGGCTTTCACATCTTGCCCCAGGAGACCGCTCCGCAGCATAATAAATCTCATTGTCGTGGATCTTTCCCTGCATTCGGCAATATTAGAGTTCTTCAAGTGCTTGCCATTTTTCTATTTACAACTTCTTGTTCTGCCTGAAGAAAGCCCTCCTCTTCACCGCCGAGCTCGAAATATTAGCAGACCGCCTGGTCTCGCCACGCATCTCCCACTGAGGCAAGCGGCACTCTTGGTTCGGTGGGCCCCCACGGAAAGGCTTTTTCAAGCTGAAATCAGGCAGGTTTTGTACGTGAGACGGAATTAGCCCAGCTACTACAGACACGTTTTCACAGAAAGTGAACGGACCTCCACAGAGCTTGGATCAGGAGGGTGGATGGATGGATGCCTCTTGCCCTCGTCCCTCCAGTCTCTCAGGAAGCGTTGCATTTGGTGCTTTTAAGGACGTATCAACCTGCATCTCGTTGTTACGAAACCTAAAAATCAAAGAAACGCAACCCTATGCCTTTCCTAACGTTTGCTCAAAAATTAAGGATGGGAAGAGAGATGAGGTGGTGGAAAGCAGACGCACACGAATAGGCATTACTAGCCATAGAGAATTCCCTGAAATGAGAACGGGATAACTTGCTGCTTCTGAGGAGACCTGCAGCGAGGAAGGAGCAGGTGTCTTCAAGCCATAAAATTCCTGTAGAGACGAAAGGAGGCGAGGCAGCGCTCGCCTGCAGCTCTGCTGAGTTCTGCCCAGCAGGTGGAAAATTTCCTTTAGTTTTGAATTTGTAAGGGAAGCTGAAGAGAGGTAATTGACCCTGATTTCCAACTTAGGCATAAAAAATTACGTGTATTTCTGATTAAACTGCAGAATGAGTGCAGCGATGATGGGTGATATGAAGTAAGACAAGTGACGACACCTAACTAGAAAAGGAGAAGTTACGGCATTTTAGGCTTTAATCATAGCAAAAGAAAGGACATTGCAGCTTTGAGTCCCTCCCTTAGCCTGAACTTACTACCTTTATAAACTGCAGTATACTTCAGGGAAGGAAAGACTGATTTTTGAAGAAAGACAGTTTAAGAGACATTTACACATCTCCTGTTCCTATGGCTTATTTTTGATCTCAGGATTTTTACAATTTGGTTAATGCAACTCTGACATTCATTTCTGAGAAAGACATCTTGAATGGTTGTGTCAGCAAATGTCGGCTGCTTCCTTGTGAGATACGGCCAAAATGTTTTATAGAGTTCCAGCATCGGCTTACGAAAACTGAATCGCTCTGGTTATGGGGGTTGAACGAGGCCGTTCTCCAGGTGGGATTCTATTACGCTGTTGGTGCATTCTATTATAATTGATAACTTCAGCACTAACGAAGTTGAAGTATCTGTCCTGATGATTTAGAGGAGACTCCAAACCACATTTTTTGATTCACAGCAATGTCCTACCTCCTTCTATGTGTTCTACTAGTTGATTTACTATGCTCTAGCTCTAAGAAACATGAGTTCTGTCTGAGTATACTGCCCAAGCTGCTGTAGTTTGAAAACGAATTGCTCCATTTGGGTTGCTTTAAATGAAAATCTGGTTGGTTTTAAAACTCACAGTTTCTTAAAAAAGAAAAAAAAAAAAAAGCCCTATTTCTGATATACTTTAAATCAGTACTAACAAAATAGAACAAGCAGGAGCCTGATAAAAATGTATGCAACATTCATTACAGGAGGACTAAAGTTTTTGATGGATAATGAGATTGTTCTTTTTCCTCATTCATCCTAAATCTTTTTCCTGGTTTGTGGGATTTTTTTGCAAGGGCGTAATTCTCTGCCTACTGCCCGTTTGCTACTCGGGCTAGGGAAACCTGATGGAGGAGGGAGAAACAGGAATCTGTGCTAAACACCTTTAGTACCCGCTACTTAACCTTGTTATCAATACTTTACTAACCACCAGCTCCTCTGTTGTTATCGTGCCCTCCTGAGCTTAGCAGGCTAAATCTTCCCCCTGCTTTAAAACCTCTTCGTAAAAGTAGCTTCTTTCTTGCAAAGTCCTTCCTCGGGCTCAACAGCGACCAGCCCTGCCATCCTGCAGCCTCAAGGCACGGCTGCTTCGATTCCGCCTCGCAAACACACACGTGCACCATAAGTGGGAAAAGGCAAACATGACTCAGCGTAAGAATCAATTGACCTGATATTTATGACTTAAAAGCAAGGCAAATCCTTTGGCGTTCCAGGATATTTTGGGGGACACATAGAAATCCCTCCAGAAATGATGTGGCGAAGTCTCATAGTTAGATTATTCTGTGTCTCCTGAGATTTACTGCATCTCACATGCTTGTAAGGATCTCTGCTGGCATTACTTAATAAAACAATGTTTCCGGATCAATGAACTGAGAATATTTTGGAATCACATTGCTGTGAAAGCAAATACAGGGATCCACACATTTAGCTAGAAAAAAAATAATAATCACTATATTAATAATAATAATAATAATAATTTCCAGTATGCAGAGAGCACAGGGGGAGGGAGACAAGTTATGATCTTTGAATATTTAAGGTTGAGGGTATTGAATTATTCCATTTATTTTGAGCTTACTCATGGTCTTGTGTCCTGCAGGTCTCGGGGACGATGGAGGCTAAAACGCCATAAGGGATGTCGCTAGATAAAAGCTGCAGAATTTATGCAAGTGAGTTTTCTTAGCACATCTGTGACCTCTTTTGACTTCACCTTAGTTACAAAAGGACCTGCGACATTAAGCTTGCAGAAGAGCTCAGAAAGGTCCTATACTTTTGTTGCAAACAGCAAAAGTTGTGGGGTCAGCGGTGGCAAAGAAAGTTGGATCTTATTTTTTTTTTTGGTAAACTTTGCTTCTCTGACTGTCATTTTTGCTTTAAATATTTTTCTCCTTCAAGGAGGTCCTCCAGGATTTTTTCTTCTTCCCTGTCTCGCTGCAGTAACTCAAGTGAGAAAAGAACGTAGCCTGCAGTTTAGCTAGTATGTTTTTATCAAGAGGCTTTTCTGGAAAGAAAAGAAGATATAAAATGAAATTGCTTAGTTTAGCATAGATTAGGGCCTTCTGGTACTTCATATGTATATAGGTGAATTATTAACCTTGGGGGAAAGGTACCAGTGTGTTTGTACTAACTACTTTTCAGAGTGTTTGAGTTTTTTCCTAGTGTACATTGCCCGCTGGGGAGCCATTACAATGATAATAATGAAGAGCTCACTAATTCCTATGACTTCTTGCTTTATTGCCATAACCTCTCCAGCGGACGTACGGTGCCCACCGTTCTGAGTAATCAGAGCAATCGCTCGCTACAGAGGCCATCGTGCTGTTGCACTCCAAAATACTACTTCACTACTTCGCTACGCAATGCTAATCCCTTATTATTATTATTATTATTATTATTGCTGTGCTAACGTTCATTTGAATTTACAGTAAAAGCTTCAGCACCTCTCAGATGGTGTTTGTGTACCTTGATCTCCATGTAGACTAAATGTAAACAGAGTAGTAGGCTTCTAGTTGTTTTTTTTGTTTGTTTGTTTTAAATAAGTTCCTTCTCATGGGGAAGATGTTTTTCCCAATTCTTCAAAAGTGGATGCCCCTGGGCTGAAAATAATGAAGTTTCTGGGACTCAGAGCACATGTAAAGGTACAATATTGATACGCAGTCTGCAATGTGGCATCGATTTCTGAAAATACCTTTGTTAAGGAAACAGTTTTACTATAAAAATATTTATTTAGCATTTCAAATGATCTTCATTTAAACAAAGTGATTTATTTTACTTCAGGTAAATGTATCAGCGTAATTTAAAAAATAATGAATCTTTCGCTACCTTACCTATTATTCATTATGTTTTCTAAAATTTAAGAAAAATAATTTGGGTAGTATCTGTTAGCCTTTAAAGATTTTTGAACCAATAAAGTACTAGAAACTGGTTTCTAATATGAGTAAGTAGTTTAAACAGTTACAAGAGTTAAACCAGGTTTTTACTGCCCTCGCCTCTGTGCAGACAAACTTGCTTTGAAGGCAGATTTTTCTTTTTTCCATGTAAGTTCATTAAAGTATTCCAGTTCAGAGAGTAATTTAAATCAGAGAATTGTCTGAGGAATTGAAAAATTGGAAAAAATGTTTCCCTTGTATGGTACGGCTGTAAATGAAGAGTAAGAACTACTAGTCCCATAATCCAGGATAATTTGGAGCCTGGAAAGATAACTCACTAATTAAAAATAGCACCTCCCTTTTTTAGAACAAGCATTTCTTCATCCCGCCCCAGCAATACGATGCCTACAAAAAGGTCAGGCTCTTGTTAAATTGTAAGCTTGAACTGCAAATTTTAAATTCTATTTTTAGGCTTTCCTGATTAAAGTCAAAGTTTCAGATAAAGTTTGATACAAATCACGTAGAAAGCAATAATCTACTAAGTAAATGTAAATTAGCATTTCCTGATATATAACTACTCTGAATAAATACATACATACTTTATCACATATAGCTATAAGGACAGTCACCTTTTAAGAAACAACAAACTACTTTTTTTCTGCTATTTTGCCGAGCGCCTTTAGTACCGTTTCATCTTGTTTCAAGTCAGTTTAAAGTTAAGATTTGCATCCAAAGTATTTCCATTTTTGACAGCAATGTAAGCAAAACCAAATTGTAGCTTGCTAGCCATTCAGAAGAAAAGAAAAGAAAAGATACGACAGGCTTATGTACACCAGACGGTATTTTCAAGGGAGAAAAATAAAGGTAGCCCGGATGCTCCAAGGGGGCTCTGCCTCGGAATAGGCGGCGAGCTGGCATTGCCTCCGGGTCGGGGCCGGGCTCCTGCGGAGGGATGGAGATGGGCTTCCCGGCAGGAGCCGGATGCTCCCTCCGGCTGAAAAAGGTGCTGCGAAAAAATTCTCAAAGCATGATGCCTTTCTGGAGCGCGGCGTTCCAAGTAGAGCTCTGAAACGCCTTCCCCCATGTCCTTTGAAGAGGAGAATGGCTCTCAAGGGAAGAAGAGGGAATATTGGACTATCTTGCCTGGCAGGTAACGGGACGCAGATGAAGAATCTTCCACGGGGTGTATTCGGGAGGATAAAGCGAGGGATTTTCCTGGGTTCTAAACATGGAGCTGTCAATGCCTCCATTAGCCAGAATATCAGGATGCATTTAGACCCACATCGGGGAAAACTTGAGCCAGGGATTGAACCTGAAAATCCTCGAACAATTTAAGCTACCAAGTGGGGCTTGAGTACACTCCACCTCGAGCCAGGTGTTCTCCAAGCAGAGAAATTTGTCTGCCTACAGATGGTCATCCCTCCGCTGAGACGGATCGTTTACAGGGTCCCTGTCTGCCCTGGACCATGGCACGCGTCACCGCGAGCGCTTGGTTCCTACCACACAGACTCTCTCGTTCCACATCAGCAGCCTTATTTGCCCCTTCAGCTAGCAGGTGGCAGTGAGCGTCTGGTTTTTGAAACAGAACTGGCCTATAGTGATTTACAGAGACTTAAACTTCCCAGTAAATCAGGAAAGAAAAAAGTCCCAGTTAGTAGATTTCCTTTAAAAGACTGAGACAAAATTGCATTTTTTCTTTTCCTCTTTTGGCACTGTGTCTAAAATAAACTTTCATTAAAGCTTACTCTGTCTGCAGTCCAGCTACAGCGGTTCAGAAAAAATGCCTGAAGAACTGTGCAGCAACACTATGCAAGGAAGCGCTATCAGATCACAGTGGCAGAAAAAACAAAATTGAAAATGATTAAGCCCTTTCAAAGCCCTCAGCTTATCAGCTGTAAAAAAAAATAAAATCTGATGCCAGATGTAACGCTGACATTTTTCAGTCAAACCCAGGATACTTGACATTAGCATGATCCGATTCCTAGCATGGCCATGCATCATCAGAGTTATAGCTGAAGTGCCTCACGTACCAGCTCTCCCCAGGGAGCTGGGCTCTCCAGCCAAATTCCACCTCCCACGAGCTACTGGAGTGTGTCAAGGCATTATGCCTCTTTGGGCAGATTCATGAGGGTACGACTTGTAACTCACTTTCCAGTGTGAAAAAGATTTTGGAAAATAACAATTAATTCCTCAAAACTACATACAGGGTTAGAACCTTTTTTTTTTTTTTTTTTTCCTTTCTATAAAAATAGCGATTTGAATTTCCTGACCCACACACTGAAGAAGGTGCTGCTAATCATTTAGAACGTACGTATGCTAAAATTCCGATGAAACATAAAAATACCCAACCAACAAGTGAATTTAGAGCAATTAATACACAGCAGGAGGGAACTTGGTTAATTTGCCCTTGCTGGTTTTAACCCGACTAGGATTTTCTTCTACGCTGCTATATGTGAAAAACTCACTTTATAGAACAAAGCGATCGGAGGTTTTCCCTTACCAGAGCAGTCGAAAGCAAGAGCCCCAAAACCTTCATAACCATTAGTGAAGAATTCATGGTTCAGCCATTACCTGGGCTGTAGTTCTGGGCTGTGGGAAGCTTTAGTCTTCCCAGCCTTCCATTCTTCCAACTTTGGGTCCTAATTTTAATCCCTGAAAGTTTGGGACACTGTTTGAAAGATCAGTGTTTAATGAGAACAATCCATCATCTGCTTGTCAACTGCAGCTGTAATGCTGTTGAGATCTACCTAGTAATAATGGATTTTTGAGGCAATCGATAGCTTGGATACATACGTTTCAGGTTGCAAGAGTAAGGCATCTGAGAAAGAGGAAAGGATAGCTCCACAAAATGGTCTGGCACATGAATGATTCAGCTGACAAGAGGAAGAATTTGAAAATGTTGTGAGGTAATAACCCAATTACAGGTTTAACAGCACACAAGTTAACATTTCCCAAATAAAAGTAAATATCACTCAGTCTCAGTGTAAAATAAACACTTTTCCTTTGAACAGCTGAAAGGACAGATGTTGCAGAATGGAATTAAAATTCCATACTGCATCCTAGAGAATAAAGACTTCCATTTACAAGAGAAATAACTGGCTTCTCCAAAACGGAAGGGTTGTAAACGCCTGCAATACACTGACCTTCAGGTGCTTCCCATCAGATTTTCTCCTCCAGTGCAAGGCAACCACCAGCTGATTCAAAGCCTACGCCGACCACAGAAACGCCTAGATCTCAGGAAACCAGAAGACTAGGTCCAGAACTCCCTGGCCTCTGGCTGGCCCAAGCAAGCCCTGCCTTGGCAGCCTTTCCTGTATTCCGAAGGAAAATGGTGCCAAGGAGAATCCCCAACACTGCAGCAGCCCATCGCCCAAACGGCTCAACTGCAGTCGTGTTCCTCGGCCCAGATCTGGCTGTGCCAGTCGGCGCTCGTGCCGACAACACGCTACGGAGCCGCACGGGCTGGGGCCAATTCCCATGGCAGGGATAAGCCTGCACGTGTCCCAGCACACTTTGTGCCCTCACCTCTGGACGCTGCAGCCAGTGGTTCAGGGTCCGTGGTCCGAGGACTACTGCCGTGCAAGGCAGCTGCACGACAGCGGCTCTCTTACTCAGAAACTACTATTAAGGTGTAAGAAAGTAGGTACGGGAAGGCTATGCGTGCTAAAGCACGTCAAAACACGAAGAAGTTGTCTAATTTTTGAGACAAGAGCTGCGAACAGCTCAAGAATTCAAGAGGAAAAATACTTACGTGAAAACATATAGAAACACAAGAAAAAACCCCAGAGACTCATAAGATGTAAATTCAGCAGCACAAGAGGTTCAACCCATTCTAAGAAGCAAAGGAGCCTGACCCATCACCATTTGATTGACAACTGCTTAGCTGGTAAATCCCCATCAGGCATTTCATCAGGTGGTGATGAGCGTATTAATATTTAGCCTAGTAGCTCATTATTCATAGTGAACTACTATGTGCATTAGCAAATTTAAAAAAGCTTGGCACTCATCGTTAGTGCATACACTGCCTACGGAACCTGTTTGGTGGTGTAAGTTGCCCAAATTCTTGTGGCTCAGCGAGGGACGTTAGTTCCCTACACGCACACGGAGCGTTTCAGGGACACGCGATGCCAACGCTCAGTTTCACGCTATGAAAACGTGACTCTGAACTGAAAAGAAATGCACACGCACGTATGTACAAAGCCCGTCTTAGGGACATGACCCACTGCGTGGGGACATGAGGGGGCAGGGGATGGGCAGTTATTTTGACAGGATCAATCCAGCCGCAAGAAAACGGTCCTCGGACCTGCTTTATTTAGCAGTGTAGCGCGGTTTTACCGACCATCGGCTGCTGCTTGCCTGGCTGTATGTATGAAACTAAATGATCTCACTTCTGTTCTGAAAGTAAGGTTGAATGAGCAGCAACAATGAATTTTCTCGGGTCTATTGAAGGTTCAGTTCGGCTGAGTCGGTGAGCGCAGGGAAGGGTAAAAAAAAATAATCTGCCGAGTTGTGCAGGTAGCATATTTTCTAATATATAATTTACTGTTTAATAAATAAGCAGAGGTTGCAGGATGGTTCTTGGGGTAAACAGCTTTATGGGCAATAAAAGAGAAGCGTAACTTCAAGCCCCTCTATAATCCCTCTCTTGGTCAATCATACATCCTCCTTTACCCCAGCAACACTCCATTCTTACCTTGGTTACTTAAGGATACAGGCTATATAGGGACTTTTTTCTTTCAGGAGCCATTACCTTTGAAAATGTAGAGAGATCACCTGAAATCAGTTACAAATTTACAATAAATCATTATACTGGTGTCTTACACAACTAAACGCTTATGCATTCTAATAAATACTAATTGAAAAATGAGATCTCTACACCAGCTAAATCAGTGGCCCAAATTTATTTAACTCTATCATCCCAAATAAATGCACATATATCTTGGGTGGTTCTATCCGTGGTGTGTGCACGCATGCACAAGTATGTGTACGCAAGGAGCTTCAGACGCTATAGCTCCGAGTCTCACCACAAAATAGTATACAGAGCTTTTTCAAATGGGATTAATGTCAAAAATTCTTGAGTAGAAGTATATGCTGGTAGCAAATGTTCTGATGGTACTTCAAGACCTGTGGATACGATCACATTTGCAATAGAGGTTTAGGAGTAAGAACACATAAAGGTAACTCACAAGTGCAACAAATTAATATTTGATAAATAACGTGCGTGTGCTGCTGTATTACTGAATGCCAGTGTCCTACCAGCTCTTACCGATTGCTAACGAGCTGGGTGCAAATGCCTCTCTTCTAAAAGTGCGGTTGTGGGTAGGGTCAAATGTCTACACTGGTAACGGGCGTTGTGCAATCTGCCGAAAGCAGAGGTCATTACACAGAGCACTGAAAGGAATACAAAGAGTTCAATATCAAGCACTCAGAATTTTGGCATGCCAAACCGAAGATGACTTCTGTAATCTTTATTCAGCAGCGCTGTCGGGAAGACAGGCAAGTTTTCTGAAGTACGACACCCTCTTAGACCGCTCACTCCCGGACACGTTTCTTTTCTAACTCACACAGAGGTTTCCTAGGTTTTTCATCTTCGCTAATCTGTAAAAACCTAGGTAAAGATAAAGTGAATATTAAGTTCGAGGCCCTAAGGAGAAGCTCCTTGCTGAGGAGAAACACCGTCTACATCATAAAATAAGATTATACCTAAGGCATGTGATCTCTGCAGCTCTAATGATACAGGATGGGACCAAGCCCAAATATACCCAAGAGTACCAAGGCTACAGAATACAAGTGGAAAGACTGTTGCCTAACATTCACAGAATCGTGCAGTGATAACAACAGATGAACAGCGAACTTAAATCCTGTCTGTCTTGGAGCCCGGTCAGTCCATCTTCTGTCAGTCATGAACGTCAGGCCAATGCTCACAGATCAGGTAATTCATTTGAATGGTCCCTCACCGTGTCATTTAGCAACCGCTGACTGTATGCATCGATCGTTAAGGTAAGCAGCTTTTGCTGGAGTTGCAGTAAAAGCTGGTTTTCAGTTTTGAAGGAAAGTCAGTAGCAAGGCTGCCCAATATTGTAAGAATCTTCCTCTTCAACCTTTTGTGCCAAAACCCTTGACCTAAGAGACGGTCACCCTTTAGGACACAGAAACAACACTTCGACTGCTTGTCCTTACAAGCCGCCTGAACGTCAAGCGTCGAGCAGTTGCGAACTACTGATGTCAGGCCAGATGCTATAAACCGAGACTCATTTGTACTCTAGCTACTTAGGGAAACCCAGGATCTGACCTCCCTGTTTTGCGAGTATTTATGTAAAGAAACAGATATGGCCATATTTATTCAAGCATATTGCAATTTGCTGCAGTCAGTTTGTAAACAGAGGTAAAACCAAACAACTTTAGCCTTGGGTTTGTAATCCTGGGAAGGTGTACGTATTAGAAAAGATATAACCTTAGACTTCAACTTCCAAACCAGAAGTTCAAGTACCATCGTATAAGTGAATACCAACCCGTTTGCAAAACCAATGAAACTAAGTTAAGGGACTCATGGTTTGACGTAATGCTTTTGACTTCAAACACATAAAAATATTTTTTGGTGTTCTATACTTATGAAAAAAGTATACTTCTTTTCTACTATGTCTTGATGAGATCAAGAGCATCATTTGCAACCCTGTGAATGCGAGAAGAGCGTCTAGTATCCGCTGCTAGCTCAAATGTTGCTTTCCCCGTTTCACACTGGTGTGACTTCGTAAAGTTACGGAAACAAAAGCTGCAGCTGTGTTTAAATGAGCCGCTGTTTAACTGATTGTGCTCTTGAAGTTATCTTGTTCTCCAAGCAAATTCATCAGCTCTGGACAGTATTATCACTTAACAACGTCTCTTCTGGAACACGCATACATCCAAAAATAACAGTTTTGCCACGTACTGCCATTATATGCCCACTGACTGACAATTTGCTTACGATCTGCTCTTGCCATCTGAATCTTGTTAAGTTCGAACTTTTTTTGGTCAGTGAAAGATGGTTTTACTTTCCCAAGTCCGACAAAAAATCTGTCAAGCAGCTATTCTTAAAAACCACAAGAGTCGCTATGAAGGTTAAACAGGACACTCCACGTAATGGGTGGCTTTTCTTTTTGCATCACGTTCAGTTCCCTAAATATAATGCAAGCTGGATCAAATTCTTTGTTTCAGTTAACATGTTCCACTTCCTATTGGATGCTGTTCTATCAACCCCAAATTGTCCTTGTCAATTTTTCTGTTTTATTAAACAGATCCTAGTACAAAATCCGTCTCCTAGGTTCCACAGCTCACATGTAGAGACTGCAGACCACACCGCTGCGTTCAGCCTTGTCAAGAGCCTGACAGGTGAATCAGGTATCAAAGAGCAAAATAAAGACTGTCTACTTTTCAGCTGAAAATCTCAGAGCGGGCACATTGGGCTTTATTCTCCAGATTTACAAAACTCGTTCCGACAGTTACTAATCATTTATACAGTTCAAAGGAAAGAACCAAGTCCTACACTGCTTGCCCAGTGTGAGCAAGAGTATGTGACAAAGGAGCATCTTTGCACCCCACAGGATGAAGTATATTGTTATATACCTGGTACAAACCCCACCCATGCTATAGGTAAAAGTCTTGCTTTCCCCCCTGAAGAACTCTATCAGAAAGATGGTGGATTTGAAGACCGATGAGGCAAGTTTCTTAATATACTTCTAGTCACTCTCTTTAACGATCCCATTTCCCCCAGGTTTTTAGAAAATTTGACTGTGGAAAAAAAAAAAATTCAGTAACAACTTTGTCATGAATTAGATCTCCGAGTTGAGCTGGGGTTAAATGGCAAACTGATTTTCAGCTAACAGCTTCTCGTGTAGTTCGCACTTCTGAGTGCGTGGCTGCAAATCTGCTTGCTCATACTGCTGCTTCCGAGGCTGAAGTGACTATTAAATTTTGTAATTAGTGGAATGTAATTATTTCCCGTAATGGGCTGTAAATTCACATTATGCCATAAATCATTCTTATGTATATTTAAGGATTCATTACTCTTCTTAGCAACTGACTAGCATATTTAGTAAGCACAGAAATGTTCAACTGGAGTACCCTGTCGGTTACTGGGAAAGCATTAGTTGCTCCCAAATGAAATCTCTTTGGTAGGGGGAAGCGGTTAGCAGTAGGAAAACTGTGGTTCTACCACTGTGGTTAGAAAGAAGACTTGAGAACCCCATTCAACAATGTACTAAAAAAGAAGAGATTTGCCTATCAGTTCCATTGGGATCCTTTATTGTCCTCATTAAGGCTCTGAAATGCTTTCTTAAATCGTCTTCTGAAATAAATCAAGGAGAGAGAAACGCTGTTATGACTAAAGAAGATTCGTCGGGGGGATAACAGCTTCCTCCACAGCGACAGAGCACCACAAACCACGAATCCGCTAAACCCAAGCCAGACCTTCCCAGGCCTGCACACCGAGCACGAATATCCCTGCACCTCCCCTTCCCGCTGCTTTTCCAGCGCAGCCTCGTGGCCTCCCTCCCGCTGCCTGATCCCTCTCCGAGGAACGGGCTTCCCGGCCACGCAGCCGCAGAGGTGCCCAGGCTGGTGGTCAGGCAAACCTCCTCGTGGCTCCTGTGCCATGAATTAGGTTTTCCTTGGAGAGAGCCTCTTTGTCATCTCTTAGTTAAGGGATGCAGAAGCTCGACATACCTTACAACACTGCCGTCAGGAAAGGAGAGTGCAGGAAAAGGGTCCAATAGGGAAGGAAAAATAAAAATCTTAAGGATCCAGCACAAAGTTTGTCTTTTGTGTCGTCGGACAATTCAGATTCTTTCATATATTGACCTAATGTTTTCATAGCACGCATGAACACCTACACGTGCCTGCACCACCCTACGATGTGCTCGTGAAGGTAAATCAGGCGCGAGGTACTTGTCTCCTCAGCAGAATGGATTCAAGTATTGCGTACAGACACTAAGCAGGCAAACGTCATCCTTCACAAGACGGAGGATTTCAGCAAAAAGTCTTCCCTGCATTTTTCCCATCCTGTTTTTGTGGCAGCCTTTCCTCCTCCAAAACGAATCTTATCCTACCTATCTCCTCTTCTTACTCACAATCTGCGATGAAAATAAAAGCTTAGGCAACGGTGAAACAGGATCGGCTCCTGATGTCTTTCTCGGACAACTCTGCGATCTGCTCTGGGCAGACTGGCTGCCAGACCCAGGGAGAGACCGGCCAACACCCGAAGAAGGGTCACGATCTCTTTTCCTTGTTGCTGGCTGGCAGGTTAGATACTCCTTGCCACTAACCCCTCCTTTACTCTGGTCCTGGTCCAGCAGTACTGGCACAGACAGGAAGCCTTCCTATAGTATTTACAAGACATGCATAAGATACGTGACCTTAATTAAAAAAAAGGATACATCTAAAATAGGAAAAAGAACCCCCCATCTGCACCCAGACCATTTGCAGTAAGTATCGTCCAGATGTCTAAAATGTGCAGGCTGCAAAAATATCCCGATGCCCTTCAAACCCGACATAGAGCGTTAATGATTTCTTTAATTGGAAAAAAAATAATGGATAATCCAACAGATAGCAGCAATGAACTAAATGCCAATAAAGGGAATCTGAGAATAAGCTTAACAGATTTGCTGGAGAAGCAACTGCAGCACAGACCTTGAAGGCATTTGTTTGTGGCCAACAAGATCAGTTATCTGCTTGTCTAACGCTGATCCTTTGCATCCGATTAACAAAGGTGAAGGGAAGCATCTCCGGGGACCTGTCACTGTGAAAGACAGATAGATGATTTAAGACAGAGTCTTTGTTTATGCTGTGACTAAACTTCAAATTCTACTGCTGGCCATGACTTTACCCCGTCCCCACCGGGCACTGTCAGATCCCATCAGACTTCTTCCCCTACCTCCCGCAAAATTCCATCCAAACACGCACAAGCCTTTTTGGCTCCCCTGGGGCTTACGCTGGTGCAACTGAAAAACCTAATAGGGTTATTCCAGCTAAACGCATAGTAAGCTTGTCTGTATTAGACCTAGACAAAACCTAACCCAATTAAACAGTCCCTGTTCATCATGCTTGTGTAACGTGCGGTACCTGGGTCGGAAAAAAGCACACTTCGCTGCGCTTCAGAGAAGGCTGTCATGAAGTGCTGAACTCTTTGGTAGAAGTCACCCATTGAAAGACCATTTGTTGGTTTTTTTTAAGTGTTTGGTCTTCAGCAGTGGTTGGACAACAGCCCGTGGGTATTGAATACAGAGCCAGAGAGTTGCATGCTTTGCAAGTACAGAGTTTTGCATCCACAGGATTACGAGGGGTGCCCGTTAAAAGACGTACGCGGCGTTGTTCTGGCAAGAGTGGTCAAGAATGGCCTCAGCAGGATTTTAAAGACAAGCTGCTGGGAGGAGTTTTCCAACTCTGCTTTGGGTCTGGTTTTGCACGTTGCTACCTCTTCCAGCCGTGGCTGTAACTGCATTAACAGCTCCCCTTCGGCCCTGTTGGGGCGCAAGAAGAATTCACCAAGAAGCCCGAGACCTTCACAGTAGGGTTTTTGACCACTAGCAGGGAAGTCTGCTTGTTGTCTGCATGTGGTAGGAGGAGGAATCTGGAACAGAGCCAGAAAGCTGTTAAAAAATACCTTTTCTTTTTATATATATATATATATATATATATATATTTGCTGGCTTTCAAAATGGGCAAAGATCTTAAATATAACAAAAATGAAGACTGCTTTTCCGAAACTGAACGTGTAGTACTTGCAGCTAACTATGAAAAGCGTGTTTATGTATCACTTCCTCTGTCTGCTTTATAACTCTGTAAAATACAATTAAAATATACAGTACTTCTGAGATTCTTATGTTCAATAAAAGGTCAATAAGAAGCTGTCAGGGTAACAAACTGTTTTCCCTTAATTGCATATCTGCTTACCATGCAAAACTTTCTCATAGACTTTTGTTTCTATAAAATGTTTCATAGCAGAGTATAAAATTTTAAAATATCAACAATCCTATCTAATTGTAGATGAACAAAGCAATATTTCTTTTCTGTTCTTTATTTTGTTTGTTTTGCCTTGCTTTTCCAGATTATTGTATAGCTTTAATAACTTCGAAAAACTTTTAGGCAATTCGACCAATTCTTTATCAGGAGTAGAAGCTTTTGAAATGCTGAAAGCTGGGACAGGGAGGGAGCACAACCAACCAACTACTTGTCTGGATCCTGCTTTCAGACCCTGTTGTGGTCTGCTACTTGCTACTAAAGAGGATTTTTACCCAAAGTAGAATGGTGGCAAGGCGGTCAGAGTCCATCCCGAAAAATTTGTTTCCGGGGTTATGGAATTGCTCATGAACATCCCAGTTAAAAAGCCCTTCCAATTTCAGTACCTTTCAGTTACATTGACTTTTTTCTCCCACAAGTTCTTTAAAAGATAGAAAATTTAATTCCTTTCTTTTTCCTTTAATCTTTTTCTTCTTGCGTTCTGTCCTGGAAAGTTTCTTACTTTCTATTTCCCTTCCTACCTTTTTCTCTCTCTGTTTTTTACTTTCCATTGCTCATCTTTTTCCTGGCAAACTTTTATATCTCCACACGCCCAGCATATACCTGGCGATTACTTAAATCCCCAAGCCATACTGTACTACAACTTCTTACGTCAACACCTGGGGAAAGATCTTTCCTCGGACAAGACAAGGGCATCTGAATGTGCTTTTTTTTTTTTTTAAAAAAAACGTCATTAATACTAAAACCTACGTGGCTCCAGACCCACTTCTCCAAAACTTTGCTGAATTAAGTGAATTGAAGCTAATACGAACCTAGTTAGCTCTGGGCTGGTCTATCTTACAGTCCATCTCTCATGTACGGCTATAACTAAACTTAGGAGTCTCATTATTATCTCAGTAACCAGCCTCATAATAAGCCTACTCAAATAAATAATCAAAAAATAAACAATGCAATAAATTTGCTTAGGACTGCTGAAGACAGAGGTTAATTCAAAGGAGCATACTCTTGAAAGAATTTGAGTTTAGAAAAGTAACTCTGTTTCTACAGCCAATCATATGGATATAAACAGTATTTTAAACCTCAGCCTAGAGATTCAGGCTTCTTTTTAATCGAACTAAATATCTACCTCCTTTTGACTACATTTACATTCCAATATAATAAGGGCTATGCAAAAAAAAGGTGATTTTTGCGTTCGTTATTTTTTAGTAATTGATTTTGCCGATTATGTAGGAAAAGGCTTTAGGGGGACACATTTTTAACTGTTTTCAAACAGTCTGACTACATTTTGACATTAAAGATATTAAAAGAAAAACAACTGTTCACAGGCTTTAAGATGAATTTGTTCTCATGATCCTTCTGAGAGATGTTGGGTGGTTTTCCATCCAACCAAAATTGGCAAATGGTGCCCTCAGCAAGCACCTGGCTTATTAAAAGTGTCTTTATGTTTCTTCCTATTTAGGAATTCCCTGTAACTTTTAATCCAGTATGTCTATTATGATGAAGAGTTTTATTTGCACATACAGCCATTGGATCTATTCATTAGTGTCATTAGCTATCATTAGTTGGCAGAATAGACAGTCTGTCTCAGTCTGTAGGCTCTGCATTTCACAAGGAGTGAAAGGGCAGCGCAGAGGAGAAAGCTTTATGTAGCAAAAGATGACAAATTAGTACAGCTCTATCTCAAATTCACAGTTAGTAGGAGATAAAATGAATAGGTTCAAAAGCAAGTCATAAATCAAACTTATGAAATGCAAGTAAAGAATTCATACACAAATGGAATCTTCTGACAGCAAAGCCAGCGTTGATCACTTCACAGTGTTCAAATAAATAAATCAGAAACAAACAAAAATGACCGAGAGGAGCAAATACCTAAGAAAGCAGCGAGCGGGACCACTCTCTAACCTGATACCAAAGCAACCTTCTCTGCACCGAACACGGGGGCAATATTTAGCAAAAGCGTGACAGCACGGTGGAATATTTTTAGACATCTCACAAAGCCCCTAATGCAGGCCAGTGATTTTAAATGTTTACATTTGACTAGATGGTGACTAACGCCCTGACAAGATTTGGGGTATCCTTGATTAGTCAAATACAGATTCAGGTAGTAACTTCTCTCTATAACAGATCTTTTATGTACTTTAAAACATTTTTATGAAGACGGATGAGAGCAGAAGAGCAGTACTCCTGACTTTCTCTCGGAACGGGGAAAAAAAGTCTGTTGCAAATGTTGAGTATATTACTATTGTAAGCCATTAGAAGTTCAAATAATCTTGATAAAGTATATGCTATATTTCAACTTATTCAAAAGCGTGATGAATCACACAGTGCCCCAGTCAGCAACTCTTTGGGCTTTTGAATAGAAGGTAGCATCTTTAAATAAATTGGCAGGAAGATCACAGATATTCAACCTAAATTTTAATTCAGCAGCTGTTCACTGACCTGTTGGAAGGAAGGTAAAGTTCCCTGCCTTTAGAGAGCTGCAAAAGGTTTTATTAAGTATAAATATCTACTGGGGAAAATATTTCTGGTCACTACAGTAAATACATATGGGTTTTTTCCCCCCTATTTCTACTTGATTTAAATATTTCCAATTCTAGCAAAATGAAAAATGTCCAAAGGAAAAATGAAATACAAGCAGAAGGGTCAATTTACAGGAAAGACTTCTACACTTACTTCAGCAGAGGAGTCTGGCCCCTTGGCGTCTTAGCACATTGTTATTCTTTTTACGTAGAGTAAGGATTTCCAGTATTTATACTTATTGTAGACTAGAATAAAATTACAGGCTTCCTCCTCGGACAAGTTTTCTTTAGGACGGTAGGACAACCTTTTGGGTACTATCAAAAGGGAGCAAGAATGAGCTAGTGAAACAAAGACTGCTTGAGAGAAACGCAGTAACTCGGAGAGGAAACAGTGCCCGATACCACCGAGGTCAATAGCTAAAACACCTCCAAAAAGCATTGACAGACTGATCTAGGTAGAGCGGCCAAGAGGCCTTTATTCAGATTCACGTGAACTGACTATTTAAAAGCAGCTCTTCTAAGCGTGGGAAGTTCTGGGTGAGATTAGGGAAAAAATGACTGGTCAGATAAACAAATCTTACAGCTGAGCTGTTGTCCCAGAGGAACTGAATACTATAGCTGGTAACGTGGACGTATCTAGACAAAAAGCTATTATCTCTAAAATTACAAATCTGGCACCACACTTCCTCTAACGAGTAAATAAAAACCCCCAGAATACAATAATAATGAATGTTCAAATGACTTTCAGTATTATTTTATCGGTGCTATGTAAATAAATTACACGGAAAGCATTTCTGACGGGACATTTTGATATTTGCATATCCTTAATCTTCAAAATAAATTGGAGAAGTCTGTGAGAGCGGAAAGAAAAGCGTAAATACTATGTACTGTTTTCTAATAACCAAACCCATTTTAATAATAATTGAGCCTGTGCCTCAAGATCAAAAAAGAATTTGATGGGTGCTGGGGTACGCTTCATTTGTTTCACTTTATGAAGTGCAGGCGTCCTGAGGAAAGAGAAAGATCTGGACTAAATTTATAACACAAGTAATGTGAAATGCCGTTTTGATATGTTATGCTGTGGAAGTTTTTCAAGAACTGGAAGAAAAATAGACATAGACGTTAAAGGTTAAGAACGAGCAATCTCAAGCAGTCATTGACTTTCAGATCCAGACCACCATCGTCTTGATATTCTCACCTCTGTGCGTTAGTTTGGGTATGAGTCCTTTACAGTTTTATTCATTGCTTCCCCCCATGCTCTTTGATTTTTATTCTAGTGTATGATATATGTTCCAGTTAAAAAAGGCCTCCATATAAAACATGTCCTAAGACTGGAACACTTTTATATATGGATGTGAAGGATCACTTTGAGAGGAGAAATTTTTTTCCAGCATGGCTTTTCCAAAGAAAAGAGGAAAAATGCTTAAGTAATAAAACCAGATAAATTATATAGCCTTTCTGAAGTCATTTTGAACAAGAAAAAATCAAACCTTTTTACTTAGAGGGAGAAAAAGTAATGTCTCACCAGAGAGCAACTGGTGACAAGTCATTGATTTCAATAGCATAACAATGATCAATTGAGAACGGGGCTGAAACTCTCCTGAAGTTTTGAAAATGAACCGAGGAAGTGAACCTTGCCAGAACTTGTCCGTCCAAGTTAACGCAAGGATCTTTTATTACTGAACTCAGCCAAGACATTCGTTCTCGCATCATCAGTCCCTTCATAATCAAGAGCAAGCACAGCACTGCACAAACACAGCCGTTCCTGTTAAAGTTGTTCTTTGTATTGTGAAAGAGCCACGTTTCTTCCAGACAGGTCTCATTTTTTTTTTTTTTATCATCTTCAAAGTTCTCCTGGAGTTACCCTTGTTTGATTTATCTGCTAGTATTGATCAGTTTCTAGTTTAAGAGAAGATAATTGTTCCGATATGTCTTCAACAATCGATAGTAATCGATCAAAGGAGCTTTGATTTAGTACTTCTGACCAGTTTGTAGTCGGCGCTTTTCTCAAGCTACGCAGGGTCAGATGTATCAGTTCAATTAAGGCTCTGACGGGCTGAGCATCCTCAGAGAGGGACAGATTTTCAGGAGAGTGTCATTCCCATTCCGACTATAAAACAAGTGACTTGATCCTCAAATTGAGCTCATACTTGTGCTAAAAGATTTGCAAACCTGGCAACACTTGCAGATACTACACTTTTGCATTCATGGCTACAGAAATTTTTTTTTTTTCAGGTTTTGCAGCATGTAGGAATAGGAGTCTATTTAACTCTACATGGTCCTAACGAAGATACCTGCGTTTGAAAACCTGCGTCATCCTTGTTTTTGTTGTATGGCGAATATATATACCCCTTCTTCAGTGGGAAGAAATCAGCATTTATAATGCACGACTCATCTCGTCTTGAAGTAGGAAACGGATCAGAAGAGTCACATTCTAAAAGCGCTCGTTTCTTTCAATTCATTCTAGAGGAAGCCTAGGGGGAAAAGGCCATATCTTTAGATATATAAACATACACACACGCACTGTTGCTGGACTCACCTTCAGTGGTTTGAAAAAACCATGATTCCTTCCTTATATTTAACATACCTCATTTTAAAGTGATTGTGTTACATAAGCTATTCAAAGGCAATATTGCTCTCTAACCACTATTGCGTCCTCTAAATTTCAGCAACAGCACTTAGAACACGGGCTTAGGGTTGGTTTGTTTTTATCTTGTGAAGAACCCAAAAACCAACCCGGACCGGTAGTCACCCTGTACCTCCAATGACAAGAAATAGGAAGTTTTACTTCCAGGGGTTCATGGCATTTTATGATGACATTTTCTGAAAAGTGTTTTCCTTTCTTTTTGTTCCTAGATTGTGGAACATCGTTAGAACAGCCCTAATTGTAGCCATACGAGTTCACACACAGCAGTTACAAAACTGCAAGCCAAAGAGTTAAAATTAAGAATGAACACTATCAAGCAAAATAATGAGTAATTAGCTGTAAGAAGTAGCATATGTGATTCAGTAAGTGGCATTTTCTGGTATGAATGTAAATTCAAGAAAACGCCCATCTCCACAAGATTGTGTTTTTGGAAGCGTCTTGCTTCGTAGGCAACCAAGGTCAACACACACTTGCGGTTGTTAGAGCACACAGCACACTTGGAAGTCATCCATGGAACATCCTGATGACGAGTTTATTTTTCTCATTCTGCTTGTCTAAAGACTCCTTAAGGCTTCAGCTGAATACATTCTTCTGAACAGAGGAAAGTAGTGCTGCTCTGTGCTGGTAAAATGAACAGCATGTGTATTTTCATGTCGGGTGGTACTACAGGCTTCCCACAGCGTCGGGGTGACTGAAAGACACAGTCTGAGTTTGGGGAAGCCTGTGCCTCCTGAGACATAGATCTAAAAGTTAGCCAGCTGGGGGAAATAAATAGGGACCAGGATTTTGGGGAAAAGATCAGGTTTTCTTGTGGTCCCGCAGGATAAGCTGTAGCAACGAGACAGCCTCACTGCATCAAGGAGGAGACAGTTGCAGCCTGTGATCAGCTGCAAAGGACAGAGATGCCCAGAGACCCTCAAAGCTGAGGGACGAGCAGGGAGAGTAGGAGACCAAATCTGATTTTATTGAAAACCTACTCAGTACGGGCAAAAGTTTGAGGGGCTACTAGTGGGCTCGCAGACCCTTTACTGCTTGGCCCTATGCTAACGCCTAGGATTGATAAAAAGCCCTTCGGGTAGAGAAATGTTTATGTCGGAGGTATATTGATATTTTTTTGCTCAGTTTGTGTCTGCCAGTTGCTGAAATATTGGGTTTTGCACGAACAATGAAGTACTGCATCATTAAAAATATTCCATGCATTTACAGGCGTAAATGGTACAGCAACATGCTAGTGACTGAAGCACAGCAATGCTTTTTGGAAGTGTCCTTGGGCTCCATGCTGGCATCCCCCTGAAACACACTTTCCTCTGTGTTTTTTCACTGTTTGCTCTTTGTGTACTCTTGGGAACAAACTGAATGCCATAAGTTTTTTGGGCAGGTAAGTGATTATCAGCTCTTACGATGCCCGATTTGTAAAACATAAAAATAGAACTGCCTTTTTACTGACAGATCGCTCAGATGAATGAGCTAAATCCCATCTTTGGTGTTTTTTAAATGCCTATAATGTGCTGCTTACCGGCAAAGCACGCGCCTCATCCGCCTTTCCCCACACAAGGCAGCTCTGAAAGGCGATAGGTACCTAGAGACAGCACTCAGTACAGCGGTATCCTCGTGGGGAAAAACTGAGATTGATTTTTTTCATCTCTACCAGCGTTTTAGCATTTACACTGTTTTGCTAGTATTGCAACCCTATATTTGCACAGGATGTTTATGGTTATTACGTTGGACATTTCTCATCTGTATTTGCAGAACATGCTGATGGCTTTTTTTCCGTGAGTCAGCTGTTATTTTTCCCCTCCTAGGGAATGACAATGATACTATTTTAAGTAAGAGCTGATACCTATAGTCAAAAGACTCATTTCACTGAGACCCACAGTACATTTTTGCTTACAGCACGCCGCCTTGCTCACTCAAGACTTTTAGAAAGACATAACATTTCTCGCAAAGAATTCAGGGCAAGGTTGATACGAAAACTCTGACCCAAGACAAAACCTTACCCAGTCATCCTCTCTCTCCTTGAGTGATACCTCTCCCCAAAATCGAAAGCCTGTTAAGCCCAGCATTGTAGGGTAGCGTTGCTCCCAACTCTTTTAGGTCTCACTCCTCAACAAACTCCTAATATTTTCCAAATATTTGTGTTTACTCTTCCAGATGATACTTTAAAGACACGAGTGTGCTTTGTAGCTGCATGAACAAAATGCTGCTACTAAAGTCTGGGGCAGCTACATATATTTTGTATGCTTTCTAGAACAGGAAGCCACATTTTATTTTTTCAGCTGAACATACAAGCGGGTACCACAGGGGTGAAGACATCAATTTCAGTCCTCCTTATTGAACCTTTAAGGAAAACTTGTACTCTATCCATCAACCAGGAGGCCAGTCTGCTAGTAAGCACGGAACGTGCTGACCTCAGCTAGATACTCTTTTCAATCCATTGCTTGCTGTAAATAGGATTCCGCTAAAAGTAGAGCGAAACTATGGAGCATAGAAGAACAACACTGCTGTGCTTCTGTATGACTTCATTTTCAAAGAGAAAACCAATTGATCATACTACACGGTGGAGCACAACTCTCGGTCTCTCCCACTGAACTGTCTCTCACATTCACAGGTCTACAGGAAAGCTTCCCTTTTTCTTCGTGTGGATGGAAGCACGTAAGCGTGTTGTGGGTACACACGCACCTGACCACAAACACAAATCTCAACGCGCCACAACCTATGTGGGTAGGAGAAGAGGGGCTACATCTTGAAGGGAAGGTAGTGTCTGAAATCAGAAGCTACACCTGCTTCTTGTCACTGGTAGTGACATATCCACATAAGACAGTAAATCTGTAGTATGTTAAACAAGTTATATGTTTCCCCGTAGCTCCAGAGCATGGTCTGTGATTCCACTAGAGCAATCACTCTGCTGAACATCCTTCTACCTCCCAAGTCACGTTTATATCAATCGGGCTTTTTTGTGGAAAAACAGCAGGATGATCTATGACTGAAGATAATAATATCTGGGAAAAGATATAAAATAGTAACCTGCTTCATCTTCTGTCACTGGAGGAGTGGCCTTGATTGAAAGCTTTTTTCCTTCTTTCCAGTCTAACTTACAGTAATTTGAACAACATAGCTTCAGCTATGGCCTTCTAGAGCGTGGCAGGCTGACCCTGGCCGCACGCCAGGTGCCCACCAAAGCCGCTCTATCACTCCCCTCCTCAGCTGGAGAGGGGGGAGAAAATATAACAAAGGGCTCG
>JANZLQ010000031.1:13899000-13918884 GCA_026212715.1 Elanus axillaris | reverse complement strand
CTTTTCAGGGCTTTCAATTGCTGATCATGATCTAAACTGCATTATTATCATTTTACGCAGTATAAGATTTTGTGACACTTCTGATCTGTACGAATGGGACACAAGGGCGAACAAATATAGGCAATAACGGAGGAAAAGTCAGAATGGCAGCTTTTTGAATAAAGCTCAGTTTTCAAAATATTACTCTTTTTTAATAACCTGCATAAAAAAGAAGGTAGCCTGGAGACTGTGTGCTAACCAAAGATCAGGTAAAAGCATTACACGGTATTAAACTCTGAAAACATGAGGGTTAATGGTATTACAAAATACAATGATTTAGGTGCTGTCTGCACAGAAAAACAGAGTAATCTGCTATGATACTGCCCCATCATCTTCTGCGTATTATACTTTTAAAAGAGAAAGCGATGCAGGAAAGAACAAAAGAAAGGCCCAGCCGAAAGAACAGCGTGTGATTTCATCAATGCTGTCAACTCCACTCACTATTTAGAGGTTGCAGACAAGCGTTCAGCGCACAGTTTTTAAGGCTTAAACCACAACATCTTGCGATTCACCATGTCTCGGAACAAGACGCGTCTGATTCCGCAACGCTGAAGCAGAACATATAGATTGTTACTAAGACTCCAGAGGACTTTGAGGATGAGCTTACTCTGTGCACGTTAAGGAAAAAAGCTCTTAAAAGATTGCCGGCTGCTTCGACAGGAGGACTCTTCCATGGCTGGGGAAAGGACATCTCTGAGACGCATTCTTCTGCTGGCTACTTCAACATTCAGTATGAAGCGATGAAGCCAAATGAAGGGCCACGTTCATACGTCAGTACTTGCTCCTTAGTAATAGACTAGCTTTGCAGTGAGGGAAGTGTCAGGGAAGCTTGAAAATTCACAAATTTGGATGCTGTGAAATTTGAAAGACCTCCTCCTCTACTTCAAAGTGTCATCTCATCAGCTTTAGCTTAGATGGAGTGCTACAGCACAGCACAACACTGCCAGAAGATTCGTCAGCTGCCGAAAGAACTGCCGCTTCTGGGCAGGGACACCCGAGGCTTTTCATGAAACACGAGGATAAACAATTTAATGAATAAATAATTAACGTGCAATTAAAGCATTATTAAAACAGACTTACATTAGCTCTGTGCGATACTATGGCTCTCGGCGCTTTTCTGAGACCTAACAGGCCTGACTTGGTAACTTTTTGCATTTTGTGTGCAGACCTTTGCCATCAAAAAGTTCAAAGTGAGCTGCTACCAGCTGAAGAGAGTAGTGTCTTCTGAACTGTTGTAAATTAACACACATATAAACTGTAATCAAGACCCATACCCATTCTTTTTCAAATTATCGTAAAATATTACCATTAACTAACCTTCTTCTAATTTGCAGAATCATCTTTCCTACAGAAAAATTGTTTGATTCAGAGCTCACCCATCTATAAATTAGGAATATCAGCATTGCAAAGAACTAACTAAACCTGGTGCAGCAAATGAAGTGCCACGAGAGCTAAACTGCTGTTTCTGCACATGCGTAAGCAATTAAAAATGGTTTACAGAGGCCATGAAGCCATGAGAACCTCCCTCCTTAGGTTTTCCAGAATCTCCCACGTTTCTGGACATCAGAAATGGGGAGAGGCACATTTGATGAAGTGCGGGAGATCTGACGCTCTTCTCTCGCCACGAAATGATGCAGAGAAGGTCCTGACGAGTCACAGCATCTCTGCCTCCGTAGAAAAGGGGTAGTACGCTGGGAATAGGATGCGTGCACATATGTACCACATTTCTCACACCCCGTGGCAACGTGGAAACACAGAAGAAAGTGAAGAGGCGTCTAAAACCTGCTCCACTCAGGATCGGCGTGCACTGGATTGCTCCTAATCCCGTCACCCGGGAACGGTGAGGACTGAGGCTGTGTTTGGCCACGCACGGAAACTGAAAAGCAGAAAGACCTTTGTGGTGCCCTGCAGTGTCAAATCAGCCGCGTTTCCCTGAACGTTTCTGTACCGATACTTTTTCCCCTGTTCGCTGTCATCAGCCTGGTTTTCTAATAAAGCCAGTTGGTTGCTACATTTATTCCTGAGACTTCATTACTTGGTAAGTAAACCTCAGAGTTTGACAGGTGCTGATAGCGGGTGAACTCGTACATTTAAAGTGCAGAGGAAAGTTTTCCAAATTAGTCATAACTGTTTGGTCTACAAAATACAGCTTTATGAATAAATGTCACTTTAAAAATATTACACTTTGAAGAGCTGAAACCTGTATAGCAAAACTCATAAACTAACTTGCCCACCAACTGCAAGAGCTATAAAAAGGAATTGTCTGAGCATGCTTCCATAACATACACTCTCCAGTTCAAGCCTATTACACATTAGTACCGAAAAAACCCCCTGCGTGATTCTCTCTACTTGCCAAAAGAGGAATACTGTCTGCTAAATGCTGTCATACTGCGTGTGGTGTTACACTTGCCTTGCAATCAGAAGAAATACTAATTTCAAAGGGGTAAGAACGATTTGCGGACCCCCAGAAAGCCCCAGAACAAGCTATAATTTATCGTCAACCTACAGCTTGCTTTGTCTGGGTTTTTTTTTAGTAGCAGAATCAATACATTTGCCAACATGGAGAGAAGAGTCCTCAACAGCGTACCTGGAGAGAGGGAAAGAGCCGGCACCTTGTGATGGGTGTTGTGTACAGTCTTGGGAGTGGAAAAGTGGCGGCACAGTAAAATCTCCTTAGGTTAGTAAAAAAGCTTGGAATAGCTTGCGTAAGGCCTGAGAGCCAATTACCTTTATTTTCTTCAGAAGTGAAAGACCCCAAACTGACACATTTTTCCCATAAAATGAGATGAAGCGTCCATGGGGATTACTGTTTTAAGATACGCTCCCACAATTTTCCACGTAGAACGAGAGCTTGTGCAGCGCCGACTCAGAAGCCACCTACAACCTCTCGCTTTCTTGACCGTGCATCTTTTGTGAACTGAAGATAATAACCTGTACCTTCCTTGCACCTCCAATAAAGTTTCGTGAAAGCTGGCTCCGTGAACACAACTTTTGTAACTTTTCTGAATGAAACTTTTCAACATGAAGGGAGGAGAATTCAGTCATTCTGAAAAGTGGAAGGAATCCATAAAAAAAGGCAGTAGCTGTAGGAAATCATTAAAATGGCTTATGAGACCTCCCCTCTCTCTTTGTATTTCAGAGAATAGCGAGACGTCCCCTCTCTCTTATCTTTGTATTTCAGAGAAGAAATATCGCAAACACCTTGGAAAAACATTACAACTGTTTCACAAGATTGATAGCAATATATTTACTAGAGTTGGTTGCAAATCCCTGGCAAAACAAAGATCTGACAGAAAAAGCTAGATCACCGAGTCTGAAACGTTTCATTCAGATCAATGGCAGGAGGGATTCCCGAGGGTTTTGCTGCAGAGCACCAAATCCTGAAAATTGCCAAGCCCGCGACCCAAGGACAAAAGTACCCTTGCATACAACCCTGCGGGTACAAAACTCTGCATTTGGTCCTTGCAGCTGACAGCCTTGGTTTCACAGCCGCTAGCAGCAATGGTTTTGACAAGCACAATCATTTCATTGAGCAGCTGCAGTGTCCGGAGCTCTTTCGGGTCACCAGAAAAATAATAAAAAAACCAAACCACCCACCAAACATTATTGCTTCATCCCGTTTGGGGCACATATCCCATTAAGAGAAAAGAAGTGGGGAGTGGTGGGAGTGGTAGTTTTCCGGGCACCCGGAGGAACTTGGTTTCCAGCCAGCTCCAAACCCCATCTCTCGGCAGAAAAGTCCTGCCTAGCAAGTGCTGGTCCTCAAATACCAAAGTTCTGGATCTGCTGTACCTGCAAACATTTGTAGCTTGGGGTCTACGTCTAGATAGATCTGCTTTGGTTACCATGCCTTTGTCCTCTTCAGAAATATGCCAGGGTAATAGCAAACGAAGTGCTGCGAGCAAAAAATCAGCCTTCTACTACTTTCTTCTGGACTTTCCAAACCACTTCCATTCCCTTAGTCAATACCAACTCGTACCGCTCTCCCCTTCTCCTGCCATCTCAAGATCCCGGTTTAACCCCACTCCCTTAAGAGAGACGCAGAAATATGCTGCGTCGTATTCATTCTCTATCGGACAGGGAAAAGAGTCTATGGGGTCTAGTAGGGGCTGCTGATAATTTCTGAAATTAAAAGTGCAGAGTAAGGAACTAAGAAAGTGCAACTGCACCTTTTAACATCTGCATCCTTTTTAACACTTATTTGGGATCGTGACTACTCTTGCTACAGGCCATGCTGTAGGAAACCATGATTAAAATGAGGAAAAAAAAAAAATCGAGGAAGACACGTGACTCCTTGTTAAAGACAGGGGAAAAAACGAGGAAGGCAGACAGCAGAGAAAGAAACAAGCAAGCAAACAATAGTTACTTCAGCTACTCGGAAACACAGCTTTCCGAAACAAATCTGTGAAAGTGGAGAGCAACTCTTAAGCCAAGTTGAGCGCTCTGTTTTAATCCTGGTTAATACAAAGAATTCACAAATGGTCAAATATGAGCGATCTTAACAAGAGAAGCTATTTCAGTTGCTTCAAAAGATGCCATGAAAGGAATTGTCTTGTGAGGGGAGTCAATGCATATTAAGAATCGTACGTTCAGTTTTAATTTGCTGTCCTTCTCCATTTGCAAGATTATAATTTGGATTTGTCTTTAGGAATCTATCCCTGAGACCGCCTTGGATTTTAGCAGGACATCCATGTAAAATCTCAGAGGTAGCATCACCAGAAAGGTGCAGGGTAAATGTTTGATGGCGCTTTGACAAACACCCTTCGGCCACCAGGCAGCACTGTCCTAGTGAGGGCTGCAGCGGCAGAAGCAGGACCACGCTGGTGGAGTAGTTTCTGGAGGACTTTTTGGGTTTTTATCTTCTTGCCACTGTCTGAAGCCAGCCAGAGGAGATGAGGTCGAAGCCCCGAGAGAGGAATGACTCTCAAATTGAGGGACGGGAAGCAGAAAATGCCGGTTCCTTCATTCACAAAGATTTATATCCTTCTCCTATCAGAGCTTCACTGGCGGTGCAAGATGGCTTTCTCCTTCCCCGTACGTCTGCGCTTACCTACAGCTTTCATTAACAGCTTGAGGAAGAGTGGTATAAATGCTAATTTTACTATAATACCCTATACCATTTATCTGATGTGACATTAGAAATATTTGAATATTCATGATTTCCTCACTTTATGATATTTTTGACTTCTAATTGTGTGCAAAGCTTCCAGAGTTTGCAGTCTTAAGAACTATTGGTTGAAAGCAGACACCCCTTTGCACTTTTTCAGAGAGCAATTAACTCCCTGTCTCCTACAGAGAAACATATCTTTAACACGTACTTCTAAAATCTGGGAAGATAAAGGAGCTGTAGTGCACCTGGCTTGTCAAACACCTCCTTTAAGGTCACCCTTCTTCCTGCTTTCCTCCTTGCTTCTCTCCCCACAGAGAAACCCCCAATTTTAAATTCCTATCTAGAATCGTAGGAATGTTTGTATTGCAACCGCTTTCTTTTCATAAAACCACCGAAATCCAAACTTAATAGGTAGAAGTGTATTCGGATCTCAGCAAGCTTTTTGACAAAGTCCCTCATCAGAGGCTCTTGCAGAAACCAATCTACCTTGAGGTAATAAGGAAAGCCTGCTTATGCGTTAAGAACGGTTCCAGAAATAGGAGATGAAGGCTACGTGTGACACAACCCCTCAAGTGTAGCTTTGTCATTAGTTTAGTACTACAGACTCTGCTGGAAGAGGAGCAGGTAAATGAAATCAGCTCCTTATTAGAGAGAGCTAGAGAAGATCCGAGATCCCTTTGATCAGACTTGACTACAGGGTTTCCTTTTCAGTGTGTGAAAAAGAGCACAAAGAAGTGTTTGAGGTAAGAGTCTGCGTGTGTGTGGGGGTGAGGGTTTGATTTTTACATCATTTTGTGTACTGTTTCATTTGTTATTTTTCCTACAGAATTCCTGAGGTAACAAATAAAACCTCCTCAGGTTGATATTAAAAGCCCATGTTACCAAAATTTTTCTTGCATGGCTTTGAAACAGGATCCCTTTGACGTTGGAACCTAGGAATGCGTTATTGTCCAAACCAAACTCATTTCCAGCGTTTATGTGTCCAGGGTGACACAACTCACTGCTTTGACTGAGTTCCCAGACACGGTGCCCATCGATGCAGTCTTATCCCACTTCTTACAATTAATCACTGACAGTTGATTTTCTTTGATTATACTTGGTTCCCCTGCCCGATATACCTAGAAGAAAGTGCCAGGATTATTTTGTTCTATTTGTAATGAGCACAAGACAGTCTCCGTCTAAATAACATATAACTAATGACATTTAAAGAAACTCTGTTCCTTCAGGCCCCAAACTTTATGGCATTTTGGAATAACAGCTCTCTAAACCAAATCTTTCCTCATAAGAAAATTTCAGGAATATGAGCACAGATCAAGAAATGCAAGAAGCTGCGATATATAGATGTGCTACCGTGATTCAGTGGCCACAGCAGGTCACATTGAGCCGCTGCCTTACTCTACCCTAACGTGTCTGTCAAACGTCGATTTGCAAGAGTACTCCAGTCCTCAGACACACGAGCAATTGATGTTCTCCACCTCCTTAGCTTGGGTTGAACTAACCTGTATATTCATTAACACCAAGGATAATTTAATCATTTCTCCTCTGACTGGTCACTGGGTAGTGGCTGTGATCAGTTGCCATCCTGGGGAATATCAGAGCCAAATTACATACATACTCCAGCTATTGCTTGAAAAAACAAACATAGAATTCTCTGACGTACAATTTTTTTAAGGTGTAAGACCTCAGGAATTTTGTCCCCCCAAATAAATTTGAATATAGATCACTGCTGGTCGACATATACCTAGTTTCATCCTCTCAACTATATTTCTGCCTCTGCCCCATGCATTCCATTGAATAAATCTACATCTTGCTAGGAAATGCGGTGCAGAGTGACTTACCATATTTCAAATAACGCTTTGGGAAGACATATCTAATTTTGTCTTAATCTATTGTAGCTGGTTAGCATGAAGATTTTTAATAGGTTTCTTGGTAAGATCTGAAGGTGAGTTGCCTAGATATTAAAAGCATTTTTATATCCTAAAATCCTGCAGAGCCCTTAAGCCACACACAGCCCTGAGGCAAAGTCTATCAAGTTCACAGACCTCTGATGTCCAGCAACAACTCTATAATCTGCAGAGCTCCAGCACCCCACCGCATCTCTTTAAAGTTCATACAGCCCTAAGGCAATCTTTTCCACCACAGCATGGCCAGAAGGCAAAAAGGCAAGGAGGAGCAGGCGGCATGATGGACGGAGGAAGGCTTCACGGCTTCTCACTACCTGGCTGCGAGACAGAAGAGTTTACTCACTCTTTTCACTACAGGGTAACGACTGGAACAGGAAAGGACGCGATTCAAAATGTCACAACAATTAGGAAAATGGGTATGAACTTAAAATTTGAAGCCTTTGCAGTTAATCTGACCCACAGAACTCACGAGGCAAAGCACACAGACGAGGAGAAAAAAAACCCCAAACGCCTCGTATGATTATTAACACCATCACAGCACAGAGAGTGAAGGAATTCTCACGTAACACTAGAGCTTTCGAGAGCTTATGCTTTAAGAATGTCGCAAGAGACGATAGCCGAGTACAAGGAAGCAAAAGATGCTAAAAGGAAGCGATCGTTATTAGCTGAAATTCAGCCTCCTGTGAAATCTCAGCTACTTGAGCATTGCTTGGAGTTCTGGCACAGAGGGGACCACAAGCAAGCGCACAAGCATCAAAGTCAGCCACAAATCAGTATTTCTGATTGCAGCTGAATTAGTGCGAACCACTCCCCGAACTTTTGTTATTTCCTGTCAAATTGAAACCAAAGCTGGAAAATTGATCACATGAGAACAGAAAATTAGTTTTTCTGCCTATGGCTTCAGCTTCAGGGTTGGATTAATGCTCTTGCTGAAAACAATAGTAGATAAAAATAGAACATTTGGAGATGAGAAAGGAGAAAGATATGGAGTTTATAGAAAGAAATGCTGGCTGGATTTTCTTCAGAAGGTAGAACAACCTCGATCGCTAAAATCATGGCATCGCTGCACTGATGCAAAAGCAACGTGAAGATTTACAGTATATTCACATTAAGAAGTGGATAAAATCACTGGATTTATTTTACATTAAGAGCTTCCAGTCACTACTGTTGTAGGAACTTTTTGAGTAACGTATACAAATACGCCAAAAAATTTAGATCACTTTCAGTAATGATGAGAAGCAAGAAAGGAAACTCCATTATCATGTTAGAGAAGTCATCGTCTTTCATTCTTGCATAGGTAGTTTATTTGCATTCAGCCTCAGGGCTAGACTCGGACTAACCATCATTAAGTTTCATAAATAACTAACTTTCTGTCTATCTTTATTGATGTTTGTGACAGAAGATGTACCTATGTACAGTGTAAAATTCTCTGCCACGAGATTTTTTTCTCATGACTAGTAAGAGTAACGCCAGCTTGAAAAGGAAGAACCACCAATTCCACCAGACTTCCAGATAGCAGCAATAAACAGGTAAATGTAGTGAACACAAAAATATTCTAGCAACAGTTCAAACATGAGACTATAAATGTCCTGGCACAGATGACAAGCCTGTTTCTACAAGTATACAAATCTCCTTGTGCTCTGTACTTGACCAATAAGCAAACTTGGGAAAACAAAGAGAGCTATTGGTTCTTCTGCGAGAGGAGACTTAAAATGCGGTAGAGGAGGAAACAGGGAGTTCGGGAGGGAAAGCCGGAACACTACAAGGAGAAAAAGGCAGGTCAGACCTAAGCTTTGGTATCTTTTCAGAATACGAAATAAAGCAGCAGTTCATGTCGCTTCAGAGGAAGCAAATATCACAATATAACATCGCAGACATATTGATGGGTTGACACACACAAAAAAAAAAAAAAATCCATCAACTGATAAGGTTTGTCTGACATTGAGTCTGGGGAGCTGTGTCTGACGGCTCTGACCTAACCAGCTGATGGAAATTTTATGAACTCGGACAGCAGAGGTTTCGACTTTGTGGGTGAAACTGTGCAACAGAAACAGTTTCATTTGATTCAGTTCATTGCGGTATTGATTTTCAGGGTTGATGATTTATTAACGTAACACTCGGTACAGTTGGATCTCCCAGTAATGATGATGCTGTAACTGACACTGAAAATAAATCACTGTAAATCTTTAAGAGAACAGGAGTGCTTAGCTAACAAATTGGAGGTCCTGGATTTGCAGAAGGTTGGGAAATCCTGCTAAGTGATAGAGTGACCTTTTGTTCCCGTGGAAGCGTTCTCCCTTTTGACAACGTCGGACAGAGGACAAGTTTATTTAAACATACCAGGGAGATTATAGCCTCATTTTTTACCTACATAGTCAATTGGAACATGCAAAGTGTGCATCGCACATCTAACTGAAGATTGCTTTTCTAGTGAAGAAGTTATCAGGCAGTGATCTAGAATAAAACAAACAACTAACCACTGGTGCAAATGCTTCCCTGTCTGGTGTAGAATACTCACAATTTTAACCATAAACAACATTAGCTAGTCAGCAGGGACAGACAAGTCAATCTAAACTGACTACGCTTTAAAAATACTGTGTTATGATCTGTGTGCTTCTTGGGGACATTGGCTAAAGCCAGACACGTGTTCTGCTGAATGCCTCGGTGTGCCAGACGGACTCAGGACATCCTGGCATTTCCTCTGTGGAGGTAAAAAATTATTTGCAGTACATAAACCCAGAAGGAAACATCAGCAAAACCGATATTCTCTTTGTATAGCTTACCTCCAGTCCTAAAAAGAATGACAGAAGGAAACTTGCAAGAATCAACCAGTCCTACGTTAACTATGACTGTAAGGTAAGTGGCCAATAAACAACGTCTTTTCCCATACAAAGGGAGTCCTTCAGATTTAATGCAGTTCCCACTGAACAAAACACATTTAGCACAGCACTTTATGTACCGGCGTAAAGCATAAACCGGACTAAATTTAAAGACTTGACTAGACAGGGAAATGAATTTGTCTTTCGGTCCAGTCGCTGTACTGTCCCCTCAAAGCGGTTCAAATCAAAACAGAGCACTGCTGCAGCGGCTGTATAAACTACCCTGTGTCAGCGTGGTGCCGAGATCTGGATTCTGCTGCATCTCTTGTATAATTTATTCTCCTCGTTGAGCTTTGTTTATTTCTATAGGCCAGTTTAGAAAAGCTCTGGGGACACAGAAGTCGGGTGTGGGTCCCTCTGCTCCTTAGTCGTCTCTTTTGTGTCTACCTGGCCGTGCCTCAGAGGGCATCTACCACTGAAGAGTGGGCAACTTCACAGACCTGGAGGATTCTGCTTCACTAGCACTTTTTCGCTGGTTTATCTGCTGACAGTGATTTTCAACACATATGTATTTAATGAAGGCTGTACCTGGAGGTAGGCAGGCCTTTGTTTTCTTCTCATGGAGAAATAAGTGCAACCAAAGTCATCAAGACTCTACATACCGTGGAAGTAATAATGCTGCTCATCAGCCTTCTGCCATATTACTATTCCACAATCACTTTTACACTGCCTGAGACGTGACCTCAAACAAAATGCAGACCATCCTCTGTGGTAAACGAAGACGCGCTAAATGCTCAGGAGCACTATGCATTACAAAAATGCATTTCTACAAGCTAAATTACAGGAAGCTAGTGGCTTCACAAGGGGATCATGGCTTCCTTTTCGCAAAGGCCAACCAGTTTATTTTGCTTCCTAACAAATTTTGTTTTCAAATATTATTATTCTTTTTTTAGCGTGAGAAAATAACCTTGGTAAGCATAATATACTACAAGCAATGCTGCCTATTTGAATTGTAGCCCAAGTACTAGTAAATAAAAATTCCTGCAAAATTCCGTCTGCAATTAGGCAAAACTGTAAATGAGCTGCAGAACTGCAAACTAATTTGTCACATTTAGTCGCAGCCTTGACAAGAGGTGTAAAGAATCATCTTCCCTGAAGGACGCAAGATTCCCTGCTACATTGCTCTGTAGCTGTACCCAAGAGGTGATCAATTAGCTAAAGCTTATTAAAAGACTCACCACACTCTCTCTACCCCTGGGTTAGACCAGCTATTGCAATACAGAGGAGGCGATCAGCAGTCATGTTGTGCTCTTGCGTACTCTCTCTCTCTCCAACGAGTCAGGCACTGACGTTGCAAGATGTTAAGCAAACCTCTTAAGACTGCGGGTCAAGTCTGACTTCTTGAAAAATATAGGCAACTCGGAATAAACCAGCAAAAAATAGCGAGTGGCAACAAATCTCCCCATTTCCTTCTGTGTTTTTTCAAGATGGGTCCTCTCTTTCAGACCGGTGCTCTTGCAATGCCCCTTGCTTCCTCAGTAAAGAGGAAGCAAAAAGACGATGAGATATATACATCTGCAGAAAACCCATCGAGTCAGAAGTATGTGCCGTTTGGGAATTTGAAGGTTTTGCTGATTATGCAGGGCTACAACTCAAAACATGCTTCTTTTTAAGTCTTTTATCGTGTTGAGAGTCTTGAGGCTAAAAATATGTGCTTGGCTCAATATAACGTAATAGGATCTCAATAAATTCACAACGAAAATACCAAACCGGCTTTAAAAAAAAAAAAAAAAAAAAAAAGAGAGAGTAAGAACTAGCAGAGATATCAGATGTGTAAATGAAGCTTGTTTAAATGTAAAAATCTGGCTGTGAATCATGTTTATCTTAAGCCCTGGCAGCTCTGTCATAAGCTTTGTAGCAGAGTAGCCTGGATCTTCGCTGGTGAAGGCTGGGAGCAGCAGCTGCCTCCTCCTCCTCCTCCTCCTCCTCCTCCTCCTCCTCCTCCTGCTGCAGAGGGAAACACGGAGCAAAAACCGGAGAGGTAGATTGTGCGAGTGCTGCCTCAGCAGCAGGGGGGTGAGGGAAGGGGAGCAAATTCAAATGATTAATAAATCCACGGCTGCTCTAAGACTGTAGCCCAGCTCTGAGAATCTTACTTCCTTGCCTCTGCCAAGGAGTGCGCAGAACATGCATTGCGATGCCTGAAGACTGATAACTAACTGGTGTTGGTGGGACCAGCAGAGTTCTCGAGCAGAGCAGCAGACAGAGAGGAAGTAATCTCAGTTATTCTCAGGATTTTTCATTATCTACTAAGGGACTTTTCTGCCACTGATTTCTAGTTATACCGAGATTAGGTATCTTCAGCTGCTTGTATCTACTTTTGTAAGCCGAAATATCAGTATGTGAGCATTCATGCAGAAGAAAAAGAAAAAAAAAAAAGCCATAATTGAAAACCTGACTTGATTTAACTTTGACTGTTCAGGCTGAGTAGCGCTTACTCAGATGTGTAGCCGCGGTAAATTCAGGGGAGTACAATTTACTTCTGTTTTATTCCAGATATGGCAACTCTGTCATATATAATTAATCTCCTTCTCATCCACCTGCTCTGATGGACTTGACTCTGAGCTCCTTTGTCACCGGTACGTTAATGTCAGGGAGCCACTCTCTGCTGACAGTGACAAAGCTGTACATCTGAGGAAAGTCTGTTCATCAGAGAGGAGTTCAAACACATCTGGATTTGTCCCAGGCAATTTGCTCCGAGCCCCATGCATATGGGCGGCCGTAGAAAGGTTCTCTGCAGAGGGTTTGGGTCAGGTCCTGTGTAAGTGACTGCTCTCCGAAGCAGGAATGCAAGACCCAGAAAACCAGAGCTGGATTAGTATTTGCATCACGTAGCTAGAAAGCCAAGCCGGTGAAGCTGCAGCTGCTTTCCCTGGGCTCACTTCATGAGCAGAGTGCCTAATTGAGGTGGTCTCAGCCATTCTCTGGCTATTTCTCTCTCCATCTGTGAAACAGAGAACCTAGGTGCTTCAACCCGCATAACGTCATTAGCCTGTCCACTTACTCCTGCGGATTTACCACCTCCGTATGCGACGCACCTCTTGACAGCAAGGTGTAGTCTGCATCGATGTTTCAAGCGGGGCCTTTCACCTGAAGTTAGCAAAGTCCTCTTGTATCTGGCTGTACGTAAGCCTTTATGACCCCAAATCTGACAACTCTCTTACATAAGATGAATTTGTCTTGGTAGGTGTTTGATTGAAACTCCTCTTAAACTAAAGGGTGACCTATAATTATGAAGGAGTCCTCCTAAGAACTGGGAGAGGTCGATTCTTCCCTTAACGCAGGCGTCATTGCAATCAGCGGGAACTGCAGTGGAAGAACAAGAGCCAGGCAGAAAAGCGTAAGTAGATTAAAAGCAGAAGTGATTATTTTAGTAATTAATCATTTCTTAACTGAAATTACATGAAATGCAAAAGCAGCGTGAAAGGTCAGGAGAGATTTTTGAAAGAGTGCTCCAGAGGAAGGGAAGGAGGAAAAAAAGCAATTAAACACAACGATAGAGGGTTATGATGCATAGAAGATTATACCAAACAAGTGGCTGCCAGCAACAAACTACATTGTTTTGAATGTTTAATTAATAAAATCATCTTTTTCATTAACTGTTGCCGCTGGGAAAGATGGATCGGGAAAAAAACATGCAGAAAACAAAACAGACGCGTTTCTTTCTTGATTGTATTTCCATAAATGTAGAAATCTGAAAAGCAAAACTAGTTGTTTATCTCCAATATTAAGGAATCAGAATGAATGCGTGGTTATTACTAAAGCTGGAAGTGCAGGTCAAGTTTCCTAAACAATACCAGGATATGGGAGGGGAAGGACCTTCTGACACAGGCCAGGAGGTTGCTTGATTGAATCTCTGCCTGAACTTTGCGAGCACACTGCGTAAGGGCAGCCAGAGGCTTTGACTCCGCTACTTTGATTGCGGAGTCATTCCAGAACGCTACTGGTTTCTTGTTTCCCAGCATGACCTTCAGGCATTTTGGAGGTACTTTCAAGAGACCCGAGTTCTTTAGCTCAAATTTTAAAGCTGACCCACATGACACCACAACTAAACAACACACATGCACCAACTGCCCGCTGAGCTAAGCCTGTAAGTTGCACCGATTATCCGGTATAATTCCTTTTTTTTTTTTTCTTCTGTCCTCAAAATTGCCAGTTCACCTTGACACAAGGCACTATATGTCTTCCCCTGCCCTCCTCATCCCTTCAAAATGAGTCAACACATATCCAACTCTTGCCGTAAAATCTTGACCCTTGCAATCAAATCGGCTGCCTCCCTGGCATTGCCCGAGTCCAAGCACGGGAAGGAGAAACCAGGATAGCAATAGGAAAGTGCTGTTGATCTTCAGTCAGGTGCTAGTAGACAGACAGACCTGATATGACCAGCAGCAGCCTCCATCAGCAGTTAAAACCCTATATTTTCCCAGTAGCTCGATCTCAAATGTGGGCAGGCCACGTTCAGTGAAGATACAACTCAATAAGGATCGGCCATTACTTACAAAAGGCTCTCCTAGTTACACGCTAGCGGTAGTTTTTCCAAAACTTACGCCACGTATCCATAGTCAGTCAGACTTTTACAGGGATGTACCTGATCCAAAGACTTTTTTTTTTTTTTTTTCTCAGAGATCTCACGTCCCTTCTGCAAATTGCAAATACACAGAAATTTTTAAAAGCCAGCAAAATTTACCGACAGACTTGTTTGGATGGGCTGCAGGATGCACTTTTTACTTTGTTGTGAGTAATAATCAAAAGTAGAAAAGGTACCTGAGGCAAATAGCACCCTTAAAAAGGCAAAAAAAAGGCAAAAAAAAATTAGCCCAGCACTTAAATCTGCCAAAAGACCTAAGCAACCACAAATTGTTCAGAGTGACCTCATGTGAACGATACCCTCTTTTATACTCATCTTTAGCAGATAGTCACCCCCCACGGATCTGAAAGGATAAATAAACCCTTGACAAGAGCAGAGACTGAAGGTGTTTGTTATTCTCTTTTAAGAAGAAAGAGGCGAGCAGGCGGCCTCTGAAGGCAAAAGGAATTGAATAAAGGGCCAGTGGGTAGACGTTCAACCTCTTTCTTTGTGTTCTCTGCTTAGCGCGTGTTTTGCTACGGCAGCGCACTCCCCTTCTGCCTTCAGCATTAGTCCACAAGGAAAGCTGAGCTGTTGCTCAGATCTCTGACACGATCCATGATTAAAGCAAGGCCTTGATCAAATGCAGTTTTTAGACTCTCAGCTTGCTATTCTATGCAAGAGAGCGACTTTGTCACACTACATGAATCAAAAGCCCAACTGGATGCTGTTGTAAATAAAACCACTTTAAACAACAACAGCAACAACAACAAGGAAGAATGAAACTTTGATCAGGCTACAGTTAATTGATTAAAATGTCCATCTCGTTGTCCTTTCATGTCTAAGCTTCAGTAAACAACATGAGAGAGCAGAACCCAGCATGCAGTGGTAGGAAGGAGGCCACAGAGGAAAGCCTGGCGAGTAAACAAAGATTAAAAAGAGAGGAAAAAAATAGATTATACAGAATAAAACCAGAAACCCACTGCGCTCATGCCCAGAAGCTTAACCCAATTCTCCAGCTATGCGACTAAAAGGCAGAGGAATTTACAACCATCAGCAAAACACAGACTCTTATTTGCATTTATTTTTCTCATAGTAACCATATGAATGCTTTTCTAGCAAAACCGCAACGTGATTTGTGCAAAACTAACCTGGTATAATGCTTCCAATATGAAATGGATTAAGCACTGGGAGAGGATATTGACTTTCAGTCTTATGAAATCTGAAAAGAAACTTTACCTTTGGTTAATAAATATCTTTGGTTAATAAATAAACCAGGTTTTCCACTCTGTTAAAAGCAGAATTGTTATAGTGGCAATTTCTCTCTCATCTGAGAAGTATCAATTCAATCATTCTCGAAGACATTCAGGCATATTAACAGCAGTAAGAGCCACTAAAATACTTCAGGATGCTTACAAGGAGTCAGAAAATTTACAGGGTCTTCTTCTTATGCAGTCAAAAGAGACCCCCGATCCCTCCTCCCCTCAGACAACTTCTGCTCTGAAGCTTCTCTCAAGAGAATCAAGGCTCCCTCCACGGTTCAAATAAAAAGCCTGGGGACACCTGCCTCACTTACCAAAGTCCATCTTTCCTAATTATCCCTCTCAGCCTTGAAAAGTCTCCTTGGCACTAAAGCCACTTGTGCTTTGGCCTAATTTAATAATTTGAGACGCAAGAGTAATCTGAGACCGAGAGCTGCTCTTGGAGAAATTCCAGGTCATGTTTTTATGTACAGAATAGTCTTCTTATTTCATTTTTTTTGTTCTTAACAAAACGTCCTGCTTGCTTGCACCTCAGCATCATTTGAGCTCGGCAACAGATACAATATGCGCGTACGGGAAGGACAGAGAAATCCGGGCGTAACCCACTCGCTTTCAAACGCTCCAGAGGGAGCAGTGGTCTGAAGTAAATCCACAACAGCCAAAGATAAAATGGCTTATCCTCCCACGGACCGCACCTACCGCACTTATCGCGAGAGATAATAGATAGGTAATAGAGCTGACATGATTTGAGGGCAGTAGCTACTACATCGACACAAAATGCCATAATTCAGGCAAGTTAATTAATTCTAGCGATAGGTGTATAGCCAAAAAAGGCATTTATAAAACCTCCCCCATCATCCGGAGAAGGCCTGGCACTCAGCTCTCCGCTCTCACGGTAAATCATTGCACTCGCTTATCTACTAAATGTGTCTCTTCTTACAACTTAACGAATCTGCTTCCACAACTGGTTATCGTTAGACTATCTTTTCCACCTGCGTAAAGTAAAAAGTTTTTTCCAGCTGCGAATCACTCGCATCCCTGTAGTGGAATATCACTAACATTCCATTTCCACTAAACTAATGGAGTGCAAGAACCAAGGAGTTGAATTATATATTTAGAAAACTGGTCTAGGATTAAGTTTTATTCATGTAGCACTTTCTAACTTTTCCGTGGACTGTTGGTGAAAACCTGCACGTGCGATTCAGCACTGTCTCTTAAAAGGGGAAAAAAAAGAGCATCAAAGAGAGGGGTGAAAACAACGACATCTACACGCAGTGCAACATTCTTAAACGATACTTGCTTCTCACCTCCAGTTAATTACTCCATATTCAGTCAAGAAAACAAACGGATCTAAACAGGGCCTGCATCAGTATAATTCTGGTCACTCAATTTAAACTGTACTGTGAGCCAGCGTGGAAATGGTGATACGCTATACCAGGCTGTTCTTCAAATTGGAAATTTAACCTCATGAGCTTCAAAATTTTAACACTTCCATCGCAAAACGCGGCTTTACTTCGTCCCTGGCTACCCCAAACCGAGGTTTTTGTCCGCCTTAAGAAACACCATTTTCCTCTGCTGTAGGATAAATACCTTGCTGTTCCTTCCTCCGGCAGCTACCATCCCCGCTCCCTTTGGAGAGCTCTGCTGGGCCCCACGAAAGCAGGACATTGATTTGCAGAGCCGACGCGGCGTCCACGGCTTCCTGTGGCACAACTTTGACGTGTCTGATTTCCCGGCACCTTCTTTACTAGGATTTCTTCTTGACTCAGCCTTCTGGTTGTGCCTGCACTATAACTCACGTGCCTGTAGCACTTCATAGCCTAAACCCTCGGCCTACTGTGTTTCTTCCTTTTTAACACGCGTTCCCATCGCACACCAGGCTTCTAAATTGATCAAATTTAAGTGTACTCTGAAAGGGGGGAAAAAAAAAAATATATATTTTTTTCAAACTTCTTATCGCCGCATCAATACATAGGGAATAAAAAGATCTAGTTGTCACAGCAACTGACACATTTGCAAGCCGCAGCGATCGCCGTCATCTCTAGACCGACCCCTCTCCCCAAAACAGAGAAAATCAGCAGAAACTATGAATGATAGACGAAGAGTTACCGTCACCCGTTAAGAGATAAATGCTTTTGTGGGTCCCAGCACCAGCAAGGCTTTGCGTCCTCAGTCCTCGCTTTGTGTCAGAAGGCAGCAGAGGCAAACATCTGAGAAATTCTGAGGGCATGTAATTAGTAGTGTGATTTATGCGCTGGTTAATTTTTGCCCAGGTGACTATTTGGGTCATAACTTACATCCCAAGTAGAAACGTACAGGGGCAATGGCCAACTGACAGGCATTAGAAGGTGTTTAAGTATTTTCCAAACCCAAGTGTCACGCCTTCTACTAAAGCGCGCTGAAGTCCCTCTCCCCGGGGATGCTGTTCAAATCAACGCGTCCCTTAGCCAAACCACCAGCTAACCAGAGCCAGTCCCTGCTGGGACTCCTCCGCTTACGAGCACTGCTTTACGGCCACCAACCGTATGGAAAAGGAGGGGGACGCAGATGCCTTAGGAATAGCATATACCCCTGTGGAAGTAATTTTACACTTTGTAGCCCTCCTGCTACTCTCTGCACGTCACAGAGCGCTACTACACCCTGCCTGAGGCGAGGAACGCACGCTGCACGTACTCGTCCAGAATTATTTTTCAGCAACCGTTGCATCTTAGCTTTTGAACATTAAGCTAAAATTTCCAGAAGCCTACCTGCTATAACGCTACAATCCCTTTTCCGAGCTAGTGAGAGTTAGTTCATAGCACAGTGCCTAACTGCCTTCTGTAGTGCAGCACTTACTAGAACAAACACATGCTTCTTACAGGTAAACAGTGTGCGCCAACGATAGAGCAAAAATAGGAATTATCGAGCAGGCCCCGAACCAGAGACAATCCACCAAAGTTTATTCTTCCAGCTCCTTAATTCCTTTTAATTATTCTCTTACTCTCTTCTTGGTAGTGCCTGGTTCCAGCTGGGAACAGAAGTGGATATCCAAAACACTGTTGGACATAACTAGCGTAACTCATTTTTGTTTCAGAACCAATTCCTACTGGCAGAACTTCACTGTTTATCTGATACTTGCTTTTTCTGGAAGGCACGCATTAGCTTACCTAACTTGGGCTTTCCCACACCCCTCTGACTCTTTGACTGATGACCTTACAGATATTGCTTAAATGTTCTACATTTCCAGTTATCTGATTAAAAATACACTACTGAAAACAAAAAGTCCAGACAATTTCCTGTTAAAACCCAAGTGACACCATGTAGAAAGGGAGGAAAGACCTAGATATCTAAGCACTAAAACAAAAATAAAAATTAATCAAAAACCGTAGGGCACGTCATATCGGATGATGAAGGGAAAAAGATAAAGATAAAGAAAGAGCCACGTTTCACGGTCACAGTGGTTAGCAGCTGAAATCACATTGAATTTTGTTCAACTCCTGCTTAAATCTGGGATGATGTAGCATTTAATATTGCAACAGTGAGAGGTTATTAAACAGAGTTTGCAATTCCATTAAACAAGTATCTCCAATGCTGGACATCACATTTTTAGGTGGATAGTATAAAGTGAAACAACACCTTGACTGCAAAAGTACTATTATTATTCCTATTTGCATTTTTACTTTCCCTTAAAGAACATCGGTGAGATACCTTAAAAGCATAAGATACTCACATAAACTGTTTTAAAACCTGAATTTTGGAAATCTCAATGCATCCAAATCAGTACACGCTGAGGACAATGCAGCTGGGGATGAGGGAAGTGAATTATGCTTATCGTGTAAAACTTTGGTTGAGTTTTATTAAAGAGAAGGAAAAAATTACTCCAAAGCTCCTGGCTATTTTATCTTCCCGAGTTAAAAACTTGTGAATGGAATGGTTTTAAATGGAAGTAGTGACATTTTTACTAAAGCGGCACGAATCTCACAGCTGTAATAATAACCCACTTGTGTCACTGTCCAGCCTTAAGCATATACGCACGCATGGAGAGACCAAGAACTGCTGCCAGTTACATCTTTATTACTTCTACAGTGCCTGATGCTTTGCAGCCCAAACATACACCCCCAGCACCAAGCCTGATTTTTATCCC